>JACDJE010000082.1:225644-323782 GCA_016647715.1 Pavo muticus | reverse complement strand
TTTTTAATTGTTCTTCTTCTTTCTTTCTCTCTTTCTTTCTCTCCTTCTCTGATCATTCATTTGTTCCTTCCTTCCTTTCTTCCTTCCTTTCTTTCTTAATCAGGCATGTTTTCATTTTTCATTCCTTCGGATATTTTCAAATTTACTGAACAATATAATCAGTTTATGAGCAGGCATTACATTTTTTCTCCTGCTATTAGTACTTCCACATGACATTTATGAACACTTCATGCTTTGCTCCTGGGAATTATGATTACATTTTGAAATTCATGCTTGTACTTAATCTTACACTTAAAAATGTTACTCTATCTTAAATGTCTCAGGTGTCTAGAAAATGGCCAGTTTTTGTTCTTGCTTTTTATGTACTTCACTATGAAGGAGCTCTCTGAAGTACTCTCTTAATTGTTTTATAATTGTATATCATTTGTAACACAACAATTTCTAATTATGTTCTGTATTAGATTACCTTATAATTCTTACTCTTTTCTCTATAAATCGATAACTTTACAAAATACTCCTACACTGTTGTCACAGCCGTCTTTAAGTATTCTCCACCAAGTCATGTAATCATTCTGTTGTATTCCTTTATCAGACTATTGCCCTTTTTTTGACTTTGCTGCTCAGCACGAGACTGATGCTCGGTCTACCTATTTTTCACTTCTGTGGCTCTTTCCACCCTATCTTTAAAAATAATAGTGACTTTCTCTATAAGTTCTACTTCCTCTCCAAAGACTCAGATTTATTTTCAGTTAGTACTTGATGTAGACCTGTCTGGATTTTGTATCCTTAAAGTATTTCCATAACACATTTATGTAGTTCCTTTGGTTACCTTTAGCCACCTCTGAATTTTAGACACTACATTGTCTTGAATCAATACAAAAATGATCAGTGTATGACCAGTCTGAACACTCCACTGTTGGATAATCAGACACTTACAGATGTTCTAATAATAAAATGAATTGCTAGTGAAAAACATGTGATTGGTATCACAAAGACTTTACTTTTTCAGGATCATAAGAGAGTGTTTTGTTTTCTTTTATTTTGCTTTTTTTTTCTTTTTTTCTTTTTTTCCAGACAGAAACCTTAATGGAAAATTAATTTAACTCCATATAACAGTAGGAGCTTATAATGAAAATCTTTGATAGTAAAATACTGGAATAACACAATAGTAATAGGACATGCTACAATTATGACTAAGATATATCTCTTTCCTGCAAGTATAAAAAAAATCATAAAATTGTCCACTCTGTCTTGAAAATATTTCTGTCTATGATAGGCTTGGTATGTAAGGTTAGAGAGGGCACATAAGAACAGAGCATGTATAGAATTATATTCCTTCTGGTGTAACTAACTACTTAGTTTCCACAGACCAACATGCTTGGATCTTCCTGAAATAGCTTTTATTTCCTGATTATTGTGTTTAATAGCCCTTAATTAACTAATTCTTTGATTTTTTTTTTCTAGTCCAATATTAATGCATTTATACTTGGTTTCCATAACAGTGACTAGCAGCGAACACCACAATTTAATTATGTTGTGGTTATTTTTTTTGTTCTAAAAAGAAGTATTTTGCTTTAAGTTTGCTGTATGATAGTTTATCAGGGATCTCTTATGTCTGTTAGTTTTTGCACTGCAGAAAATAATGGCCATTTTCTATCTGCTGCCTGTATAACTCTCATATTTAAAATTCTCAATCAGAACTGAAAGAAATGTTCTCTTTTGAATAGAGTCCTGCTCCTTTAAATCTTTCCTCCATCATCATTCTTTTCCATACCTTCTCATGCTCAAAGCTTTTTTACTTTACATTTTTTTGGAGATGGGAAATATGTCAAGTAATGAAAACGTGGGATGAGGATGCATGAATATACATAGTAATAATGGCTAGATGCTGATGGGTATTTTTGTTTGTTTTCTTTTATTTTCTCCCTCTGTGTATTATCTTCAATTACCTTATGCATAGGAGTATGCATTTCAATAGTCTTTGGTTCTACCTTAAAAGTGAATGTGAGGTACTGCACAAATATTCTATTAGACTAATGTTGTGATAATTGTTACATATAATTTACTGTAGTGAGCAATAATGTGAGCACAATAATCCAATGTTCATGTAATTAGCATGACTATGAGCAATTCATTATGTGATTGTTTCAAACTAGCATGGATGGTTTCTCAGTAAAGATGAAAATAACTCATATGACCAATAATTATGCATCTGAGAGGCAGGAGGTTACAGCACTAGTAGAAAATTCACAATCAAATTTGTTCTCTGTTTAAAGTAGAAGATTCATTTAATGGATGCTTTATGTTGCACTGTACTTAAATATACCGTAGAAAGTGTTTAATACAGTCATGTAATTTATAAATGGCTATTTAACCAAGAACCATCCATCTGAATAATCAAGAGCCATACTGGATCAGAATATGCACCACAACATATTCAGTTACCAATTGATCACTAATATTTACACAAGTGCTTTTTAAGAAAGCAATTTAGTGCAAGCAACAGGTATCTTTTGCCATTTGTGTACTGGATACTGACAAGGAATAGAAAAGCACTTTGTTATGCTAAGTGTTTGCTGAAAAACCCCATGGAAAATGTTTTATTGTCATACAAATAGGAAATAATGTCTATTATTGCATTATTTTTCTTTTCTAGCAATCCCAAAGAAATTTGGAATTTTTTCATAACTAGTTGAGGAAAAATGGAAGTGGTATTTAGTAAGCATACATCCTCATGGCTCAAAAACAAAGAAACAAACAAAACAGAATCAAAAAGAACCCAACCAAATTTAGAACAGATTGGAAATATTTCGATTAGTAAGACAGTTTTTTCTAGTTCTACCAATAATTATATAATCATTTAGAATACATTTGAAGATCTAATGGAGTTTAAGAACATGTGGTTTGTTACCTGATATCTACTTCTAAGAGATTTTAGTCTTGTTTTAATTATGATGCACAATTAGAAGTGATAGATTATAGGAAGGACGCTTGATCCTATTTACAGCGCCTTCAAAAATATCAAGAAGTCAAACATGCAACAGATCACTAATATTGATTTTTCGTCTATCTTTAATTCCTCAGTGATTGTTGGTCTATCAGATATTATTTTATTTTGTTCTCAGTTATATCCAATCATCTGATCCAGGCTTATGCACAGCACATCAATTCACTTGGAAAACATCAGTAAAACTGGGTTTAAGGCCACTTTCAATAATTTATGAAAGATCATGGTGAGAAAGCAAGTTGCTGGAGGACTGGAGGAAAGCAACCATTCCTACTTTCAAGAAGAGAAAGGAAAGCATCCAGGGCTGATTGGATGATTGGAGTTAGTCAGTGTGGTTTTATGAAGGCAAAGTACTTGATCAACCTGACAGCCTTCCACTGTGAAACAAGAGTTTTAGTGGATGAACAGAGTGCAATGAATGCTGTTTCTCTTGACTTTAGAGATGTTTTTGATGGTGTCTCACAAAACTTCCTCTTAGGCAAGCTGATGAAGCATGGGCTAGGTGAAGCAAAGCTGTTTTGAAAATGGAATGACTTACCAGGCTCAAAAGGTTGTGATCAGTAGCACAAAGACTAATTGGCAGCCAAACACTATCAGTGTACCCCAGCAGCTGACACTGGGATTAACTGTTCAGCCTCTTCTTTAATGACCTAGATGATGAGAGGGAGTTGATTTCTGGACTATACAAGATGGAAGAGTGGCTGATATGCCAGAGGGTCATGCTGCAATTCAGACAGTCTTACTAGGATCATGAATTGCATTAAGTTTAGCAGAGACATACAGGGCCCTGGATCTGGGAAGGACTTAATCCCGTACACCAATATATGCTGGTGGCTGGCTGGAAAATAAACTGGTAGAAAAGTAGGTCCTGGTGGACAAGTTGAACATAGCATAAGTGTGCCTTGTGACAAAGCTGGCCAGAGAGTGTTGCCAACAGGCTCGGAGAGATTATTCTTGCCCTTTACTCAGTGCGGATGAGATCCTATCTGAACGTTGTCTCCATTTGAGGACTATTTAGCACTACAGGGACATGGACATACTGGAGCAAGTCCAACATGAGGCCATGAATTTGATTAAGTAACTGGAGGATCTTTCATATGAGGAAAGATTGAGGAGGCTGGGGTTTTTTGGCCTCCAGAAGATTAAGGGAAGATTTTAACAATGTGTATAAATACCTGATTGGTGTAGGTAGCAGAGAAGATGGAGACAGACTTCTTGGTGCTGCTCAGTGAAGGGGAAAGCAGCAATGGGCACAAAATATAAGATAGCAAATTCTTTTCAGAAAAAGTTTTACTGTCAGAATGACTGACCATTGACAGAATGTCCAGAATAATTGTGGAATCTTCTTCCTTGGAGGTGTTCAAAATTCAACTGGACATAGTTCTGAGCAACCTGCTTTAGTAGACCCTACTCTCAAAAAATGGAAACATTTACATTAGGACTCTTTATGATGGGGTGGTCCTCAAGTATATATCTCTGATATAGAACAAATGTTGAAGTTGTCTATAAGCTTCTGTTCCAAAAATGGATCTGCAGTGCTTGAAATTCTATCAATCGGTAGATTTGAAGAAAACTTCTGCAGTTGGAATTTATTTTTAAATTAATATCAATGCTTTTTCTCTAAAAATAAATTAGATAATTCTCACATTCTCTAGAGGAGCATTTCCAAATGTCAAGTAGGCCTCACTAACGAGGGGAAGGGCTGGGCTGGGTTTGCCAGCTACATTTGCTCTGCAGTTCTCCTTTCCTTAGCTGTAGCTGCCATAGGACTAAGGTATGCTTTCAATCCACAATCACTATGTTTAAAGTATGACGCGGAGCCAGGACCTGACTCAGCTCACACACCCAGTCTCCCTCCACAAAACCATTCCAGGCTCCGAGCTCCAACACCCGTCTGTCATTCATCCAGAATCACTGGATTTTATGACCAGAGAGATCTCTTGTCCTCGGTAGCAGTTCAGTCCCTCCTGCCTTGGTTCAGAAGGAACACTTGATCCAAAATCTTGGTAACCTTTGCTCTTGGCAGAATTCCCCAAAATGGAATCCTGGATCATTACCAATTCTTACAACTTTCTGCTGTCAGCTGGGCATTCTTATCAAGTATGTAACAGAAACCATTACCACTTACTGCTTCACATGAGTCAGGAAACCCTCGTTGTAGAACACATTCTATTAAGGTCAGTGAGTATTTCAGCAGAGGTCTGTTTGAGAGGAAGCAACACCAACTCCAGCTCTGAATGGAACACGCAGCGTTCATCAAAATGTGCGGAAGATGTGCCATAGGAGAATGAAAAGATGAAATGCAGGACCACTGCAGGAGCAGCAGTGCTTCTGTGTTTGCCAGTATAGATTTGGCAAACAGGTAAACTATGGACAAAACTTACCTGAGGTCCAAATCTAGAGTAATGTTCAACTTTGTTCTAGTTTTGTGCTTAAGTCAGTTCAAGCCAAAACAAATTTAAATACTAACTTATTGATTACATTTCCTAGGGTATTCTGCCCTCAGTTCAAGCAAAATAGTAACCGATGATCATCAAATACATAGTTGGATAATTATAAAAACATGTGCCCAGACAGACTTTTTTGAAGCCAAGAATACTAGAAAACTAACAATAGGAAGTTTCATTTATGAAAAATCCTAGCTATTCAGAATCTTATTTCATCAATTAATTCTGAGTTTTTAAAAAGTCTCACAGAAGTCTTGAAAGTAGCACATATGTACTTTTGCTTATTTCTAAGTATTTTCAGAATTGAGATCATATTTTGACTTTTGAAAGATTAACTTCCGCAGTCATTTGGAGTTCCTGGTAACTTCCTTTAAAATAACTGTAACAGCTCCTGAGGGGAAAAAACTAAACCATGAAAGAAGTTTCCAAAAGCATATATTTAGATAAATATGAACATGAATTTCTTACATATGACTGCAGTTACACATATTTATTTACTCTAACCAATCATTTTATCTTTAGATTTATATGTTTCTGTCCAGTAGTGAGGGTTAACCAGAGTAACCTGAATAGGTTAGTAAAACTCATGTATTGGGCAGATTTGATTATTGCAATAACTTTTGAAGGGCTGGATAGTTACAGATTTCCTTTAGATGCACTTTTTGTTACTTTCAGTGGCTTTTTTTCAGGTGGAAGATATCACAATAAAAGGTCTATAAACAAAATAATGTTACCATATAGATGTCTTTTTTTTTTTTTTTTCAGACTGGGTATGAAGATTGCAATGTATGAGTAAGTAAACTTTTAGTTATTTGAATGCTGCCTTGAGCAGCATTCAAATAGGAACTTGGTATCTTCTTTTTTCTTTTATGAATTAAAATGATCAGGTACACTCTATGCTGTAGCAAAAAATGAGATTAAAGATCCATCTAGTCTAATATACTACTTCTTTAAAAAAAAGCTTACCCCTCCAAAAGCCATATTATGATCTAGTGGAAGATGTAGGAAACCCACTGTTTATATGTAATCTGCCTTTCATATTTTTGTCTCATCTTTGTGTCTACTGCCTTGCATTGATGTTAGTCATGAAACAATAGGATCAATGTTTCTCACAACATATGTTGTTATTGGTAGTTATCAGACGTATTTTGACAACCATTTAAAAACAAATCCATTTCATCACCCTGTTAAATTGTTGTTCCTAAAAGCCTCCTGTGACGGTGCTTGCAGATTAGCTAGAGGCTGTGTGAAAGAACATCTCACTTAGTAATTATGAATTTCATTCTGTTTATTGCAATTTTATGATTTTTTTTCAAGAAAAAATGTAAGATTCTAAGCAGTTTTTCTGAAATATTCATGATGCACGTTATGTGCAGTTACTGTGTTCCCTCTTATGTGTTTCATCTCTATGTTTTACAGTCCTAAATACTTTCTAAGTAGAGGATAGTCTTCTTTGTCTTGGATTACTTTTGTTCTGAAGAATCTGTCTCTAGTTCTGCAATATTCCTTACGAGGTAAGTAGAGTAACACAGCTCAAGACGAAGCTGTATGACTGATCAATAAAAGGCATTACTGTATTTTCTGAATTATTAATTATAATTATTCTTTATGCATTCTAATGCTGTTAGAGTGTTTGGACTGTTACTGTATATTGAACAGGTCTTTCCTTACCTGCCTATAGTATTGATTTTGAATTTATCCAGCTGGAATTTTGTAAGCTACTTGAGCCATTTTAAATTTCTCAAGAGCGTTATTCCTTTGCTTCGTCTTTCCCTAGATCTCCTACCTGAAAGCAGAATGTTATTTTGGCAAGTAGATGGCTTCCTAAAGAATGCTACTAATTTTGCACAAGTCTTAAAGTGCAAACTGTCCCAATATGAAGGAAAGGTTAGGAAACATAATGGGAGGTCAATGTCTTGAAAGTGGAAAAGGGTGACACAGTTCATAATTTGGAAAGTAAGTCAAATTGTAACTGTGAGTATAAAAACCAGCATGATCAAAATAAGAAGGGGCAAGTTACAAGAGATATAACTAGAATGTGCTTATGGATAATTTTATATTCACCTCCTTCTTCTTGAAATATACTGTGGAGTTAGCTGACCCACTATTCATCTAACAGCTGATACTAAAACATCTAAAATACTAATCTATTTTTTGCTCCAATATTGAATAAATAGATTATCTATTGTTAGATGACATATTGATGATGATAGTGTAGGTACTATCTGTAATGAAATGGGGGAAGATCAGAGACCACTGTGGTATTTTCTGGTCATTTGGATCTCAAGAAGTTTCTTCGGTAACTTCAGATTTTATTAGATATTGCTCTTAAAAGTGTATGGAGAATGAGTGAGGACCAAAGTTAGATACTAGATGTAAAGAGGAAGAAGGAGAAAACTAAACTAACACAAGGAATTACTGATCAGCCAGACTGTAATTCATAACAGTGTTGAACAACTCAAACCACTCTTTATAAAAAGTGAATTTCACCAGGTTCCAGATGTGTGAAATCAAATATATTTCTGTAGCAAATTCTGACATCATTTTTTGAAGAATAAAACACAGCTGCTGTTATAATGCTAGGGAGAGCAAGTCCTAATAACCAAACTCAATAAAATCAATTCGGAAGAAAAATCCAGTAAAAAATAGCAGTCTTCAATATTAATCAGTAAGAAAAAATTGTGTAGCCTTGATGGAGAAGTTAATGTTGTCATGTAATTGTCCAGTGCTGATTTGATGTTCCTCAGCCTATGAGTTTCATAAGGAGAGCCAGGCTCCTTGCAGCAAGTTTAAGCCTAAAGCTGTGGACAAGCCAGATGCATTGAGGCACAACTGTCATTGCTGTCATAGCAGGGATGGCTCAAGGGTTGGTGTTCCCAGGGTGAAGCGAGGCTTGTTGACCTGTCTTTGTCCATTGCTGCCAAAGACAACTCGAGGACGAACAGGTTGGCCAAGTGCCATGTGTCATCCTTCTGACAGGGCCTCTTGTAAGGTAATCCAGTGTCCCAAGTAGGAGAAAACAGTAGGGATGGGAAAATGAAGTATGAGGGTGATGCAGGCTTATAAAGTTTTGAGTCCTGGTGGCAAAGGGAGATATGCAGGGAACAGGAGTGTCTCCTGCATCTCATGTTCCTATTTTGCTCTCTTCCTAAGACCTGACACAGATCCCTTGACACTGGTAACAAGCTGCGATAGTCACAGAGTAGTTGGGGCTGGAAGGGAGTTCTGGAGATGGTCTGGATGGAAGTTCTCTAGGATAATCTGCTGCTGGAAAGAGTACTGCCTCTGGCATGTGTTTGCTTAGACAACCAGCTGCGGCCCTCCAGATTTTGTCCTGTGTTGCCCTGCTTTTACAGAGGGATATAGTGGATGCTTAGACACCAGATGCTCAAAAAGCAAAATCTTCAATGTTGTTGGAGTCCCAAGAATACACAGTGGATAGTTTTTGACAATGCTATGTACTAGCTTTGCTATTTTACCCTTTTGGAGAAATAAGGGGGAATATAGTGCAATACAGCACTTCAGCTATTTTCTGAAAGTCATTTGCTCTTTAACTCTGGACTTTTAAATTCACTGCACCTTCCTTTTCCCTGAGGCACATCCACTTTCAGTTAGAGCCCGGTAAGCATGCAGACTGTAGGCTACCTAGGGAAATTGGTCTCTAAAAACATGGCATTTCAACTTCAACAATGTCAAAATTATCATTTGACTGTAATAATACCCATTTAGTTAAATGCAACCTGAAATAAAAAAAGTTAATATGTAATTTAAAAAGTAGAGCATTCAAATTAGAAGGTCAATTTCTGTGTGGATTTAGGTACTATGACATTTTTAATTACACCGCTGATGTATAGAATGCTGCAGTCTTTAATTACATAACAACACAGTATTTGTACACGGAACCCTTTCCTTTAACTATAGATATGCTCTAAGGATTATTAGGAGTTCTAGATATTAATGTGTGTGATCCCAGCTGGAGTTTGAAGAATGAATTGGAAGATGCTGGTTTCAAGAGTAGGGAGGGAAAGTAGGTGAGTGGGTCCATCAGGTGAAACAGAAGATGAAGTCAAATGCAAAGTAACTCAGTGCTTCCTATAGTGCAGCTGTTGAAGCACCTGATGTCGAGTCTTTCAAAATTTGAGACAGATTTATGCTGAACTCATTTTTTTGAAAAGGCACAAGATACCACTAGGAAGCCTTTGGGTTAATTAAGTTTTTTGCTGTGGAATGATAATTTTATTTCCTGAGAAATTGCATGAGACTAATATAATGAGAAATTAGTTATTACAGGCATGAGATATTACTAGAAAAAACCAACCAAAACAACAACAACAACAAAAAAACCCCAAACAACCAAATAAAAAAAACCCACCAAATCAAACAAATAACATAATCATCATCATAAACTCCTTGGAAAGGCTTTTTCTGTTCAAGTTCAGACAGGTGGAAAGTAGTGGAAAGCTATTGGAGCAGAATCAACTTGAGGAAGAAAGACAAGCAGTACCGTCATTTGCATGAGCATATTGTGTAAGCCTCAAATACTTTTCTGGAGATGGCTGTTGTTCACATGGAAAAGAGAAAATGTTTTATTTTTCCCATTCTGATTTTTTACACTTCTGTGAGTCTGTGCAAAATCATGTAATTATTCTTATATTTAAAATAAGCACGTGTGACATTGGTCTTCCCACCCTTGAGAGATTGACACTTAGAAGCCTTCAAATTCCAAATATTGTGATCTGCTTTTAAAAGAAGTTTTATGTTGTGATTTTGGTTTGTCTTTTGATACATATTTTTTAACCTCCCCTTGCTTATCCCTCTAGATGTGTGTATGTCACAGTGAGGGTGGCCAACTCCACAATTTCTGAAGTGACTGCAAGTAAAGCTTTTTCATGTTGCAAAAATTCTCACACCCACCTCTACTAACTCCTTCCCGGCAATTAATTCTGCCAGAATGTTCTCCCCACATAAATTTGTGTTCATCCTTCAATCTTATCACTGCTGTTCTTGAGAATTGTTCCCCCTCTCTTTCCCAGCACAGTGGGCGCAGTTGGAACTTCCTTCCACTTCTTCCTCAACTGTGCCTGCTGCCCAGCCGTGCATCTCAAAAGAAGAGCTCCTCGACTTTCACTCTCCTTCCTTTCAGCAGCTGGAGGGAATGGGACAAAGAAGGTCAGACCTCATCCTTGTTTCAAACCCCAGGAATCTAGGAAGTGTAAGTGTCTTGACAGGGTTTAAGAGCTATATATAGTATAGATTTCTCTGTTTTCTTACAAAGCTACTTGATCTACCTCTCTTCCATGTGACGATGTGAACATGGCAGAGGGGGAAGGCAGCATCAGGTCTTGATGGGAAAATTTCAGTCCCTAACCATTCTAGCTACTTGCCTTCTCTCCTACCTGGCTTGTGGTCAGCCATGGTTAGCTCGAGGTTAGCTCTAAATCTCTCATCTATGACCACTGATAATAGCCCGTTTTACACTTTTAGTTATATTATAGCACTCCATGTCCCTTGGAGTCCCTTGCTGCTGGCTTTTACTCCAGTCACCAGTATCCACCCTTGGGGTACTGTGGCCCAGTAACGCCCCTGTCGCAGTGGTGTCTTCCTCTTGCTATTGAGCTGAGGCTGGCCTGCATCCCGTGGGAGATTTTAAACTAAAAGAGGGGAGATTTAGATTAGATGTTGGGGAAATTTCTCACCCAGAGGGCAGTGAGGCCCTGGCACAGGCTGCCCATAGAAGCTGTGGTGCCCAATCTCTGGAGGCACTCAAGGCCAGGTTGGATGGGGCCCTAGGCAGCTGAGCTGGTGGGTGGCAGCCTTGCCCATGGCATGGGGTTGGGGCTGGGTGGGCTTTGAGGACCCTTTGAACTCAAGCTGCTCTGTGATGATTTGTGCTGTGGATAGGGGTGTTCATTGGGTCGGGGAAAGAGAATTGCTTCTGTGCAAGTGCAAAACTTTAGCTGGTAAACGCTGTGCACAACGGACATGAAACTTTGGTGACGATATTGCAGTTTGTTCTGATTGCTTGCTTTGTTAGGAGTAACCAAGTCCTTCAGAATAAGGCAAGGGGCCATGCTTAAAGGTGGGGAAAACGTATTTTGTTGCTCCAATATCGAATTTTGACAAAAATCGAAGTATGGCTTTAAACCAGAGATTCATCTGTGTAGAAAGGGATCTCGTGGAACAGACCTCGGCCGGTAGGAACCACACCAGAGAGCATTCCCCGGGCATCTCCCGTCGCGCTGAGGGGAAGCGGGGGCAGCATGCCCCCCCCCGCCCGGAGCAGCGGGCGCGGCATGTGCGCGGGGAGGCGCTTCCCAGCGGCGCCCAGCCCCGGGCCGGCAGCGCGGGGCCGCGGCCGCCCTCCCGCCCGCCGCACCATGCTGCCGCGGCTCCTCCTCTCCGCCTCCCGCGCGGGAGCGCGCCCCGTTCCCCTCCCCGGCTGCCTGCAGCAGCGGCGGCGCTGAGGGAGTTGCGCGGGCTCTACCCGGCGCCTCCGATGTGGCGAGAAGCGATGATGGGGAGGAGGAGACGCCGTTACCTGCTGGAGCGGGCAGAGCAGGCGGGCGGCTGCGGGGCGGGCGGCGAGCAGTCCCGCTCTCGGGACTGGCTCTACGAGTCCTACTATTGCATGAGCCAGCAGCACCCGCTCATCGTCTTCCTACTCCTCATCGTGATGGGCGCCTGCCTGGCTCTGCTCGCTGTCTTCTTCGCCTCCGGGCTGGTAAGGGACGTGCCGGGGACGGGACGGAGCGCGGAGCCGCTGCGGGGCGAAGTTGGCGGCGGCGGGGACCCCCGGGCAAAGTTGGGCGCCCGCTGCGCGCGGGCGGGGCTGGAGGCGAAGGGAGGCGAAGAGAGCCGGAGGGAGCGGCGGGCGCTCCGAGTTTAATTCGCTTAATTCGCTGGCTCTGCTTCCTTCCAGCTGGCAGAGCGACCAGCTGACCTTCTGCTTTTGCTGACGGGGTTTAAATCTTCTCCCCAAAATACGGGTAGTCACATTTGGACGGCAAGTAGGCAGCTGGCCGTTCTTTTCTTAATACCCCCGAGCAATGATACAGTTCTCCAGCGTTTGACCCATTTTCTCGAGGGAGCCTTCGGGGCTCGCAGCCTTCGCTGCTTGGGGAGGCGAAGTTGGCTCTGCGCGGTGCCCCCTGCGCGGCGACTGAGGGCTCCCGACCCCGGGAAGGAGCGCGTCGCGGAGACACTGAGCCACTGACAGCCGGCATCGCGGCTCTCGCCCTGCGAGCCGGGCCGCTCTGCCCTTGTGCCGAGCGCGAGGGAGAGGCTGCAGAGGGCAGTAACATTCTTGCTCCTCACGGAGTTTTGCTGCCGGTAGCGATTACAGGCTGCTTGCACGGCTGTAGGCTTCGGAAGTAGCGAAGGGAGATTTGAGGAGTCTCGGGTTTTGTTTTTTCTTGTTCCTGTTTAGGTATTCGGTCTTCTGAGGAGCTTGATGTTTATTGAATACAGCTAACGGTCTGTAGGAGCGAGGACAAGTAGGTCAGGTATAGCCTGCTGCCTCTCCTAGAGGCATTGCACATAACGCTGCTTGAACAGACAGAACCCCGCTTTCCTGCTTGTTATGACCAAACTTTTGTCTTGAAACCTGCAGGAAGTGGTTGCAGGACTTGTTACACTTAGAGTTAATTGCCGATTTAATTCCTCTAGGTATTTGTCTTAATGTTTTCAGTGCTTTCTTTTATAACTGCTATTCCTACTAAGTGCAGAACAGGTGTAAAACAGCTCAGGTGAAGCCAGTAATAATGGTGGTGGCTCCTAATTCAGTTGCTTAATGCTTAGATATTTCAGCTGTGGAGCTTTGTGTACCCAAATGCAAATTGAACAGTGTTTAATTAAAGTGCATTGACCTGGGGACTTATCCATCAGGGCTGGAGGGACCAAGGATGGCAGTGGGAGTGCATCCAGGCTGAGGCATGCACAGGTGTGAGAGGTACGCAGCGCTACCTCCAGCCAAGGCAGCACAACTTGGGTTTGACAGTTCTTAGCACTGAATTTCTTTTTTGGTCATGGCATGACCTGCAGCTTGTTGTCACAAGTTGCACCTGCTTTTTTCATAATTCCATTTCTCAAAGTAAGTCATTCATAGTAACAACACTGGCACAACACTGGTTCAGAGGACTAACTGAAAGTTATGGAAACAAAACAAAGAGCTGACTGCATCTTGCCACGCGCAGTGCTACAGAAAGAGTGGATTTTATAGTTCAGTCTGCATTTGGAATTCCAGACATACCGGAAAAGGAAAAAAAAAAATGCTTTTAGAACCTTTTTCCTGAGCCTTTATCTTCCTGTGGCTCACGACTGAGAGGGTGAGTGGAGAGAGAGGTGGGGTTCATCCTTAAAGTTTCCAGTCAGCGGATGAGAGCGACTTCAGGAGCAGAGAGAGCTTGTCTGTGCAGACTTTCAGCCGCAGGATGTTGGGCAAAATCCCTTGGAGGCCTGCCCAGATGTTCACCTAAAAGCTTTTTATTATAGTCGAGCTCTAGTTGCATTTGGGATTGAAAATATTTCTAAAGGTTTTAGTTCTGTTTCTCCTGCATGTGGCTGAAGAACGCTCTTTTTGTACAGCTGTGGAACCTTGGTTGAGTTTTTGTGCCTGATAATATGCAAGTGTCAAGCAGTTACGAGCATCTGAGCTAGGAGAGCCAATGCTGCTATCCTTGTCTTTATTTTGCATATCTTGTATGTATGTATGTGATTGCTTTGACAGAATATTTACTTTTGTAAATGAGGCACAATGGAAGTGAATGGGGATAGTTCTGTGAAGGTCTGTGCCATGCATTTGAAGTTAAAGGAAATCTTTCTCAACAGTTGTTTCCTTCAGATTTCATACAAAGCAGTGGAGATTTTACTGAAAATTACTTAAGCCTGTTGTGGAAACAAAATTCCAAAGTGACTCACTGCAACACTTGATTCATATTTCTCACTTTTATTTCAAAGCACAGTTTAGGATGCAAAATGTGGGATCGGACGTTGTTAGGAAAAAATGGATGTACATGAAAGACAAACTGTTTTTATGTTCTAGGCTTTCTTATGAGAAGATGAACCCAATGGAAGTGAGAGGTTTTCCTTCCACTTAATTTTTAATTCAGTTGTTAAAATAGATCTTGGTGAGATCTGAGTTGGTTTTTTTTTTTAATTTTTTTTTTTTTTTTTTTTTTGAGGGGGGAACAGTGTCTGCTTAACTACTCCCAAACAGCCAACCACTCCGGGATGCATTCCACTTACTCAGCTCTTTCAACCTGCCAGAATACCAGCTGTAGTCTTCCCTGTTTCAGATGAAATATTTATAAAAGCTGTTGCAAAATTACAGTAAACAAGATTACTTACAAAGTGTGCCTGGAAATCAGATTACTTTTCTTTCAGGCAGTGTACTGCTGTTGTCACTGAGACAGGTTTCTTGGGAGATTTTTGGTTTTGTTTGTTTCAGGAAAATAATGTGATTTTGACCTTTGGGATTAAGCTCTCTATCTTCTCAGACACTCGATACGAGACTCCCAGAGTCTACCTGTAAGATGACCATTCAAAGCGTGGAGCTTTGCATAATGTAATGATAGTATCAGCCTTTGAATTTCCTGTGTCAAAGTATCCTCAGTATTTCTCTGTACCTGGCGTGAATGGAAAACTGGCAAAATGAAATCAGTCTTCCATGTTTAGCTGCTTTAATCGATAGAGAGTAAATTATTTTCTCAAATCTGTGAATGCCTTCCAGTGCTTAGAAATGCCAGATGTCAGATTCATTTTCTGTCTGGTTATTGTCTTGCTCTTTTAATAATATAATGTGTAGGGCAAACTCTTTATTTTCCTCCCTCGCCCTTTTTAGTACTAAAAACATCTCACCATTTTTAGTGGTATCTAGAACAGCTGTGTCTCTGGTCAAAACATATCTATGATAGCTGCAATTTATAGGAAAAAAAGATTAAACTGACTAATATTTTTTAAAATACCTAATGTAAAATATCAGCATATCTGAAATATCTGCTGTTGTGATGTTTTGTTTCTTATGCAGTTAAACAAAACTCTGACTGAAAACAGGGTTGATGCCCAAATTGTACAATTTATTAGAACACTAACTTTCACGTATGTATTTCATGTATGTATTATATATTTTCTAGACATAAAGACTGCACTCTGCTGTAGATGCAGGCTTCAATAAAAGCAGTCCTGTGGTATCTGAATCACTTAGCACTGCTAAGGACCTTGTTGGGTAAGTGAAATGAGATCCAAGTCTGTCAAGACTTTTCTTTCCATTTTCCCGAAATTCAAGGGCCACCAATCTACTGTGAGATATATATTTCTTTCAGTCCGGTCAGTGATCTTTGCTGAAACACTGCAAGCCTGTTGTGCAGAGTTATATTACCAGTATTATCTGCCTTAAGAATTCTTGCTGCTACAGGTGACCCTGTGAAGCTCTTAAGATGTGGTTGTTGATGTGCTATGGAGCTGGAAGGTATCAGTGGTCAATGGAGCATGTGCTGAGTGAAGTCCTTCCACAATGTGACGTTGGGATGCATTCTCTCATCTCAAGCACTATGAAGTCACTTATTGCTAGCTGCCTAATTGTTGTCTCTGAGGTGGAGTTATTACCTGTCTTCCAAACCACTTGCACAAAAAGAAGAGGGTCAGAAGAGCCCTGTAAGCATCTCAGGAGAGTGCCATTTTTTTGGGCCTGTGATTAGAATGACAACAAATCCTTCCTTCCTCTGATGAGACTAACTCTGTCTAAAAGAAATCCTTGTACTTCTGGCAAAAACTGGCCAATCAGCCGGACCTAGAACTCTTCCAGATTGCCATGATCAAAATCTCATCCTAAAATAGAGGGGAGAAAGTCTTCAAGTCCATGTGGAAAACACAGCTTAAAATAGCAGAAAGGAGAGACATGTCCATTCTCATCACAGTGTCTCAAGTGATGAGATGTCTGCAGATGGGCTTTTGTTGCATGATTCTGGTAATGTCCTTGTCAGTACTTTGGATCTAAAAATTCACTCATCCACACCAACAGGTCATCACAGTGGTGCTGTGGTGATGTTATATTCCTGTTAATGAAGTGCTTTGTTATAACTAATTGTATAGAATAATGCAGCTGTGTTGTAGGCTCACTAATGCAAATTTCAGGAAATCTTTTAGGATCAGCCCTGTATAAATTTATAGCACATTTGGTTCAAGAGCAACAACTGTCTTCCCCAAATCCAAGAATACTCAAGCCTTTGAAAGTGTTCCTTGGAATCCTTGCAGATTAAAAGTGAGCCAAAGCATCTGCTATACTGTTTTCAAACTCCAGCATATCCATTCCTACAAAAAAGAAAGCTAAGGCTCAGCAAATGTAATGAAGGAGCAAAATCCTCATGAGTTGAAGATCAAGCTGAAGGGGGTCTGTTTGCGTGCTTGTTGTGCTCACAAGGTATGCTATCTTGTCTTAAGCTCATTCTGACAGATTAATGCTGCTATCAAGATGAAGAAGAATTCAAAGCAAAAATTAGTTTATTTATAATGTCTTCTCTTCTGATAATTCCAGCTGTGAGCTTACAGTTCTGCTTGAAAGTCTGCTATATATTTATATATTCTGTGAGGGAACCCCATGTTTCATAACATGTTTCATAAAATCACATTATATTTTTCCAGGTATCGCTGCTGGCTGTCTGATACAGTCTCGTGATTTGCCCTCCCTGCCAGTTGTTTTCTCCAATAATATCTTTGCTTGACTTTTGTAGCCAGTATTACCTCCTGAATCAGGCCCATAAAGGTTGATGCTTCTTCCTGTCTGAGTCAAGATTTACCTTGCTTTGTGTCTGGTTTAGTTCCTCAGTACTATATCAGCCTGGCCTCTTGTTTCATTTATTAATGACACTCCCAGTACATCTGCGGTTGCTTTTAATGCTGCTAAGAGCTTGTCTCATTTGCCAGTCCCTAACCAGCCATCCAGATAATGAGGTGCCTGTGGCAACTTCTCTTCACCTAGCTTTGTGTCATCCTTCATGTTGAATAACCTGAATGCTGAGTAAGAGCTGGGTAAAAATATGGGTGTGGCTACACTGGCACCGCAGTGAGCCTTGAACTGTAAGTTTATCAGGTGGAAGCTTTGTGGATACTCTATCAATGGAAAGCTGATTTAGGTCACCAGCTGTGACTCAAGTCATGGATCCACAACTCCTAATCATTACCGCAGCTGACACAAGTGACAACAGATAAACTGACTACAGCTGCTGTTTACTGAGGTGCGATGGGAATTAGGTGGTGGACGGGCCCTGATTTTCTGCTGTCTTTATCAGCATTGAGCCAGGTGTGTTGATTCACAATTCCATCTATGGCATTTTCATGGTGGGTTTGCCATGATCCAGTGAATGTCCTTCTGGTTATCTTGCTTAAAATTTTTTAAATTGGTTTCAAGTTCCTTGTCATGGATGAAGCTATCTGACTCATTTATAGGAGTCTTGAAACTCTCATCAAAAAGGTAAATCTTAGGTTGAGCCTTCATGAAGTCTCTTAGAGAAATTAGCTAGACATCCCAGTTGCAATGTTTCTGCTGTGAATGAGAGTACTTGTTATAATGATGGCAGTCACTGGACTCATCCAGATGGCATGGAACATTACTCCAAGCTGATGGCAGCAAGGACTTTTAATACAGGTAGAAGTGGTCTGCAAATCTCTGGAGCGGCTGGGCATGAGAACAACTGCAAGCTGAGCACCCTTAATCTTTCATCCTGTGCCTTAGTTCCTAGCAATAACCTGGTGGTGATCCCAGTTGCTGACAAAGTGGCTTCTATATATTTTATTAAGAACTGAGTCAGCTCAAGCCACATTGATGTGTTAATAGGAGAATCTGTCAATTGATCAAACTTCTGTTTTTAGGGTTCTGGACCCTGAAATCAGCTTCTGTTCCCCTTTCCCTCACCTTCTCTTTTTCTTGGATAATTCTCTCTTGATCCTCCTAAAAAGAACAGCTCTACACATTTTCTGCTCCAGATGTTTTATTTTTATTTTTTAAATAAGTGATACTCAGACACTAAACCTTGTTTAGACTGTGCTGAAGGGTCAAGGAGCCACTGAACCCTGTGTGTGGAGGGGCATGAGGCAGTGTCTATGCTTACCCTCCCAGCTGTCTCTTTCTTCAAATTGTATCAAAACATTTACTCAGTCTCTTTCTCTAACCAGAACTCTCTTGTTCTTAGTGATCTTTGCATCATTCTTTCTGGTGACAGCATGTTCCAGGCAGGCATTTGGGAGAAGCAGAGGAAGCAGCCCTCAGATCTGCCATCTCAGCATCTGCTCCTTCTGCCATCCATGGTCCTAGTTCTGAGGTTTGTTTGATCCAGAAGATGTGCTCCAAAGTGCTGGAGCAATGGCTTCTGGTTCAATGCTCAGGGTTTGACTGACAGGCATATGAGAGTGGAATATGTCCTTGGGGGAGTAAACTTTAAGAACTTTTTCTGTCATAAAAATAGCTGTGTTTAGGAAGTAATTGCCCAACCTTTGGAAAAGCTTGAAAAGTAATTACACAATGACAGTTGTGACTTCTCAATATTAAAACTATTCTTCATGTGACCTTTTAATGCTGATATGTAAAAGCTGTGGAATATTCTTGCAAAATGTGTTTTTAAAAGACCCAGCAGAGAAATAAGCCTAAGCCTACCTTTTTCTTTATTAAACATACCTTTAGAATGTGCACTCTTTTCTCCTGTGTTGAAACTCATATGCTCCCTGGTTGAAATTCTGTGATCCTTACTTTTAAACAATTCCAATCTTGGCATTTGTTCTTGATTATGGCCAGATTCTCAAGCTACCAGTTTGGGACTAAAGTGGGGAGGGCAAGCTACCCTTTAGCTTCAGTTTGACAATGACTATCCAAATACAGCTGTCATTACTGAATAGCTCGGAGGAGTGAGCCAGTATGCCAGTATTTCCAAGTTCCATGGGTCTACATGGATATGAGGAAGGGCATAGCTTCACTTACAGTATGTGCTACAGTACAGTTAAGCTGGGGTACATGTCTTTGGGTCCTGTGAGGTAATGCACTACCCATAAAATTTAGCCAATGTAACTCTTTCAACTGTTACATTTTGAATAAATTTCACTGTAAAACATACTGTTTTTTTTAAACGTTCACCTTCACCTATCCGTGTTTTTGGATTTTGCATAAATAACAGCATGCATTGGAGAGTTCCTTTTAAGTTTGTTTTGATAAGAAAGGTAGTAAGGATTTTGAGAACATCTCAAAAGATCTAAAGAAACTAAGTTATTAAACCGCATTTATGGAGATGAATTCAGAATCAATATGTGCAGAAATAAAGCATGCAAGGAAGATATGTTGATCACTCCACTTACTTTAAAAATAGTCTGAGTGATGTGCATAGACACCAATTAGCCCTGGAGCCTGAAATAATTGCTTTCATCAAAATACAAACTTTTACTCACTTTGCTGCTTATTGCCTCAACTCTCTTCTGCAAGGTACACTTGAGGGAGTAAAACATAATTAACTGTCATTGCTCTCTGGGACATGGCTTATCTTCTGTGCTTGCCAGAGTCATTGTGTAGGACAATTTTATAAGCGCAGGCTGCAGCCACCAGTAATTGTGTCTTGTTTTCCACAGGCTAGTAAATGAGTTAGGATGGACAGCAACTTTTGATTATCCCCAGCCTGAGAGAAGATTGAGGTGGTGCAAAGTGGCTGAAAGGCATGATGGTCCAGTTCAAGTTCCCTGACCCCCTGGAGGCCCTCTGAAGCCCAGCTTATTAAATAAAAAGTTGTAAGCACCAACGGATTGCTTATGGTGTAGTTAATAGGATGAGAGATTGTGAATCAGTGGAAACTAAAGAGAGAGAAAACTGCCAATGTGATAAGAGAGAATTGAAAAAAAAAAATAGGGAAAGCTACTTACCATTGGGGTTGGGTGCATGGGGTTTGTGCAGGACATATTTATAAAATACATAAATACCAGACTCTGCTTCTGATAATTATGTTTCTGATTGCGATAGGTGTCTGTCCTGTCTTCCAGTCCATGTAGGAGAGGTCTTGGGCTTGTGGTATTCTCTGTCTATGTATTTATGTGCGGGTTATTCAAGTGGTTGACACTCCTTGTTGATCTGAATGGGCACTACCTTTAAAAATCATAAGAGCTGTTTCAGTGGTCAGCTGTATTTGCTCCATGCAGAGAAAAGATAAATTGAAAGCAAACATTATTCCAGTATTTGTCCACTGTGCTGCAGCTTTGACCCACGCAAACGCATCTTTTCAGTTCTTTTGTATTCATTTTGGAGAGGTGGCAGTGGGAGGACCAGAACTGATGGCGGTATTCATGATGCACTGAGGTAGCATTATGATGTTCTCACTTGTTTATTCTTCTACTAACCTTCTGGGGTTTGGGTTGATTTTTAACTGCTTGTGAGCACAGAAGTGATGTTTTCATGGGCCTTCCTATTATAAGTGCCAAATATCTCAGTTTCAAAATGTTAATAGTCAACTGAGAGTGTATTATAACGTGTACAGAATTATACTTGGGCACTTTTGGGTGAAGGCTACATGTTTTTACAGTTTCAGCTCTTCCTTCCATAAATCCAGTTGGCCCTTTCTACAGAACCCTATCTCCTTCTGATTTTTTTTTTATTCTGTGCTTTTTTTTTTTGCCTGTAGAACTCAACATTTATACTGCAGTTTGAGACAGACCCTTTGATGTGTGATATATTCTGCAATGACAACAACCCCATGATGCACACAGATATATTTTTTTTTAAAGTCCTGCTAGTTTGATCTCTCCATTCTTTTTAACACCTGGATCATCTGTTTGCTTGTGTCTTTTTAGGAGGCTTCCTGCTCCTGATTAAGATTTAAAATGAACTCGCTACTTATTTTTACCCTCCGAAAAATGATATCTCAAATTCTTTTATTGGCCTATATTATTGAGTTTCTGGCTTTGTTTTGATCTTTCTCAAGTCATTTTGGGAAAATGATTAGCTTTTGGTCTGAGCATCTGATTTTTATAGCCATCTATGAACATTTTAATCTGTAAACTTCTAGCTCTGCCTTTCAGTTTTTGTGTTTGATTTTGTTTGTTTTTCACTTCTTCACTGTTACAAGGCAGCTTCTCAACAGTTAACATTTTATGACCCAGGCTCTTCCTACTTCTTGAGATCAGATGAGTGTTTTCTCTTTCTTTGTGTGAATGTTTTGTTATTGTTGTTATTGTTGTTTTTTTTTTCCACCTCTTCCATGAGCCAGACCTAAACAGCAGTCTTAGCTTCTGTCTGCTGATGTGATCCTTAGCCAGTCTAGCTGAGAGTCGCTGAAGTATCCCATTACACGTTGTGTTTTCTTACTTGGCAGCCTGTCTTTACCTCTGTATTTCATAAAATCTCATATAGCTTCCATCCTGATTGGATATTAGTCTTCTAGATGATATATTTCAATAAACCTTTGCTGTTCAGCTTAGCGTTTTGATTCATAGGGAGTTAATGGTATTTACTGATTCTCCTAGATTATTAATTGTGTTAGCTTTCTTCAGTCCCTGTTGAAATATGACTTTCTGTCTCTTCTTTACACTTTCTATCTGGAGCAGCAATATTCTACTGAAGGTCTTTTTTCCACCAAGTTTTCAGTAGGACTGTTGTGTAAATAATGCCATTTAATGACAGGCATTTTATTTCTTCCATGTCTTTCTTAGACTTTTAGTGTTTATACAGAAATGTGTATACTTTCACATGGCTGTTTCATTTCTCTGCCAACTTTAAAAAGAGAATCTGTCTGTTATGGCTTTTTTTGCCATTTCTCTCCTGTGTAAGTTTAATAAACTTCTGTCCTTCTCTGTAGCTGGAAATTACAGGTCTCCATGACGTTATTGTTTCTCTTAAATCATGTAGAATCATAGAATCACTAGGGTTTGAAAAGACCTCCAAGATCATCTAGTCCCACCTACCACCAGTATTTCCCCACTAAACCATGTTCCTCAGTACAACATCTAAATGTTTCTTGAACTCCTCCAGGGACGGTGACTCCACCACCTCCCTGGGTAGTCCATTCCAGTGCCTGACCACTCTTTTGGAGAAGAAACTTTTCCTAATGTACTATGTCCTTCTAACCTCTTCAGTTTGAATGATTTCCTATGACCTCTGAAGTGCCAGCAAACTCATACTTTTCTGGTTTAGGTTAAATTTAGCTACCTCCCAAGAGCACCTTCCGTGGACCTAAAGATTCCTTGATTTCTTCAAATTGCCTTTTAAATTAATTTTATTAGCTGCTTATTGAACCTAGGCTTGTCAACCTGTTTTGTTTTAGGAACACAGATGAGAGAGCTACTACAGTTCTCTATTTCTCCACTAGCGACCAATACTTTGCCTTCAGGACTTTTCTCCTAGCCTTCCTTATTTTAGTGTTATTTGCACAGGCCATAGCCTTTGGCTGTTCCTCAGTACTTCCAGAGATCACATCCAAACTCTCTGTGAGGTCTGATGTTTTTTTGCGTTAAGCAGAGAAGCCTGTGTTCTCTGATATTTTAGATTTTGTGTTTCTGATCATCATTGATACAACACTGATGTAGATGAGCTTCCCTCGTTCCTATTGGGCAAACTAGGAAAAATCTGGGTTGCTTTGTACTGAGCAAGGGAGAAGGTGAACAGCGACCCTACACGGCTAAACTCACTATGAACCCACTTGCCAAAAGTGCTTGATATTGTAGTCAATAACATAGGTGATCACAGGGGTGTTTCCAGGACCTAAGTTGTTGGTCATTTTATTATCACTATTATTGTCCTTGTGCTAACTGGGACAGATGGTGTAAAGACAAAGAATAGTTCCTGTTCATTTCACCAGTATTGTTGCATTGGTGCAAAATGCCGAGCTTCTCATATGGGGGGATTTTATAGTACTCATTGTTCACTATTTGGAAGTTTAGGAAATGTTCAAGGTGATCGAAGTGTCACCTGAAGGATCTGAATGAAGTGTTGCTATACTGATAATGTCCCAATATACTAGCAAATAGAAAATGATCTAGAATGTGGCCACGAATCCAGAACAGTTTCTTGTAGGTTACATATATGTGTGTGCAGCAGCTTGGAAGCTGTAATGACAATCTAAATGTCGCTATGCATGTGATGTGCAGATTGCTGGTCTGATTGCTGTCAGGCAAGTAGTCAAATATCACTGTCTGCTAACAGCAGGTGCAGACTGTGGTTCTGACTCATTAATAGGGAAGTGAATTTCTCAAGACAATAATCTCCGTGAAGAAACTGGATGTTGAGCCTGATGTTGTTATCATTGATCTACCAAGCCAAAGAGGGAATGTTGAATCAGAGGAAGAAATCTCTTGGTGAAAATCAAGTGCTTTGTCAACATAAAAGTCAGGACAGTTTGATTAAAAAGTACAGTTCAATTAATTTGTTGCTAATGTCCATGAACATGCTGCAGAAAGCTTAATAAAAGATTAATCAACAAAAATATAAAGACACATGAGAAAGCTTCTAATCAGGAAGGTAAGAAAGAAGCACAAGCAAAGCTTTGAGTTATGAAAGATAAAAGTAGATGTGAAAGGCAGAGAAGTTTTTCTTAGTTGTGGATCCAGAAAATACCACACAGGCTTGGAAATGACATCTGGCCTTAAAGGCAAATCATCATTTCTGGAGTGAAGTTGGTCTCATAGTGATGAAATTGATGGAAAAAATTTCTGAGGTGGTCAGTCAAAACTTTTCAGTTGTCCTAAATGATGAGATTCTAAATGAAGCTGTACAGTTCCTTGGCTGGGAGCAGCAGCATCTCCCAGTAAAATGGGGATTTTTCCAGCTGCCTGGCATATGACACACTGCAGTCAGCTGTAAGCAAGTTCACTGAAATATAAAAATATGGGATAAAATTTACAAGCACCCAGAAGATTTTTGTATCTTCATCTTTGGAGAGAACTATTTCTTGAGGTGTTAGAGAACTGAAATGCTGTGTACCTCTATGAAAAGAAAGATGATGACATCTTCTGAAAATCATTGTAGTTCTCATTCTCACAAGACTTGGAAAAGATTTTACAGGAAAATATGGCCAATTTTTGTTACAGAGGTAACCGAACAGATTCCTTCAGTCAGCCTGCTTAAATGAAGATGTCCTACTTTGTTAAGGAGGTGGGTGAGCTAATAGTCCTTCAGGCCTATTTTTTTTTTTTTAATGCTCAACACTTTTTACAATAGTTATATGAAATCTTATATAGTTTCAGTGTTTGAAGAATACTGCTCACTTTTAAAAAATATATATTCTCATTTAGAAGTATTTCACTGATCTCAGCAAAAAGTGATTTTAGTGATGATTTAGTATTGTAAATGGTTTGAATTAATTCTGACTAAGCATGCGGTATTTCAGATCTCAGCAGGGGTCTGCTGTATGTGCAGTGGTGTCAAATTCCATTAGATGACAAGATAAAGGAAAAAGTACCACAAGAATGAGAGAGATGATGGGAGGAGATTTTATGCTGAGGCTGTTACTGTAAATGCTTGTTTGTTCATTTTTATAGGGTGCTTTATCTAGTTGTGTGGCTTATATAAAAGAATGAATTGCTCTACAGCAGCTCTGCTGTTTAAAATTAAACAGAAGGCACACTTGTGTGGAAGGGGAAGGAGCAGGATGGGGAATGAGAGAAATGTTAGTGAAAGATTTTGGAAAGATTAGTGAAAGTGATTCTTCAGATTTTAGAGATGATGATTATTATGTACTTATGCATTTATGGGGGTTAGAACAATTTCTAATGGTAGACTTTTTAATTTTTTCAGTGATTAAAAGGCAGCAAGATAGCAAACATTCAGGAAGATAGAGCTGTCAGGGAAGATCCATGTATTGCAGGCCTAGCCGTTATGTTTGAAAGTGTCATGCTGATAGTTTAATTCCATTACCTCTGGTGTATTTTAATTTCTGTGAGTAGCAATAAAAAAGAAGGAAAGTGTTTTGTGTGGATTCTTCTTCCATCCTTGGGAAATAGTTAGAGAATCAGAACATTTAATTATTGGGAATTGTCCTTGTACCTGATGTCATCTTGTAACTTGCTAAACACGCTGATGATTGCAAATACTGATTGAGACGTTCCAAGCTCTATATGTCCTCCTCTTTGAATATTTCACTTCTTTAGAGTAATAGAAACATACTGTTGAAAGTGATTTTGAGAATAAAATCCCATGTCAGGCAGCTTGCCTCTGTTGGCCTAAAACTAGCACATATTTTACAGGCAGTATTGGGAAAAGTCCCCTGTATGTGTTGAGGCTTTCCGGGACGGATTAAAGTTGCAGTAATTATTTTCTCACATATATAGTTTAATTGCCTACAGCTTACCCTATTCTATCATTAAATTTATCTTTTAGTGTAGATAAAAGATGTGTATGGTGAGATGTAAGCACCTTGGGCTTCGAGAAGCTGTGGCTTTGTAGTCAGCTCAGCTAGGTGAAGTCCCACTGAAGCCGGGGAGGCTGCTTTCATATACATGGAATGAGGAACTGATATGCTGGGATCTATTTTTTTTTTTTACTGCATATATTTAAACCAAACCAAAACTTCAAAACTTTGCAATAGGCAATCAAAGAAGGGAGGAAAGTAGGAATAGATTCTGCATTTAGTGATCAAAATGGTTCATCTAAGTGTTGAGGTCGGTTTACACTTAAAACAACTTTTTTTTTGGCTGATTAGCTTGGAACTTGGAACAAAATTTTGATAGATTGATCTAATGATAGAATATATATATGTAAATATGTAACTGTGTATGCATACATGTGCTGTAAACGAAAGCTGAATATTATTCACTTGTTATAAAGTGAGATCATCCTAGAAAGCAATATGTACCCATGTATGACTGAAATGGAGAAGCATATTGTCAAATTCATGGTAGTTCATTAACTGATTGTTATCGTGTTATTAATTTGATGTTATCAAATTTGACATAATTTAAGTCCACGTTTCCTGAATCTTGGCTTTCTTCAGGATCGTGTGGGTTCCTTTTCATGGCTGCAACCTTGACTGTATGACAGACAGTGCTGTCATGTCCCACTCATAAGGGGAGGAAAGGAGTGATGTTGTCCTGTGTCAGGGGAGGGTTCACTCTTCTCATTGTGTAACAGGAGTTTTGCAATCCCACCTGGAAGTGCAGAGATGAAACAATTTAATTAAATGCTTTTGATGCAATCTGGGCTGAAATTGATCATGACATTCACTGAAACAAGCTTCAGGTGTGGGGATGAACAAAACCCCATTTATTATGGAGTCATAAACAGAAGAAGAAAAGGTAACTTAAATGTGTTGTTTTAAAGGTGAGAAAGGCAAGTGTTAGTTCTGAAAAGTGCTACTGTCTTTCTCTTTGGCTTTGTGGTGATAGCTGAGGTACGGGAAGGATAATCCTCAGCCTGCCCTGCCTGGTCAGAGGTAGGCTCTCATAGCTGTGTTTCCACTGGTTTGCAGCAGCCGGAAACTGCTGGAAGCCACTCTGCTCTAGAAGCCATATGGCTGATGGCTAATGGCATGAGCCATATGGTTTATCAGCTAATGAGCTTGGCAGAAAGTCGATCAACTCCTCTCCTGTCCTGTCAAAGTCCAGAGTCTGCTGCTTAAGCTTTGGTTATGTGTATGCCTGAGCTCGTGGCTCCTGCCTGGTGTGGTGCTGACTGGAGGTGAGGGAACACTCGTGGCAGCGGGTGAGCATGCTGGAGGCATTTTGCAAGCATGGAAGTGTGCAGAGCATGCACAATAAGGTCACAAACAGCAGGGGAAGGGCATGGAAGAATGCTACAGCATGTCTCTTACAGATAATGGGTTGTGTAGTTTGTCTGTTATGAGGAAAAAAATAAATGCTGAAACACATTTCTAATTTATTTATTTATTTGCTCTACCTGTAGGAAGTTTTATAGAAGTAAGAAAGAAAAAAAAAACCCACCAAAGATTAAATGTTAAATATTTAAGCTGACAAGCTACCAGTGGGCAAAAAGTATCAGACACTAAGAAAGCCATTACAAAACTAGAGGAAAACGTTTGCTTCAGTGTTGAAAAATGATCAAATAGGCGCTTTCAGATTGTCCCCATGATTTCACCAGCGGGAGAAGTGGAGGTGAAGCATTTTTGCATACAGTGTGACTTGTGGAGGATATTATACTGCTGCAACAATAGCATTTGGGACTGCTTTTGCTATCCTTTTTTTTTGCTAAAAATTGCTGCTAGAACTCCTAACAGCTGCCTGAATGAATGAAGGTTGTACAACCAACCTTTGATAAAGTGCTGTTGTACTTCAACCATGGATACTTTTGAACAAGTACAGTAATAAATATATTTTTAATGCCTCTATCAATAGATGGTTTAAACATGTTAGTGTAGTAACTTTTATATAGGTTCTGTAAATAAATTTAATTTTGCTTTATTCTGAATCTCTTTTTGAGGTTACGTTCCAGCCATTATTCTGCATGTTGCCTGCACATTTCAAAGTAAGCACTTGCTAGGAAAAAAATCGTGCATGTAATCTAACCCATTCATCCAGCTGAATGCTTCTAACAGAAGCAAGATAGATAATACCTGATAGATATCGGTGTAAAAAAAAAATTAGACTCTAATGGACTTAGGGACAACATAGTCCATTTGGGAGGTGTTTAGACAGCTGCATTCTTCAATGGAGATGCTTCAGTTTAACCTGCGAACCATACTGACTGCAGAGATCTTGTTAATTCAGGAGCAGAAAAGCTCGTGCCACTTTCTGCAGATTGGATTTGCCTTGCCTTTTAATTCACTTAGTCCTTCATGCCTACCACATTCCTGCTGTGTTAGTTTTCTCAATCTACTTCAACTAATATATATCTCAATTTAACAAAAGAAGTATTAGGGTGGTTAACAGTTATTTATGAAGTTAATCCAAATTACAGCTTCTTATATTGACAGAAATCCTGTTTTGATTCATATTGCTTGACATTTGATTCATATTTCCATGTCTTTCTGAAATATCAGTGCACCATCAGTTAAGAGCGTCTTATTCTTGTCTGACCTTTAAGTACATCAGTTTTTAACTTCCTTTTTATTTTCCTTTGTTTTCAGGAAATTGAAGACCACGTGGCATTTTTAATAACTGTTCCAACAGCCCTAGCAATTTTTTTTGCTATATTTATCCTTGTCTGCTTGGAGCCTGTCTTTAAGAAGCTGCTTCGTGTATTTTCGCTGGTGGTCTGGGTATGTCTTGTTGCCATGGGATATCTCTTTATGTGTTTCGGAGGGATCATCTGTCCCTGGGACCAGGTAAGATTGTTATTATTATTAATTTTATTTCTACTGGCTGGATTTCCAAGAGCCGTACTCTACAAAAGCATCAACATAAACTTCTGTTGGACATCTCATGAAAAGTTTTTTTGACCAAGTGTTTCTGTGCTAAGATTCCCTGCATCTATTTCATAAGCAATAAGATGATGTATATATTTAAGGGTCTTGCTTTTATATTTTATGCTTCTTTGGAAAATGAGCATTTGATTTCAGTCCCCAACTTCATTCTGTAGTGAACATTTGATTCCAGTGACCAATTAGCATGTTGGAAGTGCAAATTTTGTTCAAATCTGCTGGTGCTATCTTCAGCTTAGTGTGAGAGCTTTCTGTTCAGTGGTCTTCAAGATGTTTTGTAGCTGCTTTTGATGAAAAATGATTGATAACTTCCTCACGTATCTAAGGAAATACATAAGTACAGAAACAGGGAATTACCGTTTCCTTAAGAAAAAAAAATTGTAAAGAAGACAAAGCAAAGTATAGTTGCCTCTTAATTGCAGCATTTTTGAAATATTAATAAATGATATGTGCTATCCAAAGCTGTACCTGATAGATTCTTCGGTGTTCTGCTATATCCTTTTCCTTTCCTGCATTCTCTCAACACGAAAATGCTGTTGATGTAATAATCACTGCGAATCTCCTTACAGGATGGAAAAACCCTTTAAATATACAAATGCGTCCCCTGAAAATTCTGTGTTGAGTGCAAGTTCAGTATAAGATTTAAAATGCAATTCTCTATCTGTGGTGCATTCTAGGTCTTTATCTTGAATCAATTTCTCTGATTTTCTATTTGAAACTTGCAAAGACTTATGCAAATATTGAACTTTAAGCGTGCAACTAGTTTCTATAACATCCTTGATTCAAATGATTTAAATTGCTGATGTATGTTGATAATATTAGTTTTGGAGCCCTCACCTCCATGACTGATTTCTGTATTGTCATTTTCTTGGAAGTTTCAGAGATTAATTATCCATGAATCTGCTTTCCTGTTGTTTCTTTCTTTCCTTCTTTTTTTTTCTCAGTAAGTATTTGGAACTACCAAACCAGGCTACACTTTAAAGTGATAAAAAGCAAAGCAGAATGTGTAATATTTTTTTCTAGATACCCATTTCACAATGGGTGTCCCTGTATCTTTGTGATATCAAGGCTAGGTACTTCACTTGGTTTTAACTTTGTTGATTTATTTATTGCCAGCTGTGAGATGTCATGCTAGAATATTTCAAGCTTTCAAGCTTAGATACAAATGTGTACTTAGCCTTATTATCTTTTCATTACAAATTCTATGGAGTTTTATCTTATTTGAAAGACATGATAACGATTTTCAAAAGCACGTGGCTTGAAAGATATCTAAAATGGATTCTGCTATTGCAGGCCTGTTGTTTTCTTTAGTCTGCTAAGGTGGTTTGTCCTGCTGTGCTTCTTTCTTATGGAACTGTAGGCATTTCCATAACATCATGGTGACTGGGTCAGCCATCCACAGCAGGAAGGGCTGCAGAGCTCTTGGGAAAGACATGGTCTTTGTGCAGCTTGCCAGGACACAAGGAGTCAGATGCTTTGATCTGCTCCTTGGTTGGTGTGCAAGAGGTTCTTGGGAAGAGGATATTTGAAAGCAAGCAGCGTTAGTTGATCTGTCCAAAGCAGCAGCTGTCTCACGTAGTGGGCAGGGCTCTTCCAAACAGCACTGACTCCATTGTCCATATCTGGCTTAACTGGAACATGCTGGTGTGCTCACCGTCTGGCAGGAGAGGGGCTGGGGTACAGCAGCCCTTAGCCACTTCAAGAAGTTGCTGCCTCAGAATACTTTTTTTTTTTTTTCTTGGAATAGCAGTGCTGTTTTGGTGATTGCTGTAGGTACACTTTTACCTGCTGTCAGTTAAGAGTAAACGACAGAAATATGGAAATCTTTCTGGGAGCTTGACATCATACAGAGCAGGCTAATCCCACATTTGATGGGAAAAAAGCAGCCGGTAGTACTGCTGTGTAGTCCTATAGTGTTGGTGCTATGAATACGTAGGTCAATAATAGATGTTCTCCCCTATAATTATACACGAAAGCAAATCTGAAAAAATCCTTCCTCAAAGATGACTGACAGATTCTTTCTTAAAGGTTTACATTTTGTGAATTTAAAACATGTTTTGCTTTGTGTTTTGCCTTATTAGGGTCTTTTTCTTGTTCCTCTATGCTTCTTGTGAGAGAAAAGAAATTGATATAAAATTTAAATTAATTCTGTTTCAGATATATCCTTGTCACAATAACTAATTGGAAAATGATCAAAATACTAATTAAAAAAAAAAACAGTTCATGCATCAAGGTACTTCACTTTCATTTCTTCAAATTATGATCTAAGTTTGTTCTTGTCTACCAGGGTTTAAAAATACTCTTTTCAGCACATCTTTCATGTCTTCCAAATCCTGAGCTTGTAAAAAAGATGGAATCTCTTAATTGTACTGGTTAACAGTTGAAAGATAAATTTACTCCATAGTTCATAGAAAGAATATGTTTTTCTTTCACTTGTGTACAAACCTTTTCCCTTTGAAAGACAACTCTGCATCCTTTAGGTTTTTGCTTGATGAATTTTTGGCTGTTTTTACGTGCTAAATGCCAATTTTCTCTGTTGTTGGAGGAACCTCAGGTGTGAACTTTTGCAGCTTTTGTATACAATAAAAATACCACTTCAGAGAGAGTATTTTTGTGATGAATTCAATATATATTTAATGTGGAGCAGCTCCCTCTGCGCCTGCAGGCACATAGCTCAAATAACTTCCATGAAAAACGGAGAATTGAAAATGAAGCGGACTGGTCAGTGCCGGTGTTTTTTGTGTTAGTCCTGTGGGCTGGTATGAAATAAGTGCAAATCATAATTGGTTTCAGCTTGCTTTTGTTGTCCCTGCAGACTGCTTTTATCTGTCTGCATTTCCTCATCTCTTGTTCAGCAACAGCTACAGCTTTGGAGAGAAAGCCGTTATCGGGTGTGTGGATCTGGCTGTGTTGAGAATGGGGTGCAGGCGGCTGCAGCTTGCTTCATCCCTCGGGCCTGTCTGCAAGTGCTGTGCTGGCCCCGTAATTGCCTGCTGAGCCTTAGCCAAAGGCTGGAGCTGGCATTCAGCTGCACGGACATCATCAAACCCATCCACCAGAGGAGACAAACTGCAGGATTGTTTGCATTATTAATCTTTCCAGATAGCTTAACTCCTCAGTTAGCCCAAGCTCCCCTCCTCCTTATTGATGGTGAAGACAAGCCTGGTGCATTGGAAAGGAGATGGAGAGCACCACCTACATGAAAAGTTCTCCATGGAAAAATTAGCGCAGTGGTGGCAAATGCCCTTCTTATCTGACAAACTGTCACCACAGAAGTGTGGCAGTTCTCTCTCATTGCCTTGGTGGCTCAGGGAACTGGGATGTTTTGATAGGGCCTATATGCATGAGACTGACTTACAGCCCAATGGAAGAAGGCTGGACTGTCTGAGATGAGATGATGTCTGTATGAGAGGTCTGGCAGGAGGCACAGAGCATCTCCCTGTGATGGATAGGAAAAAAGCAAAGCAAAGGAAGTCATGTAATGCCTCAGAGACAGCAGTTGTCTGCTGGCAGGTCTTTCTAAACCTAAGGTGTGAATGATAATGCATGGGGCTGGCTTCCGTGAGGAAATACCCAGGGAAGATGTTTAGAAGGATCTGTGCCAAAGTCAGTGGATGATGTGTTTGGTGGAAAGCTGAAAACACATGTTGGGCAAGCTGAGGAAGCAGTGCTGGTGGAGGAAGGTGATTTTGTCATATTAGGACTTTTCCATACTGATGGAAAGGTTCAACTTTCTAACAAACATAAATCCAGTATCCATCTGTAAAGTATATGCCAGGGGATGAATTCAGTTTTGTTTCCTCTTGATTCAATGACAGTACAGTTATTGTACAAAAGTTGCCTTTCCATTCCATGTCATTCTCTGACACATCTAATACTTCTTCAGCCTTTTATAGACGATGTGTGTAAATATATCAAGGGGTAAGAAGAACTCTTTAGGCACACAGTGGATGATTTAAAAAANTCATACATGTGTAAACAAGTATAATGTGGTGTTTTATATCTCACATAGATGAGATTGCAATTTTTCTTAGATGCATCTGGATGCTCTTTTTTTTTTTTTTCCCCCTTTCTAATAGGAGCCTGAGTTACTCAGTGTCTGGAAACTTACTAGATATGATCTGGGGAGTTTGTCATGTCCAGCAGGACAAACAGCCAGGTCTACCTAATGACAAAGTTTTGAAAAGGGGAGGAAAGTATGGTGTCCAGATATCATTAATTTGTATTGTATTATGTATTTGTATTGTATTGTATTATTGGTAGCTTGTATTTATTTCCATAATACCACCTATTTTGTTCTAGATGATCATAGGAGTAACGTGTTTCATACTCGTTTGTGATGTAGGCAGATGGTTATTACAGAATCATAGGATGGTTTGGGTTGGAAGGGACCTTTTAAGATCACCTAGTTCCAACCCCCCTTCTATAGGCAGGGACACCTCCCTCTAGACCAGGTTGCTCACAGCCCCATCCAGCCTGGCCTTGAATGCTTCCAGGGAGGGGGCATCCACAACCTCACTGGGCAACCTGTTCCAGGGTCTCACCACCCTCACAGTGAAGAATTTCTTCCTGATACCTAGTCTAAATCCACCCTCTTCCAGTTTAAAACCATTTCCCCTCATCCTGTGGCTATATGGCCTTATACAAAGTCCCTCCCCAGCTTTTCTGTAGGCCCCCTTCAGGTATTGGAAGGCTGCTATAAGGTCCCTCCGGAGCCTTCTCTACTCCAGGCTGGAAAGCTCCATCTGTCTCAGCCTGTTACAGGGTATCTTTCTCCAGAGAGGCTAGCAAAAGGATCTCTGCTGATCACCTTTCATTTCCCTTTTTCCTTTCTTTTCATGTCTCCTTAATTACTTATAATGAAGTTTCAGAAAGCACTACTGTTCTGAAGCTGTGTGAGCATCCTGCAGGCTGCATTTTACAATATTGTGGAGATGTGTAGTAGGCACTGAAGTCTGCTAGAAATGGAAAATCTTTCCAGATCCACAAATTGCATACTGTTTTTGTAATTAATTATTAGATCAGCAGTAGGAAGCATAGATTGCAGAACAAAATGACTTTATCTCCTGTAGTGTTGTAAGGTTTGTATTCTTTATGTACTATGCTGACCATCTATCTATGGTAGGGGTATATAAATAAAATGAGATTTTTTTTTCTGTAAAATGTCAGACTTCAGTTTTCAGTATCTTTGCAATTGTATTACATTGTTTGTTTTAACCTATCTTATCAAAGCAGAGGGAGACTACTACGCCAGGTGTGTCCCTTTATTTGAGATGGCTATAGTGCTAGAGAACTGAAGTCAGAACACAAGCCCACTACTGCTGTGTCTGTTGTTTCCATGAGATGAAGCCTTTGCCCATGGGCAAATAGCTGCCATTTGGCATCCTTGGACTGAGCTCCGTGATGCTGGGGAAATGCTGGATTTGCTGTTAGTTCCTGGGCTGCACTATGGAAGTAGATGCACTGAAGAAAAAGGTGAAGAAATAAAGAGGGATTGAATTAAAACCGTAAAAGAAATATAGTCAGCATTTAAGGATAAGGTAGTGTAACCTGATGGTAAATAAAATACTCAGTTGATTAGACAAGGAACAGTGAGCCTTTTGCTTGAGCAAGAAGTAGACTTTCAGCTCTTGTTATTTGTGTTATTAGTGGCAATGAGCAGGGATGAGATGGTGAACAAATATGAACAAATAATCCAAGAGCTCTAAAAAGCTCACCTTCTGTGGAATAATTTTGAAGTATGGAAGGTCAGCAGTATTGTACATTCCAGGCTGCTGGCTCATTGTCATGCTGCTATAGTAAGGTTTCTTGCAGCTAGGGAAATTACTTCTTTATATATATCACGCTTTACATACTGAAATGTATCTTACATATTTTTATATATAATTTAACTTGGTACACTGATAATAATATTATGACTCCTGAAGTGTTTGAAGAAAAAAATAAATCTAGCAAGAGGAAGGAGTGTGCATGTTTTGAATAGATTAATTTTAATGCAGAATATATATGAGGAAGTCATTCTTTTTAGGCAAGGTCAGTTGATGAACTCATGTAACATGAAAAAGCTTGTGACAATTTTAGAATCTTTTTTTTTTTTTAAAGCAAAAAGTTTCCCCTCATTCCTTCTAATAGCTCCTTAACCTTGAAATCCTCCAAAAGAAGTTATCGCCTACATTGCAACTTCACAGTAAAGAGTCATAGCAGTGTCTATTCATTTAAAAATACTGCTCAAGTTAGGGTTCTTCTTATTGTAAGTATACTGTTAAGTAAATTACCACTTGAAGATCCAGTTTTTCAGTTCTCAAACTATTTTTTCTTTTTGTCACTGTTTTTCTGACTAGAGATACTGGATTATCTTTTGTGTTGAATCAATTTCATGGAACTTCAGTCTTTAGGGGTATAAATTATTCACAGCTAATGCCAAGAGTTAGGGAAGAATCAGCACTGGGAAAGCCCTGTTGGAGGTGACAGTCTTGTCCATCCTGTCCTGCCTCTAAATCAAAGCAGTGCATGAGGCTGACTTGCTGCTGTGGTGGGGTGAGAAGCCACAGTAGCACTGGTTCCTGAGCAGGCAGAGTTGCACTGTGGAATCCCGAGGCCTTCTGATCTAGAAATGTCCTCTTCTGCTGGATTCCTGACCTAGTTCCTTGAAATCTGTGATCTCTCAGTCCTTCAACACACCTCAACTTCTATACCCAGCCACTTCTGTTTCAAGAAATCTCCTAAATTATCCCAAATTATCCCTAAGCAATTTCTCCTTTTCTTTCCGTATTTCCTTTTTAACTCATCCTAGGCAGAAATCCCATGGTCAAGGTTCTCTCATTCTCTTGGGCCCTCTCTCTGTCCCTGACTTTTTAGGCTTCTAATCCTCCATTTTTGCTGCAGTTTTGTCAACTCAAGCATCAATGCTACTGTAATTTCCCGTAATTTCTCACCCTACAGTGTCATGGTATTCCACTGCTTGCCAATAGATTAACAACCTTTAGAAAAAAAATTTTAATTACCCATGCCTGCTCTAATAGGTGGATCTTCAAAGAAGCATAGCCATAAGTTCTACTTTGATATGATTTAAATATCTCGGATGCATGTTATGTATCAAATCATTTTGGACAGGACTCTTGAGGGCAGGAAAAGCAGTGGGGCATGGCATGTCTATTCAAGATGCATTTAAATGTGTTTATTGCTTCTGACGGTGTCAGATGATTCCTTCTGGCTTTCAAATTACTGTGTCACTAGTTTAAGTGAAAACTTGTTGGATAGTGCATATCAGAAATATTTAGGCAATTTTAAGGCAAGCACCGCTGAGTTGTGAGTGCTTCTTCCCCACCTTACTGTCTGGGAATGTTATGGTTGGCAGCTCTGCCTGGTCTGGGAGCTCTGGGAATCAGTGATGGTGGACCTTGTCAGCACAGTAAATCCCACTGTAGTATTGTGCTTAGCACAGTGGTGCAGCCTCTGGGACTCGAGTTAGTGAATTCTACTGCATTGTTGCACTGCATTGCATTTTGTAGTGTAGGCATCATTATTGCTGAAATGACTGCCTATTTCTACACACCTCAGTCTGCAGGACCCCAGAAATGGAGCAAGAATGGTGTGGGACAGGGATTCTTTCCACCTACGTATCCAGAGTGGAATCTCCCCAAAATAGACTATGTTCCTCCTCCAGTCCTGAAAACTGCTTAACAGCTGCAGTGAAGCCTCCTGGAGGGTTGTTCATGAGTGCTTCTTTGTAGCAGTGCAAACCTCTTGCAGTGAGGTAACAGCACTACAAAGATTGTAATTAGATTACTGCAGTTAAAAATTCTCGGGTGATGTATTGCCGTTGCCCACTTTGACATTTACATAATTTTAATGGTATCAAACTAGCGGAGAAGAACTCAGCTGGGAGTGAATGTGTAGCAATCATTAATCCACTGTACCCGGGTAAGCATTTTATCATGATTATCAAAAGATATATTTACATGGAGACAGGCAAAGGTGACATATGATCTAGCCTCTTTGCCCTCAGGAGGTGATGGCTGCTCAGCTTCCTCTCAGGGAAGGGAGAACAGCTGAGGGACCTGCTGGAACAGATCCAGCAGTCAGCAGTGTCTGAAGCTGAGGAGATTTTTGCCTGGAGCTGAACCCCTTCCAAGCAGTTAGGAATGGCATTTTGAAGCCTCTCTGTGCTGCATTTCACACCCCTATTTTGTCTTTTTTTTTTTTTTTTTTTTTTACAAGAATTGTATTTAAGATTCCAGGTGGAGTGATGACTTAGTACTACAGTCTGCATGTCTGATGTTATCCTGTGCTATTGCAAAGTAATTTGCATTTTGTAATCTGCACTTTTTCCTCAATGGTGCTTTCTACATTTCTTCCTTTTTATAATAATTCAATTTCAGATTTTTTGTAATCTACTAGTTATTTATCTACTGCATATTTGCAGTATAAGTGTACATTGAGTATTTTAACCATGCTTTGCTTATATTGCAATTTCTCTGTATTCATTTTTCTGCACTTCCTTTTATAAATTTGCTTATTTTTGAAGGATCTGTGCCAAAGTCAGTGGATGATGTGTTTGGTGGAAAGCTGAAAACACATGTTGGGCAAGCTGAGGAAGCAGTGCTGGTGGAGGAAGGTGATTTTGTCATATTAGGACTTTTCCATACTGATGGAAAGGTTCAACTTTCTAACAAACATAAATCCAGTATCCATCTGTAAAGTATATGCCAGGGGATGAATTCAGTTTTGTTTCCTCTTGATTCAATGACAGTACAGTTATTGTACAAAAGTTGCCTTTCCATTCCATGTCATTCTCTGACACATCTAATACTTCTTCAGCCTTTTATAGACGATGTGTGTAAATATATCAAGGGGTAAGAAGAACTCTTTAGGCACACAGTGGATGATTTAAAAAAAAAAAAAAGGAGTAATTACACAGCATTATACTGGTCTAATGAATTCTATCATTGCTGGATTTTGGTATTCAACTCTAGTTATAAATGCGTTTGCACAGCCCAGGCACCAGATGTGATCCTCCTTGTCTATATTCAGTTACAGCACAGAAATTACTTCAAATTACTTCAAGCGGGATTTGACACTTCTGATTTACAAAAAAAATTATCCACGTAGCCCTGTGTTTAGAATATGTTTGGCTATTTTATTCTAATGCTAGTTTTTGAGCTGAATCTAAAGAACTTCTTTGTTTTTATGTGTGAATACAATAGAATAGAACAGTTCAGTTGGAAGGGACCTACAGAGATCATCTAGTTCAATGGCCTGACCACGTCAGGGCTCGGCAAAAGTTAAAGCATATTAATGAGGACATTGTCCAAAGGTCTCTTAAACAGACATGAGGCACCAGCCACCTCTCTAGGAAGTCTGTTCCAGTGTTTGGCGCCCCCCTCTCACATCATGATAACAAAATTTTTCCTAATTTCCAGCCTGATGCTCCCCAGCTCAGATTTGCACTGTTCCCACACATCCTGGTGTTGGTGACCAGGAGCAGGCACAGTTCTCTGCTTCCCCTCCTCAAGCAGCAATGAGGCTGCCTCTCAGTCTACTTTTCTCTAGGCTGGACAGTCCAATGTCCTCATCCTCTTCTCACAGGAGTTACTGTTGTGGAATGTTGTTATGCAGGAGTTGTTGTACAGTGGTTGAATTCCAGCCTTGGAGCAACACTCGTGTACGAAGTCTAGGCCAGATTTTCTGTATTAGTCTTTATTGTTCTCATTTTCTTTGATACTTTCTTGGCATCTGAGCATATAAGTCTGTTGTGTGCTGAGGGATAGAGGCCTGCATGGTGGATCTTCTGTGGACAGTTGTGGTAATTATCTCCTGTATTAAGCTGAGGGGCTGCAGTCTGACTGAGGGCTCCTGAGGCAACATGGGTTCTGCATTTCTGAGGGAGGACTTAAAGTTGTGTTTGGAGGTGAGCAAAGCCAAGGATGCAGAACTGGAGAGGAGCATGTGGGAGGTCTGAGCTCTCAGAAGACAGCTGGGTCTGTGGCAAGCTGGATGTGTTCATGGAAAATAAAGAATTCTGTACAAAATTGTCCAGGGTCTCATTTCCACGTCTTGCTTGGGACCTGCATTGTCTGAAGTCAGCCTTGATGTAAATTACTGTTAAAATGTGCAGTTAAGTGGTGCCAAAACAGTTAGATGTTTGAGAAGGAGATCAGGACGGATGCCAGAGAAGTTCCTGCTGCACAGGAAAGCATGGATGAGTTATTGCGAACCTTGCAGAGGTCTCAGGATCTGGAGTATGGAGGAGACTTACTATTTTTTCAAGTTCAAGGAGAATCAGACTATCAGGAATGAATATCCTAAGCAAGGAACTGAATCTTGAAGGAGCATGGTTCGGTACCTTGCAGTGTGAATAATCACCTGGTAAAGGACCAGGTGGCTTGTTTCAAAGGATGAAGTACTGGGTAGCAGTTGATACTGTACTCTAGAAGCAGGTGTGGGAGAAAAGGAAGAAACTCAGAATCCAGAGTTACAAGCCATTTTTTTTGTGGTCATGTTAGATGAAGGAGAAGAACAGATGATTTTTATCTTAATATATATATATTTTTAAATGACATATGAAGTTACAGGCTAAATATATGTGCTTATCAAATTCTGGTGTGACTATATCTGTATAAAAGACAGGAAAAAGCTGAGCTACTAGAGGCCTGCCAGCTTGTCATTAAAATCAGTAATGTAGTAGATGAATATAGCAAAATAACGTGTAGAGCCTTTGAAGACCCTGTTAGCATAGCTAATGTGCCATTGTTAACCTTTGGTATGTGATGGCAATGTGTTCTGATAGCTGTTCAGGGCAAAGAAAACTGATTATTTTAAGTAGGAAAAGCTGTTTGTTTGTTTTTTTTTTTAAAGTAAAACATCTGTTGTGGTGCCAAAAAGAAGAAAAAAAGAAGAAAAAAAAGAAAAGCAGCAAAACTGGAAGAGATGGGAGTTATTAAAGTAACTGTAAACATAGGCAAAGGGAGATGGCAGCTGGGGTGACTTCAGAGAGCATCAGGCCTGAGGAAGATTGCTGGTTCAGTTTCTTGGGGAGCTCTCTGGGGAATGATTGCCTTTATTAGTGCTTTCTACCAGTTATGGGGCAACAGAATGTCTCTGCTATAATGAAGATTGTTGATGGCACGGTTAAGAGTCTTAGTACTGCAAAAGAGTGGGATGTTATAAGGCAAGAACAGCATGACCTTGAAGACTGAAGTAATAGCAACTAGATTAAATTTAATAATACGAAGTACTAGGTGGGCCTGCATTTGGGAACTAAGAGCAGAAAATTCAGCTGTGGGCCAAGAGATCATCAGTATAAAATGAGCAGGAAAAGCAGAACGAAGAGGAGGTGCATGAAATGGTCGCTGCAGAACCAGTTACAATGACAAGGGATCCAGATCAGGTGATCACTGGTGCCTTGATCACTATGCACGTTGCTGGTCATCTGCATTCAAAAGGATAAACTGAAGCCGGAACAAATGCAGCAAGTGAGATCATCAGGAGAAAGGAGAGAGCCCATTTTGTGAGGGAAGTTTGACAGCTATAGAGGAGGAGGAGAACAGAAGAACACAGAGAGTGATGTGACTGCCATCTACAGATGATACAGATGATACACCTACAGATAATGCCACTAGGGCACTGAGTTTGTGGAGTGGCTTTCCAGGCAGAATAGCAAGGACTAAAATAATGAATTGGTTTTGTAGTGGAATGCTGCCCTTATTTAAGAGTCATTTGGTGTATTTGCTAACAGCGGAATGGACTTCAGTGATCCAGGAGCATCCTTTTAGTCCCTTGTGCCTATACATTACTTACATCCTGGGGTCTACTGAACTAGTCTAAATGGAGATTTACTTTGCATCTAAAGTGCATATCAAAACTAAAGAGAGAGATTTTCTAAGTTATAAAAGTTCATGGCTTTTTATTATTTAAATTTTTTTTATCCTTCTGGAGAAGGAAGCAGTAGTCTTAAAAAAAAAAATAAAATATCAGAGTATAATAATCTAGCTGTATTTCTGATCAGGCAGTTATTTTAGATCATATGATTGAGGTTTGATATAATATGAACATGAAGAAGCTGAATGTCTCCTACACCTTTATAAGAAGAACCTTTTGAAATCCTTGGCTTTCTGCTAGTTTATTTTTCTTTACTCCATTTCCTGTATTGATTTTTCCATCTCAAATCATAAAATTAACTATGAAGGCTGAGCCGATTGCAGATTTCGTCAAGATTATTACGTAGTTTATATGCATTGTGATATTTGCTGTGCAAGTCATGTGGATCAATTTTGCTAAGGAAAGTATTAATGTAGCTCCATAAAAGTACAATAAAAACTTATGTCTCAGATAAATATGCAGAATTGATCGTGGTACGCTTTCCCCTCCATGATGGGAGATTATGCTTATCAATAAATCCGTTAATGATTCTTAGAATTCTGAAAATAAGTAATTGGAATTTCAAATATCATCATATTGTTTTGATGTTGCTGATGTCAAAAAACCAAATGACAAATGGAAGTTAATAACTCAAGCCATTCATAAAGGTTCTTATATGTTTAGCAATTGATTTGACTTTAGAAAATAAACATTTTAATAATTTTATAGTACATAGTAATTAACAAATACTTGTATGATGGAACTATCTGAGAACCTTTAAAGAAGTTACCCACAATTTCCTAGCTAAGCATACTTTAGGGTAGCCATAAAAGCCTTTTCCTTCAATTGAAATTGTTTTCTACTTAGAAATTCTGCAGTTTGCCTGACTTCCAGGATTGGATTTTTTGGCGTGACACTGCTTGAGTCTTTTGGTCTGAGCTCTTTGCTTAAAAATTTGATCTTAGAACTGAAGTAATTTTGTGGCATTAACACTTAATTCTTGTTGATGTCAGAAAGGTTTTGTGCAGAAGAAATCTTAAGTCTTCTGGTAGCATTTACAATTGATTCATCAGGGTGGTTAAACCCTCTAAACACTTGGTTGAATTTTATAAGAGCAGGAGACATTAGAAAAAAAAATACTTCTGTTTCAGTAAGGCTGACTCAATATGAGTAGTTTACATCTCAAGTTCATCTATATTTGTGTATGTTTTATGTATCGATATGAATAACATAAATTATAAAATCTGTATGAATAACATTTTTAAAAATCTTAACTACACAAGTATATATTTTCTTAAACTACTATTTTATTATTCTGAATATACTTAAATTTATTTTTTAGAGAGTTACAATCTAGCTAAAATTTAAATTATATGAATTATAGATAATTTTTTTGGGAACTAGAAGACTTAGGTCTGCTTTGAAGGTTACTCATGTTAATTTACTGATTTGGGGATGGAAGAGACCTTAAAGACCACGTAGTTTGAACCCGCCTGTATTGGGCAGGGACACAACCCTCTAGACCAGGTTGCTCAAAATCCCATCTAGCCTGTCCTTGAGCACTTCCTGGTATGGGGCATATTGACCGGGTTAATTTGAACAGTTTCAAACTTGACTGTGTATTCATCGTGTTGCAGTCTAGATTGCATTTTTATTCGCTTCTGATACATCCATTTTGATCTAAGTTATATATATAAAAATTCTCTATTCATAATTAATTTTATGTGCCTCATTTTCAATGCATTATTTTGTACACTTTACTTTCTAGACATTATTCTTACTCAAATGGACAGACCTGAATGTCTTCTTAAATGTTCTTTCATATATAACATTTGAATGATTTGAAGATACTTTTTTTTTTTTTTTTTTTTTCAAGAATTGTATTTAAGATTCCAGGTTGGAGTGATGACTTAGTACTACAGTCTGCATGTCTGATGTTATCCTGTGCTATTGCAAAGTAATTTGCATTTTGTAATCTGCACTTTTTCCTCAATGGTGCTTTCTACATTTCTTCCTTTTTATAATAATTCAATTTCAGATTTTTTGTAATCTACTAGTTATTTATCTACTGCATATTTGCAGTATAAGTGTACATTGAGTATTTTAACCATGCTTTGCTTATATTGCAATTTCTCTGTATTCATTTTTCTGCACTTCCTTTTATAAATTTGCTTATTTTTGCATCTTTCTCGTATTTAGCATCATACTTGTCATCTCTCCCATTTATTAATGAGGTTTGCCTTTCTTTAGTACTTCGTTTTTCGTCACCTAGTAGTTTTCATAATATGTTCTGTCTCCTTCAATATGGTTGAGTTTATGTATATACTAATATTTTTAGGCGTCATTAGTGGCAACGATAGTGTTGCAAGTTCAAATTTCCAAGGGCTCAGTTATAGGTCTGTCAAATTCCCCTTGACCACACTTTCAGTTCTGCTCTAAAAAAAAAAAAAAAAAGCTCTTATTACTCATTTTGACTGTATACATTATCTAATGACAGCTCCTGTACACATTACTTTCATACATGTGTAAACAAGTATAATGTGGTGTTTTATATCTCACATAGATGAGATTGCAATTTTTCTTAGATGCATCTGGATGCTCTTTTTTTTTTTTTCCCCCTTTCTAATAGGAGCCTGAGTTACTCAGTGTCTGGAAACTTACTAGATATGATCTGGGGAGTTTGTCATGTCCAGCAGGACAAACAGCCAGGTCTACCTAATGACAAAGTTTTGAAAAGGGGAGGAAAGTATGGTGTCCAGATATCATTAATTTGTATTGTATTATGTATTTGTATTGTATTGTATTATTGGTAGCTTGTATTTATTTCCATAATACCACCTATTTTGTTCTAGATGATCATAGGAGTAACGTGTTTCATACTCGTTTGTGATGTAGGCAGATGGTTATTACAGAATCATAGGATGGTTTGGGTTGGAAGGGACCTTTTAAGATCACCTAGTTCCAACCCCCCTTCTATAGGCAGGGACACCTCCCTCTAGACCAGGTTGCTCACAGCCCCATCCAGCCTGGCCTTGAATGCTTCCAGGGAGGGGGCATCCACAACCTCACTGGGCAACCTGTTCCAGGGTCTCACCACCCTCACAGTGAAGAATTTCTTCCTGATACCTAGTCTAAATCCACCCTCTTCCAGTTTAAAACCATTTCCCCTCATCCTGTGGCTATATGGCCTTATACAAAGTCCCTCCCCAGCTTTTCTGTAGGCCCCCTTCAGGTATTGGAAGGCTGCTATAAGGTCCCTCCGGAGCCTTCTCTACTCCAGGCTGGAAAGCTCCATCTGTCTCAGCCTGTTACAGGGTATCTTTCTCCAGAGAGGCTAGCAAAAGGATCTCTGCTGATCACCTTTCATTTCCCTTTTTCCTTTCTTTTCATGTCTCCTTAATTACTTATAATGAAGTTTCAGAAAGCACTACTGTTCTGAAGCTGTGTGAGCATCCTGCAGGCTGCATTTTACAATATTGTGGAGATGTGTAGTAGGCACTGAAGTCTGCTAGAAATGGAAAATCTTTCCAGATCCACAAATTGCATACTGTTTTTGTAATTAATTATTAGATCAGCAGTAGGAAGCATAGATTGCAGAACAAAATGACTTTATCTCCTGTAGTGTTGTAAGGTTTGTATTCTTTATGTACTATGCTGACCATCTATCTATGGTAGGGGTATATAAATAAAATGAGATTTTTTTTTCTGTAAAATGTCAGACTTCAGTTTTCAGTATCTTTGCAATTGTATTACATTGTTTGTTTTAACCTATCTTATCAAAGCAGAGGGAGACTACTACGCCAGGTGTGTCCCTTTATTTGAGATGGCTATAGTGCTAGAGAACTGAAGTCAGAACACAAGCCCACTACTGCTGTGTCTGTTGTTTCCATGAGATGAAGCCTTTGCCCATGGGCAAATAGCTGCCATTTGGCATCCTTGGACTGAGCTCCGTGATGCTGGGGAAATGCTGGATTTGCTGTTAGTTCCTGGGCTGCACTATGGAAGTAGATGCACTGAAGAAAAAGGTGAAGAAATAAAGAGGGATTGAATTAAAACCGTAAAAGAAATATAGTCAGCATTTAAGGATAAGGTAGTGTAACCTGATGGTAAATAAAATACTCAGTTGATTAGACAAGGAACAGTGAGCCTTTTGCTTGAGCAAGAAGTAGACTTTCAGCTCTTGTTATTTGTGTTATTAGTGGCAATGAGCAGGGATGAGATGGTGAACAAATATGAACAAATAATCCAAGAGCTCTAAAAAGCTCACCTTCTGTGGAATAATTTTGAAGTATGGAAGGTCAGCAGTATTGTACATTCCAGGCTGCTGGCTCATTGTCATGCTGCTATAGTAAGGTTTCTTGCAGCTAGGGAAATTACTTCTTTATATATATCACGCTTTACATACTGAAATGTATCTTACATATTTTTATATATAATTTAACTTGGTACACTGATAATAATATTATGACTCCTGAAGTGTTTGAAGAAAAAAATAAATCTAGCAAGAGGAAGGAGTGTGCATGTTTTGAATAGATTAATTTTAATGCAGAATATATATGAGGAAGTCATTCTTTTTAGGCAAGGTCAGTTGATGAACTCATGTAACATGAAAAAGCTTGTGACAATTTTAGAATCTTTTTTTTTTTTTAAAGCAAAAAGTTTCCCCTCATTCCTTCTAATAGCTCCTTAACCTTGAAATCCTCCAAAAGAAGTTATCGCCTACATTGCAACTTCACAGTAAAGAGTCATAGCAGTGTCTATTCATTTAAAAATACTGCTCAAGTTAGGGTTCTTCTTATTGTAAGTAAACTGTTAAGTAAATTACCACTTGAAGATCCAGTTTTTCAGTTCTCAAACTATTTTTTCTTTTTGTCACTGTTTTTCTGACTAGAGATACTGGATTATCTTTTGTGTTGAATCAATTTCATGGAACTTCAGTCTTTAGGGGTATAAATTATTCACAGCTAATGCCAAGAGTTAGGGAAGAATCAGCACTGGGAAAGCCCTGTTGGAGGTGACAGTCTTGTCCATCCTGTCCTGCCTCTAAATCAAAGCAGTGCATGAGGCTGACTTGCTGCTGTGGTGGGGTGAGAAGCCACAGTAGCACTGGTTCCTGAGCAGGCAGAGTTGCACTGTGGAATCCCGAGGCCTTCTGATCTAGAAATGTCCTCTTCTGCTGGATTCCTGACCTAGTTCCTTGAAATCTGTGATCTCTCAGTCCTTCAACACACCTCAACTTCTATACCCAGCCACTTCTGTTTCAAGAAATCTCCTAAATTATCCCAAATTATCCCTAAGCAATTTCTCCTTTTCTTTCCGTATTTCCTTTTTAACTCATCCTAGGCAGAAATCCCATGGTCAAGGTTCTCTCATTCTCTTGGGCCCTCTCTCTGTCCCTGACTTTTTAGGCTTCTAATCCTCCATTTTTGCTGCAGTTTTGTCAACTCAAGCATCAATGCTACTGTAATTTCCCGTAATTTCTCACCCTACAGTGTCATGGTATTCCACTGCTTGCCAATAGATTAACAACCTTTAGAAAAAAAATTTTAATTACCCATGCCTGCTCTAATAGGTGGATCTTCAAAGAAGCATAGCCATAAGTTCTACTTTGATATGATTTAAATATCTCGGATGCATGTTATGTATCAAATCATTTTGGACAGGACTCTTGAGGGCAGGAAAAGCAGTGGGGCATGGCATGTCTATTCAAGATGCATTTAAATGTGTTTATTGCTTCTGACGGTGTCAGATGATTCCTTCTGGCTTTCAAATTACTGTGTCACTAGTTTAAGTGAAAACTTGTTGGATAGTGCATATCAGAAATATTTAGGCAATTTTAAGGCAAGCACCGCTGAGTTGTGAGTGCTTCTTCCCCACCTTACTGTCTGGGAATGTTATGGTTGGCAGCTCTGCCTGGTCTGGGAGCTCTGGGAATCAGTGATGGTGGACCTTGTCAGCACAGTAAATCCCACTGTAGTATTGTGCTTAGCACAGTGGTGCAGCCTCTGGGACTCGAGTTAGTGAATTCTACTGCATTGTTGCACTGCATTGCATTTTGTAGTGTAGGCATCATTATTGCTGAAATGACTGCCTATTTCTACACACCTCAGTCTGCAGGACCCCAGAAATGGAGCAAGAATGGTGTGGGACAGGGATTCTTTCCACCTACGTATCCAGAGTGGAATCTCCCCAAAATAGACTATGTTCCTCCTCCAGTCCTGAAAACTGCTTAACAGCTGCAGTGAAGCCTCCTGGAGGGTTGTTCATGAGTGCTTCTTTGTAGCAGTGCAAACCTCTTGCAGTGAGGTAACAGCACTACAAAGATTGTAATTAGATTACTGCAGTTAAAAATTCTCGGGTGATGTATTGCCGTTGCCCACTTTGACATTTACATAATTTTAATGGTATCAAACTAGCGGAGAAGAACTCAGCTGGGAGTGAATGTGTAGCAATCATTAATCCACTGTACCCGGGTAAGCATTTTATCATGATTATCAAAAGATATATTTACATGGAGACAGGCAAAGGTGACATATGATCTAGCCTCTTTGCCCTCAGGAGGTGATGGCTGCTCAGCTTCCTCTCAGGGAAGGGAGAACAGCTGAGGGACCTGCTGGAACAGATCCAGCAGTCAGCAGTGTCTGAAGCTGAGGAGATTTTTGCCTGGAGCTGAACCCCTTCCAAGCAGTTAGGAATGGCATTTTGAAGCCTCTCTGTGCTGCATTTCACACCCCTATTTTGTCTTTTTTTTTTTTTTTTTTTTTTAATTTCCTGAATCTTAGTGTGGTATTTTTAGATGTAATGCAGTACCTGGTCTTGTGCTGTACATGCTTATTGTTTTAAATATCTGCCTTTCCTTGAATTTTGAAGCATGCAGGGTGCATCATGTTCCCATTTGTTTAATAGGTCATCATGTAAGTAATACCTAGCAGGGATCATTAAAGGGGGTACTGTGTGTGACAAGGGGAAAATTAAATTTAACAGCAGGACTAAAGAGCACTCTCTTCTATCCTAGTCCCCAAAAGACAAAAATGACTCATTTACATTTCAGATGTGATGTAGATGCCAACTGTTACCAACTTCATTCAGAACTGTGTTGAAGCCTTCAGAAAATTTCTTTTGGATGAATATGACAAGTTATTAAATATATCAACAGTAATAGTTGTTAGGCTGTGATTACACTGAATTTCCAAGAGATACTGTTTGGCCAAATATGTTATGCTACATTGCAATTTTAATTTTTTTTCAGTCCTTTAAAAAACAGTAAGGAGCATATAAAAGCCTTGCTTTCTGAAGCCAAGAACTCAAGTTCTGTACCTAGTGTCTCAGCTTCCCACTGATGTTTTGGTGAGAGAAAGAATTGATTTACCACTTTCAGAAAATATAGTTTAATAAGATATCTTCATCTTTCCTTGAGATAGTGTACTTTTTTGAGACAATGTAGAATAGTGAGCTACTATCTAGCATCTTTTGCATATTTCTGTAAAAGATGCAGCTTTGCTGGCTAAAAACTGTCATTTTGTCTATGCTGATAATCTTGGGAGAGTCATTTCAGCTACTTGTAACAGATGTGATTTTAGTGGAAGGACTGAAAATAGCTCTTTGGATCATATCTGTGCAGTAACAGCCGTTAGGAATGGGTATCTCTCAGACTTTTCCAGGGAGTCCTTGTGAAATTAATTTCACCACTTGTCACAGCAGTGTTTCAGTAACTCCCTTTTTCACTGTAGTTCTATAGAGACATAAATTCTACCAGGACCACTTTGAAGTGGATCAAGGCAATGCTGTGGAGCCCAGGCAGTGATTTGGGAGAACACACATCATATTGAGTATAACCAATTCCAAAATAAGAAGGGCTGTGCAAAACCAAGAGGAAGGAGCAACTGTGGAGTGCTGCTGGAGTTGAGGAAGGATTGAGGGACCTGCAGTGTTGTCGCGCAACCTGTGCTGCTGCTGCTGTTTGCCTGATCAAAAGGAGACTTTGACAGATCTTCCAACTTATCAGGCCTTTGCGTTTGCATCAGGTGTGTTCATGGTGTGGGCTGAAATTAAGTAATGCAGATAAGAAAGAAATTCAAGAATTCTGATTTGGACAAGGTCTATCGAAAGTATGATTTCTCACCTGCTGCATAGTTTTAAAAATTGCAAGATGTATAAACTGTGGAACAGAAAGGCTTGTCTGTGCAGCTGGTTATTCAGACAGCAGCTACAATCCATGTGTTTTTTAGGTCACAGGAAGTTTATAATGAACTTCCATGCCATCAATGCAGTGAGAAAAGGAAGAGCATGTTTTATCCTTAGAGGTACTTGATTATTATCTGGGCCTAGGAATTGGGTACTTTTTGATGAATCAGAGGAAATCTTAAATGGCAGATATGCAGCCTAAATACATATATTACACTGCAAGTAGAGCAGGCGTTTCAGGAGCTGTCTTCTCTGTCTCTCTGTAAGCATTACCAGAACTGATCAGTTCTTACTGCCAGTGGAGATAGTTGGGCTATAGGTGAATTCATAAAGGCATTTCTACTCTGTTTTTGTTGAAGTAAAGGTGTTCCTCGTGAGATTCATCTAGAACATCAACACCATAAAAAGAGACATGAATAAATATTTCTAGTATGATCTTGGTGAATGCAAGGATTATCTCCAATTGCTTATGCAGTGTGAAAACACTTGAACGTTTTTTCAATAATCTTCATGTGATGTTTGACAGTGGTGGTAACAAAAAAACAGGTTACTGCATACATGGAGTGACATATACAGATTTGCAACACAAACCTGTGCCGTTACTCTAATCAGAAGCATGAGAGCATTAACTTCAAGTTTACTTTATGGATATGATCTTTGTGTAGGTGCATCATCTGTTTTCAGTTGTATCAAAAATCGAAATGAACATTTATGTAATTTTGTGTCATGTGGTCACTAGAACTTAGAATGATAGAACTGTAGAATCACAGAATATCCTGAGTTGTAAGGGACACACAAGGCTCATTGAGTCCATCATAGATGGGTGATTTATATTTATCTAGCTGCCTGTACTTGACTGAAGCTTCAGAAATGTAAATCACAGTTAGAGATTTCTTCCCTCTCAAGGACAGGGAGGAGATGCAAAATAGAAGCAAAATAATGAGTTTCCAGTCAGTGTACAGTTTTTTGTTTTTTTGTCAGCTCTATGAAAGTAATACTTTCTTTGTAGATGTAACCTTTTTTTTTTAAAGTAGAAGATGGAGGAAATTAACATATATTTTATGTTTATTGTCACAGGTATGTGATTACAAAGAGCAGATTAAAGTACCACATGGAGAAATGTTGTCTTCAAATGTGGAAAAACTGATTATGTAAATAGTATTTGGGTAATGCAGTTTCTTCCCCCATACCAGCACTTCAAAGAGACAAACCAGCACTGCAGGATAAATGGGATGAAGCAAGAGCATATTCAGATATTCCTCCACCCACCATCTGCGGTTATAGCCATTCTAAATGTTCATTTGAGTACTTCTGAATTCACATTTTCGTCACTGAGCAAATCTAAATCTGATCCAGGAATAATCAGCAAGATAATACGTCAGGAATCAATCTGAAAACATCCTAATAGTTACGCTATTGTAATATCAGTGTAATGGAGACAAAAATAATATCTCAGATATCTTTCAGTTATGTTTGGTTACTTGAATTTGCCCACATGAAGGAATTAATACTTTGTGAAAAGTCTTGCTAATAATAAAGTGCTTTGTGCTGCCTTGCATAAGGCTGGCTGAATTGCCACAGAACTGATTGTGTCCCGTGCAGGAGGAAAGCAGCAGGTGTTCCAGGTGCCAATTTGAGTGTATATTTGTAATTTATAGAACAAAGTTTTCTAAAGCTCTACATCAGGCTTTTTAGAGCACTCCTGCCTGAGTGCTTTGTCTGGCAGCAGCAGCTCTAGGAACCTGCACCTTTTGGGGAGTGTTTCTGTGCTATCTGCTGGTTGCGAGCTCTGGTTCTCAGTTTGCTGGGAGTTTAACGGATGAAAAATTAAGAGCAAACACTCATGCTTTGATTTCACAGCCACAGTTTCCTTAAGGAAATGCTCCTAGCTTTTCTTCTGTGCTACTGAAAAAACAGATTACACGGTACCCATTTGGAAAAATAAACCAATCTGAGCTTTTATTAATTCTAAAATAACAAGCTATCAGGTGGCCAAACACTGTATAACTCAGAGTTTTCCACTGTGTGCTCATAAGTATGTGTCTGTCGTTTAAAGTGATGTGGGACATTACTTTTCCATATTCCCCAGTTGTGTTTGCTGCTACTTTTGCCACTACGAGCATGATGCATCAAATCCTCCTGTCGTCTTATCTGTATTCTTCACAGGCCTTGTCAGGTGCAACTGCATTGCAAAATACGTAAACATCTAGATAGATATCTAATGTCCAGGTAGATTCTAGCTACCTGAATTGGAAGAGTTGTTGGAAAGAATCAAAGATATCTTCTGACTAATGCCAGATTTCTTGGAAATGCCCAAACTTCTCACTCTGCTTTCCTGGGAAATTTCATTCTGCCTTCTCCTCATCAGAGGTGGGGAAAAATGCTTGGTTCTTCTTATCATAGCCACTGTTGCTTGAAGCAGTGTCAGAACTGCTTTGCTATTGCAGTTACCCTTTAACTATTAGAGACCTCTCACAACAGAGAGAACTTTCTGTTGGACAGCTTTTAAATAAAACCGTGTGCTGACATCATAGAATTGATTCAGAGTCCTAGGTCATACATAGACTCTGCAGATCAGCACAAATGAGTCCTGAGATGTTAGCAAATTAATGCAAATATGTCTTTGTTTTAGGGAAAAGCAAGCCAAAAATATGACATTGAATGAGGACAAGGTGCACTTGGTTTCTTCTTTTACTGTTTCCAAGGTTTGTTCTCTGTGGCTGTTCCCTTGTATAGCCCAGTTGTGTTTGTGTAAATGGCACATACCCTTGGTTATAAATAATGCATTTGAGATCCCAATCTTAGCAGGATGGGTGACATTTTATTGCAGGCACCGGTCGGTTATGGAAAACAGGACTGCCAAGGAATGATTTCTTTGAGAGCCACGTTTCGTTTTAAAAAGTGCACAGAGGAAACAAGCAAAAGCTGGAAAGGCTGTGCCAAGAAGTCTGAAGGCTAAACAATTATTCTGTCTGAAATTCTGACTGATTTTAAACATCAGCTTTTAGAAGAGAACGGGACTGTATGTATCATTCAAAGCCAGTTTCAGAATGCCAGCCTTAAAATAGAGCTGTTCCCAGGCACTTCCAGAAGGATATTGTGCATTCAGAAACTTCAATTGTTTAGAGAAATGGCATGGGCCATTGCTTTGCCTAAATTTATGTAAGCCTTTTTGTAAAATCCTCCGAACCACTGAAGACTGAACTCCTCTGTAGCAAAATACCAGCGTAAAATATGATAGATTTTGAAGGATACATTTTATCTTGTATTTAAACTCACATTTCATGAGCATTGAAGACCAAACACCAAGTGTGCTTATACTGATATAGTGCTGTGGCTTTATTGAGTGAATACCATACTGAAAGATGTTGTACTAGAAATGAAAGCCATTAGTTGTGAAAATAGGGTCAGTGAAAGAAGTTAGACTAACAGCAGCCGTTTATGAGAGACAGGCATCTTTTCATTCACTATGGGCAGCTGCACTCCAGACAGCAAAATAAACAAAGAAAACTGTGTTAGTGCCCAGTATGTTCCTGGATAAGACTGACTCTATTGCTAGTATATATTGATTTAAATCTAGAGGACTCTGAGGGAGGAGAAAAACAACCAGGAATGATGAGAAAACTATTATAAAACCCATTATAAATAAATCAGTAACATGATTTTATTTCTACCTGAGTGACTGCTAATTGCTAGTTTTTCACCAAAACTCTTATACTCCCAGTTTGCAGAAGTGTTATGGACGTGCTTTTCTTTTCTTCTGGACAAATAATGCCATTTTCTCAGCTTATTCAATTTAATGGGTAAGCAGCAGAGATTTTAAGTGCTCATATAAAGTGTAAATAAAGACGAGCAGAACTCTTCTCACAAAAACAAAAATTGGACTGAAGTGTGGTATGTTTTTTTCTTTTTTAATATCATTTCAATGTTGTTTTCATATGTGTAAACAGCTCCTGAAGTTGCTAGGGGGTGTTTCACAGTTGGGAATGAGTTTGTGCAGTTGCATGTAGGTGAGTAACAATGGCTTGGTGAAACAATCCATGCCTATAAAGAAGTTGACCACAGAGTAAAGATGTCTGGGAGCCTTCTGCAAAGCACTGAATCTTCCCTTTCTCACCTATAAATGAGTGAGGCTTCTCATTTTAAAGAAGTTGTTATAGTGCAAAATATTATTTTTAAAAAGAATAACCTCTTGAAATTTTATATGTGAGTGTATATTTAATAGTTTACTGATTCCTTTGCAGGTTAGCATAATCAGTAAAAGAAAACATGTTCTTCCCTCTATTAAAATCATCTCAAGTTGATATGGTTTACTTAAAAGAAAACAGTTCTTTTTTTCTCTGATTGTATAAGTGTGCATCAGGCAAAGAATTGGTCTTTCTGTTACTTGGAAGAACACTTACATGACATTTATAACAGATTTTTGTTACCTGTTTTTGTCAACGTTGAAAAGTGATTGCTGTTTGGCATCAGTCCTGTGAGGAGTGTTGTTATCACAACTGACGTTCCTAATGAAAGGGAAACAGAAGTGCAGCACATGTTAGCACTGTATTGATCTTAAGGTTAACACTGCTTGAACTGTTTTGTAAGTAAAGTTTTTATTGCTTTCGGTGGATATAGATTTTTTTTTTTTTCAAGATTTGGGTGGAATAAATTGGTACTCTCAGTGGACAGCTGTCATGCATATATGAGAGGAGGGCTGGTTCATAACTGATGCTCTTACTGTTGATGAGAATTTAAGTAGGTGGTTTCTTATGATTAAGCCTAGGCAAGTTGATGTGATATTTTCTGTGTAGTCTGCAGGGAACTCAAAAATTATATTTCTTGTAACACTCCCGGTTCTCTAACTCTTAATCACTAGGTGAAAAATCACCATTGCTTAAGTGTTCGGTACATGTGTTATGTGTCTATGTAGTATAACCACTTGAATGTTTTTGGAAATTTTGGCTGCCATTTTTTCTCCAAAATAAGTTTTTCAGAGTCCTGAATGGGTTAGAGGTTTCTGTTTCAGATGCTTATTCTGTTATGGCTGTTGGTGGTTGAAAGTTTTGTGTTTTTTTATTCTGTAGACCTCTGCTTTGAAGTTGTTCTTGGCCCACTGATATGGTACAGCTGGCAGCAAGTGGGATGTGTATTTGATCATCTGCCTCGGAGATGAGCCATCGTCTCTCCCTATTTGTTTCATCAAACTCTTCTGCTCCTGGGTAGTCTCCTGGGTCCTCCTATGTTCAAGTCATTTTATATATTCTTTAGTCTTATATTTGAGTAGTCAGAGATTCATTCTGACAACAGGTTGAGTCTATAGGAGTCTTAGCAGTATTACCTAGGTCAGATTGTTCAAAGCTTATTTGAGGTTACTCTCCCTGTTTTCTACAAATGACTGGCTGTTGCCACATTGCAAAAACATTTACTTAAATGGTTTATGTTGTTTTTGCTGTTTATAATCAAGAAAGAATCTCGGAAAGAAAGACAGAGGCAGCAAGCCAGCATTTACCTGGCTTAGGCCTGATGGTCTGTGTCTGATTTATGCTATGGTATACCTTGTTGACCTGATCTCCAAGCGTGAATCTTGGCAAATGGTGTTTGGACAAGACCTGGGGGGCACATCATTCTTTCCAATCACCCTTTGGAAGAAATTCTAGAAGTGTGTGGAGCTACCAAGTGCCTTTAGGGATGGGGCATCCACAACCTTTCTTGGCAGCCTATGCCGCCCTCGCCACCCTCTGAATACTCAATTTTAAAGCCATTCTTCCTTGTCCTATTAGTAGAATTTGTGAAAAGTCAGTCCCCTCCTGCTTGTAAGCTCCCTTCAAGTACTGGAAGGCCACACTAAGGTCTCCCTAGAGCCTCCTCCAAGCTAAAGAAGCCCAGCTCCCTCAACCTATCTTCATAGGAGAGGCACTCCAGCCCTTTGATGATCTTTGTGGCCCTCCTCAGGACCTGCTCCAACAGCTCAGTGTCTTTCTTGTGCTGGGGACCCTAGGCCTGAATAGAGTACACCAGCTGGGACCTTACAAAGGCAGAGTAAAATAACAGTAGAGTTCAATAACATGCTCAGGAAAGGGCATTTTGGGAAGTAATCAGGATACGCAAAAAAAAAAAAAAAAGCTTAGTCTGTTCATGAGAAAAATAAAAAAACAATAAATCATGAAAAACTGGGACAATTTTTAATTCTAAATCAAATTTCATTCTCTTCTGCAGTTCTCATTTCAAAGGACGGACTTACTAAGAATAATTGTACAACTGTTCTACCACAAGAAATTTAGTTGGGTGAACTAGCAAACACACTATGCCACTGAGTTCTTATTCCTATTCCAATGTTCCTTAAGAAGTTACAGAACATAAAGCAAGGAAACAAAAATAGAAAGTGGTGACATGCAGCACATTAAACTGGACCATGCAGTAATTAGTGATTTGTCTTCCACGAGTAAATGAATAAATAATTATTCTTGGTTGCCTTAAGTTGTGGATAAGACGTTGTCTCAGGAGTGGAAGCAAGAGGAATGTTTGCATCAGAATGGATTTGCTCTTGATGGAACAGGGAATTTGCTGACAGAATGAATAGCTCTGAAGGCTGCATCTTAGTTCCTGATTCTCAGAATCATGAATATATGTGGAAGAAAGCAGTCTGAAAATGGAGCATCAGTAGAATTTTGCATTGCATTAGAACTATTTTTCGCTGCAAATTACAGTAACATTTCATTAACATGTGCCTCATGAGTTACTGGAATACCGTGATATTTATCAAGAGAGCGTGTCACCAGCCTCACACAACTTAATTCTTCTCATACATCGGTGGCAGCAGGCAGCTGCTCTCATTCCAATAGTGCAAGCATTCACTGAGCTAGGGTAAATAAGGAAAGGAACCAGATCTTTAAGAAGTTCCTTTTCTCCCCAGTGGTCACTGTGCATATTTTCAAGTGCCCAGAGGCACTGTAAAATTCTTACCGCCCTCACAAGACTATTTCCCCAAAAAGGCCATCTCTGGAAGGTTGTCCACTAGCTTTCCTTATGTACTTTAGGATGGAGACATACCAGGAAACAGAACTGAAGGCTCAGAGAGGTGATTTTTATGTTGCTGCTGCTTGAATGTAAACCTGAGCTGGCAGTGTTTGGGGAGCTGCTGCTCATATTTACCCTGAGGAATGATGATAGTCATGTTGAAGGAGGCAAGGTAGTGATCGTCAGGACCCTTCTGCTCCCCTTCTCCTTTCTCCATTTCTGTTCTCACTTCAAGGCTCTTTTTCTCTCTCGACATCACGTCTTTCTATTTATATGCGGGCCTTTTTTCTGCACAATTCTAACCCCAGCTTTCAACAAAGCTTCTGTAGTATTTAGGCTTGGCAGGTTTTTTGAACAGGAAACTGTCAGAGATAAGATAAAAAAGGCTGGAAGTGCTATTGCAGTGTCTTGTTGTCACACTTCTGCTTTTTGTCTGAGAACAACTGGTAAGTGTGCTAAATGTTCTCTAAGAAGTGAAAGACAAGAAGGAGAAAAAGATGTTAGGATTTGCTGAAGCAGTAAAAACAGCAAATTCAAGGCCAAGGACCTGGTCTTACATAAGCCTTTGAAGGAGTAAATTACTGTGAAATATTTCTAAAGAAAATAGGAATAAATAGTAAAATAAGAGTAAGCCATATTGTGTGCTGCTGGTAACTATCTTACTGTGATGTGGCATTTCTCTGTGTGGACTTGAAATTTTGCCAAATAACCTGGTGTTCTGAGAGAAATGTCTTCATTTATCCTTGCTGCACACATCTAAAAACAAGTAGTTAAAGAAAAAGCTGAGAAAAGCATTGAGGAAGCTGTAAGAGAGAATTCTGAGGGGCTGTATCACTGTTCCTGGAGAATTGCAACTGCCTTTCTAGTATTACTGCTGTACATTATCCTTCAGAGAGAAAAGCAAATTTCTCTTTGAGGTTTCAAACGTTATAGTGAAAATTCACCAATGGAAGTGAAAATCTTTGATAGTTTGAAAGGTCTTGTAAAAAAAAAAAAGTGAGATTTCACTGAGGAAAGTGAAAGTAAGGATCCTTTTATTAAAAGCAGAATTGATATTTGGGGGCTTTGTTAGCCGTATAGGCTAACATTTCAAGATAATAATTTGAAGCATTATCGAGTAGAGATGGGGGGTTTGGATTTAGAGTTGGGCATGAATAAAAAAATCTGTTTGCTATCCTCATTAAAAATTGTGACCGCTGAGTTACACGTTTAATAAAAGGCAAAAAACCTAGCTGGTAGCTAAGGGAACGGCCTTGAATGTGAGACTGTTTTCTGGCAGGACATTAATTACTATTTTTCCATAACCTACCCAGAGGATGGAATTAATGACACATCAGGAGGTGCAAAGTATTTTATTTCTAAGGTCAGTGGATCTGCTTCGTTGTCTAAGAGAAGTGCTTAAAACAACAGTTTTTTTCTTCTCCAAGGGAAGCTTTTAAAGGAGCAATGCCATTAGAAATCAAACGTACAAAAAGTGTTAAATTATTTTCTTAGGTTATTAGTAATATAATCAAACGTAACGTAAGCAAACTATTTTTAATGTAAGCAAGCTTTGTTTTGTAAACAATAGAATTTTTATTTGGACTTTCATTTCCTTATTTATTTGAATTGAAAAGAAAGCATGGAAGTCAGTCTGACTCTTGTTTGTTTGAGTGGTTAATTTCAGAGTTTCTGGACAGACAAGGTCACCTTGATGGAGTATTTTACCATGAAAAGTCAAAGTCTGTTTTTAAGTTTGTTTCTACAGCATTATTGGGTTCTTGCTATAATTGTTGAGCTAAATGAGTGAAAGTTGTGGCTTTGCCACTGAGGAATACATGCTTAGTTATGGTTTGCTTGGCCTAGTGAGAATCTCTTTGTATAACTGGTGAACTGGTTATACGTATTTATTTGTAAAATGTGTATTATGGTGTTTTGGATGTGAAATTACTCATCCAGGAGAGGGTAGCTTGCACCTTCCAGCAGGAAGAGCATTTTTTTATGAATTAGAACCAAGCACAGGAGGAGCCCAGCACCCTCCGTGGAACTCGGAGGTGCAGACTTCTGCCAGCACAGACCTTGTATGCTATTCTGCAATACAAATCACTGAAAAATGGGAAAACAAATGGGAAAACAAATGCTCCAAGATACCAATGATTTACTCATTGATTTCTATTAAGTAGTGCTTTGAATATGTAGTGTTTTCATTTTTGGGCCTTACAGGAGGGATTTTTGTCTTGTTTATATTCCTTTCCCACTTCACTAGCATATGCACAGGTGTCTATACTGCGGCATATCTTAAAATGTAGGCATGCTTTGCATGGCAGTTCTTCTGTCTAGTATCAACAGCTGCATAATTCTGTTAGGTTTGTGCAGGAAAGCACTTGAGAACTTTTACCTTACTTAGTTTGAGCATTGGTAAAGCTACAGACTTTTGTAAATATGTATTTTTACATGAAATTATTTATAAGTGAGAACAATTGTGTCTAAATGAAATCAGAAGATTTGTTTTTATAAGGAGGGAGAGGCCGTTAATGAGGCATCTGTCTGGAAGTGTCTTCCTGGAAGGACATGCTAGCTCCATCCCAAATAGGAGCCCTTCCCAAGAGACTGTGACTTGCCTGGTCTGTGGACACCCCAAGGGATAGTCAAGACCATTTTGACTGCAGCAAAAAGATTAAAAGAACTGCTTATAAACATAGGTATTTCAGATCCTCCCTGTGGCCATTAAAAGCAAGTACATTTCTCTTTACATTTACTCTGAGGTTGTCTGGTAACTGCAGTTATTTCCTGGTTATCAGCTTTCTACTTCCCTTTTAAGCAAACTACTTCACCTTCTTGATTTTTCCCTTTGTTTTTGATGCAACGTTTACTGTTTCTAGCATCCAGTTTTGTGCTGCTGCCAGCAAATCAAAACAAAAATGCACCCCAAACCCATATCAAACAGTGTGTGGAAAAAGCAAAGATATTATACCATCATGAAGGAAGGACAGCACTTAAAAAGAATATCTGGCTGCTTCAGTGGCTTATTGTCTGGTTTGTTTCTGTTGCCTCTAGATATTTCCACCTAAAGTCAGTAGCAGTAGCATGGCTGCTAGTGAATACCAGTTTCCACAGGCATTTCCAAAGTCAACATTGTATTTAGTCTAGATATTTTTTTTGGAGGAAAGAGGTTTGAGTTTAGTTGTTTTTCTAATTTATTTTTTTTTGTGTGTGTGACATTAGTACACACTTGGGAATAGAGAGTAGTATTTTTATAGTGAATATCATATCCCTCCTTATTCTTACATTGAAAATGCGGACAGATTTTCTGTCTATATGGAATAACATACTCAAGCTAAAAATAGTTATTTATTACCATTTGAAAAGGGAGACTCCTGGTTTTTGATTACCACTCAAAACCTGCTTCTAGCCCTAGCAAGGTCAAATGTGTTCAACCTTGAAACTGATGTTAGGTATGGATAACCCACTTTAGGTCGCTGCATAGGAGCTACAAAACCTATCTGTTCTTCTCTGTTTAAAACCTACGCTTGTGATCATATATGCAGAGGTCTGTCAGATATCTTAAAGATATTTTTCTTAAAAATGTGGGGTATTTGTAGTTGGATGAAATCACTAAATGTTATTACTTAACTGAGAGGTGAAGTTTGCCTAGGTGAAGGTGAAGTTGTGAAAGCATTTACAGCTCTTTGGACTGCTTTTCAGGCTTCACGTTAGAAATTGTATTGCTGCTCTTCATTCTCATTGCTGACTCTTTTGTTGAGGTAACATTTGAATGTTTGGATCAATAAGTGTTTCTGAATTGAAAAAGAGTGACAAGGGAAGGGAGAATATAAAGTATGTGCAAAATGTTTGGTTCTGCCGAAACTGCTGTGCTGTTTCATTTCCTCCTAATTCTAAATGTATGAATAAATCTGTGGCCTTAAAGAAAAGAATTTAGAACAAAGATAAGTGGATTTAAGGAAAAGACACCACAATGTATTACAAAATAGAAGCATTATTGCCAAAATCATGCTCTAGCTAATACATACTGTGAATTCTCATTGATTTTAAACATACAAATTACATAACTTATAGATTTTATTCTCCCTCAACTGACAGCATTTTAACTTAAATGTTTTGACCTCTATTTATTTGCATTCTCAAGTTTGTTTGGGGGGGGGGGAGGGGGGAGGTTGCGCCTCCTCTTAACTTCAGCATCACTTTATTTATCGTTTCTTCAAGAGCTTTTTTATCTCTTGCCCAGCTGCCAAAAGTGTTAAATGAGCATACTAAAATATGTAAAGTCAATACAATAGAAAAAAAAGAAAAAACATGGAAATTTTGACTGCCCAAATCCTAATCTGTTCCAAATTTATCAATTTTGATTCTGACCTCATTCTAGCTATATATAAAAAAATTACTCCCCTGATATCAACTAAATGTAATTAGGTAAATGGTTAAGAAGGGCAAATTCTGCTTGACCAACCTAGTGGCCTTCTATGTTGGTGTCACTGCATCAATGGACAAGGGAAAAGCCACTGATGTCATTTATTTCAACTCCAGTAAGGCTTTTGACACAGTACCCCCACAACACCCTTCTCTCCAAATTGGAGAGGTATGGATTTGATGGGTAGACTATTTGTTGGACTAGGAACTGGCTGCAGGATCGAGTCCAGAGAGTAGTAGTCAATAGCTCAATGTCTGGATGGAGATTGGTGACAAATGTTGTCCCCCAGGGATTGGTGCTGGGGCTGATACTCTTCAATGTCTTTTTCAATGACACAGACAGTGGGGTCAAGAGCACTCTCAGTAACTTTGTTGATGACACCAAGCTGAGGGGTGTGGTCGACACACAAGAGGGATGAGATGCCATCCAGAGGGATCTAGACAGGTTTGAGCAGTGGGCTCAGATGAAACTCATGAGTTTCAACAAATCCAAATGCAAGGTCCTGCACCTGATTTGAGACAACCCTCACTACCAATGCAAGCTGGGGGATGAAAGGATTGAGCACAGCTCTGCTGAAAAAGACCTGGAAGTGCTGGTGGATGAGAAGCTGGACAGCCAGTACTGTGCCCTTGCAGCCCAGAAAGTCAACCGTATCCTGGGCTGCATCAAAAGATGTGTGGCCAGCAGGTGTTCCTGCCCCTCTGTTCTGCAGTGGTGAGGCCTCAACTGGTGTACTGTGTCCAGATGTGGATTTCTCAGTACAGGAGAGACATAGTTGGAGTGCCTCCAGAGGAGGGCCACAAAAATGACCCGTGGAATGGAACACCTCTCCTACAAGGAGCTGTGGCTGTTCAGCCTGGAGAAGAGAAGGCTGTGAAGTGACCTGATAGTGGCCTTTCAGTATCTAAAGGGGAGCTACAGGAAAGAAGAGGACAGACTCTTTAGCAGGGTCTGTAGTGATAGAACAAGGGGAAAAAATCTTTTACAGTGAGGGTGGTGAGGCACTGGAACAGGTTGTGCAGTGCTGTGGTTGATGCCCTGTCTCTGGAGACTTTCAAGGTGAGGCTGGAATAAGGCCCTGGGCAACCTGATGTAGCTGTGGCGTCCTTCTTCATTGCAGGGGAGTTGGACTCTAGATGGCCTTCAGAGGTCCGTTCCAACTCTAAGGATTCTACAATTCTATGAAATTAAAACAGAATTAAGAACATACTTTTTCCTTCTCTGTCAAGATTTTCTGTTCTGCTGTTTGCGTACTATGAAATTATGGAACAAAAAGCATTATTATATCATGAACAGTGGCACGTAGAGTACACAATATGGCTGACTTGTTTTGGGATAAATCAAGATGGTAAAACAGCTTCACTAAAGAGTTTCAAAGAGCATGAGAGATTTTAATGCACAATGATGGAAATACTGCCTTCTCAGTATTTCCTAGTCATAGATTAATAGACTTATTAAGGTTGGAAAAGACCTCCAAGATCCGGTCCAACCATCCACCTATCACCAGTATTTCCCCACTAAACCATGTCCTTTAGAACAGCATCTAAACATTTCTTGAACACCTCCAGGGACAGTGACTCCACCACTTCCCTGGGCAGCCTGTTCCAGCGCCTGACCACTCTTTCAGAGACAAAATTTTTCCTGATATCCAAACTGAACCTCCCCTAGCACCTCTTCATTCCATTCCCTCTAGTCTTCATCCCATTTAATTCTACCTGGATTAAATTAAACTTTTGTTTCTCATTAGATAGTATGCAAACATCTGTCAGAGTGTGGCAGTAACAGAGGAACAGTGTCTTTTCTTACCTCTTTCTGTGGGATGTGTGCTATGATAAGCCAAGTTACTTTTTTTTTTTGATAGAGATACACTGGCTCAGGAGGGCATATGTTTTATGTTTAGAGAAAAAAAACCAAACCTCTCTCACACAGCTAAGATTTAAAAAGAAGTGACTGAGAAACAAGTACGTATTTTCTGTAAATTTTGTATGACAGCAAGGAACAGTGACATATTCCAGTAGCATTAACAGGAGTGAAAGGAATAAGCAAATTTAGGATTAATTTAGGCTATGAATCTCCAGGAATTCTGAGGGAAAATCCTTGCACACTTTGTAGGAATATTATCAGACATTGTGCTGTGAGACTTTGGTGCCAGGAGGCTTTTCCTTACTACAAGAATTTGTGTGTATTGTAGAGAACATATTCTCTTTTATGAAGATGTAAATGCAAATGCTCTGTTTTAGAAAAAAAGCATTTGCGTGGCCTTCATAAAAACTAAAAATGTTCCAGAATAAATATTGTAATCGCTGTGGTAAAAAGAAAATTATAATTGGAATGATGATAATTTTACTTAGAAATAGATGAGAGGATACATAAATTACCTTTTTATTCAGCTTCTACACAGTGATGACAAATATTGCCAGTCTTGCAAATGTATTTATTTGTCTCTTGTGAGAGCTGTTCTTTAGAAAAGTAATGCCTGTAAGAGGTGCCACAGGAAGCACCACTTTTCTGTTTTTGTGTTTTAATCCTGTCATCTTTAATTCATTCTTATTTCCATTTGTAGCTAAAGCTTTCACTAAACTATTCCGTTAGGAAAAAAAGCCACTTATAGAGGTGGACTGGAGGAAGAGTAATGATGAGATTTGCCCATTATTACCTCAAAGTGTATAAAATTGCAACTCAGAGTTCTATTTCAGATTTCTCAAGTCATATCAGGGAAATAATTACAGTGTCTGTAAGATACGTATAATTAGATGTGGTAATGGGAGTTCAGAAGTCCTTTTATGAATGTTTAGAAGTATGAGTATGGCAATACTGACGCCTTGTGATACCTGATTTTCCTTCCACTTTCTTTTCTCAGTAAGTGCTGACTGTTTCTTTGAGATGCTATGATAGCGTGATCTTATAAATGGGCTTATTCCAAGAGCAAGGAAAATTAAACCTGTGACTTGTCAGCACTTACCAGCCTGTAAATCATCCTGGCATAGCTATGTTGCTCTTTAAAATAATAGCATATATATAATCTAGAGATAATATTATTTATTATCAACTGGTTGGAACGTCCTGTGCAGTAGAATTAGCTGTTCTGTGTCACCTGCTTGGCATTTTGGTGCAGCTATAATGCTTTTATTGACATCCTTAGCATGAATGGGAAAAACAGAAGTGAACTACAAATAGATTAAGTAAACTGAATTGTCTTTGTAGTTGCTCCAAACTTGTTGGAAGACTCTTGGAGGTAAAGCCATCGCTTTTGTCTTTCAGAAGCCATTGTTTTGTGCTCATCATGAGAAGACATCTCTTTCTTACAAATCTCTGCTTTTCCACTTTCCAAGCAGGTGGCCTGGCTTAATACGTGTGTTCTCTGGAGTTTGTACTGAGTGCTGAGCACCGTGATAGAGTGTTTCAGTATCTCATTGTTGAGGATTATTGCTTTGACAGGGATAATATTTTCAGTTTACCCACCAATCGCTTTTAAAATAATACAGGTTAAAATAATTGTATGAGAGCTGCTCCAGAAGTAATGCCTTCTATGTTATTATGTTGGCTTACAGTGTCAGAGGCGGGTGTTGGTGGTATGGCAGTAGAGGCTGAACCTTTCCACCAACAATCTATCACATTTTGTTGCTGTGTGACAGATGGCAGCAGAGGAGCAGTCTGGCAAAATGGCGTCTGATATGGGAGTGTAAATGAAACAAAGATGTGGAACTGAATTCCTCCATGAAGAAATGGCACCCACTGACATTCATCAACACTTTCTGAACATTTATGGAGAGCAAACAGTGGATGTGAGCGCAGTGAGGCTGTGAGTGGTGCATTTCAGTAGAGGTAACAGTGACAGTGGGTCACCTCTAATGATGCAGATTTTAAGAGGGTGGCATGCAGGCTCTTGTTCATTGCTAGTGAAAATGCATAGCTAATGGTGATGATTGTGTTGAAAAATAGTGCTTTGTAACTGTTGTAGTTTCCACAGAAATAAATAGGAGGCATTACTTTAGGAGCACTTCATTTATAAAATAGGAAAGTATTTTTGAATGTTTCTGAGATGTAATACAACAAGTAAAGGAAAATTACACTTATGTTTATTTATCCTTATATCAGCTCCAAAGCTTCTCTCATTCTCTCTGGTTGTTTGTGGGATTCGTCTTAATCATGTGGCTGGATGTCATGTTCTTATGCATAGTAAATGTTTTCTTACGCAAATTCAGCATTTTTATTCATGGAACAGAAATCTTGTCTGGACACGTATGTTTCCTTTATACCTAGTCTGGTCTACGGTTTTGTTCAGATTCACGTCATCATCCTTGTCCCCATGATTGCATGGATAAAGCAGTTCCCACCTGAAGGCTGTCACTGACTGTGGAATGGCCCTGAGCTCTATTAGTTTGTTAACCTACAAACTGACAACCTGCTGTGAGGTTGAACACTCTTCTTTGTCAGTCAGGACAGTGCTTGTGATGCATGTGTTTTCATTCTTTGAATCTGACATTGTATTACAGCTGTAGCTTGTCTGTCTTCCTTTATCCAACCATTTAATTGGAATTAATATCTGTGGCAGATTGGTTTAGGTTAGACACAGAGATAAGCAGGCACCTTGCTCTGACTGACTTGTAACTTACCACTGCAGTAATGGGAGACAACTGGCATACTAATTGATAGGAATAAAAATATATCTGTTTTTTTCCTTCTCAAAAAAACTTGAAGGAAAACGGGAAATGTTTCTTTCAGTCTGAGGCTTCCCTTTTGCTAGGTATTGTGAGGTTCTTTAGTAATATTGGTCAAGAAAGCCAAATCCATTCAGAGAGAAGGAATGAGGTAAGTTAGTTTCAATAAGAATATGTATTGGCATAGCTTTGTACTGGCACAGTAGCCCTTTGGGTAAGCCATTTGTGAATTTGACTTATTAAAATGCTTGGGCCTTGGAATTGATGGGTAGATTTTTTTCACTTAGACTGTCATCATGATGGAGTGAAGTCCAACTTCACTGCAGAGGAGGCCTATTTCTGAAGTGTATACGATAATTTTTTTCATCCAGAGTCAGCGATTACTTTGAGTTGCGTGTGTTCATTTGTAGTTGACTCGTCTCAGAAATATACTGAAATATTATCTTATGCCTGTATTCTTCTACAAGCCATGCAGGATTGTCATGGCTGTCTAGGTCTGATCCACAAACATTTGTTAGGAGATAGCATTTAGTCGGAACTGTTGATCTGTATGTTTGTGTTTTCATCTTCTACTGTGCATACCAACCATTCAATAACAAAAATAAGGGAAAAAGCACTGCTGCAACCTATATAGTTGTCATAACTGAGAGGAACTCATTTATATTTCTTGTCTTTTTCATCATCTCACCCAATAATATCTAGAAATTCTTGCTTGTGTTTTCCAGTTGCTATTTTATGGAAAAAACTGTGTGGTTTCATTAACTTGTTAGACTGTATATAGTTTAGGTGGAATGTGATTGTTTCTTTTTAACACTTTTTGACACTTCTAATTTTGAAACTTATTTTGTTACAGTTAGATCTCTACTAAGCTCAGGTGCTTGATTGGTTCTGGGGCTGTGGCTTTGATAGTGATGTGGCATTGGGTATGTGGGGAAAAAAAATATTTCTTCTCACTGCCTTGTTTTGTTCACCTACAAATTTGCTATGAGAAAAAAAAGAACAATTCAACTTTTTAATGCTTTTCCATTAATTAACTCACTATGTAAGAGTATATGCAGTTTTGGTAAATCATGCATCAAGTCCTGTGCCCATTATATAAAGCTTGTCTATCAAACCAGCCACAGTGCTGGATTGGATGACCTTCAGAAGTCCCTTCCAACCTATGTTACTCTACGATTCTATTAGGTGCAGAAACAAAGTGTGGTGCCAAAGATTTAACTCTGTAATTCACCTAAGTTTTTCTGTGATGTGTGTGGTATACACTTAGACACATTTCACTCAAAAAAGGTACTGTTCTAATTCCAGGAAACCTTATAGAAGAATTCTGACCATATTTCTGTAATGTGAAGTGCACTGCTGTTTCCTCTGGGGATCCAAACTTTCATAAAATTGTTCAACTGAAAACTTTTGAGGACAAAAGTTTGTGGTGTGAAAGGTGTGAAAAGAAAGGTGTGAAACAAAATATCACAGTCCTTTCAGCAAGTGAAGGCTGAAACCTTATGCAAAATAATATGTAAATTAGTTGTTAACTAATTTTAACATTTACAACGTAGTGATACATGAAACTTCATACTTGTTAAGAGACTGGAATTTTTTTTTCTCTGTATTCATCCTGCTAATTATTTAGCCAATCCTACAGCTAAGTAGCATTAGTTAGTCTTTGCAATTAGAAGATAACCACAGTCAAGTGTTTAACATGAATTCACATCAGTAGTCCATGAGTGCCTGGGCCTACATTGTTCTTCAAATCAGTTAGTACTTTACAAAATTGATTATGTATGTTTAAAATTGAGGCAATCTGTATTTATATTCAGACTTATTATGATTATTAAGTTCACTCAGGCTAAATATATTCTGCAGTGGTACTCTCTTTCAAAATTGCTTTAGATTTTATAAGAAATTATTTTAGGTACAACCACTATAACAAAGTAATATCAGTGAAAACTTATGCACTGAAATGGCCAAGATTATGTTTTTCTGTTCTGTAACAAAGTGCATGGGTGGGAAATCCAACATAGAATTTCTCAGCACCAAGACATAATCTGTACTGCGATCTTTAATTGGTTTCCAAATTGCTATACTTGAAGTTTTTAAAGAAATTCACAAAAAAAGCTCTGGAGAACAACCTCAAATACATTATGACAAGATTTGAATTTGGTCTTAGTGAGGAAACACCCGGTCTAGGAAAGAGGTTTGACCCTGAACAGCACACATGCAGGCAGTGCGAGAAGTTTGGAATGATGAATGTACTGATGGTGAATCAACTCGATGGACAGGTTAAATATGTGAAAAGTTACTTCTGAGGAGAACAGAAACAAAATAAGAGAGAGACAGAAAAGGGAAAAGATAAACTTTCACCAGTGGCCATCTGGGAAGCCCTCAGATGAGCATCCTTCCCCATGCATCCTCTCTAGTGCAGCATGCAGTTCTCCCAGTAATAATTTTTCTATAGTGACTGTGTGGTTTTCTCTTGGACCTGCTCAAACTCCAGAGTTGCTATGCCCACATATGATGCTACTAGTCATGCCTGGACCATGCTTATGTCAGGCAGATGCTGTATGATACTGTATGCATATTATTGGGTCCCCCAGTATTAACCAAACCCACAACCAAAGAGAGAAAAATAGGGGAAAAAAGAAGTGATATTCATACTAATGGCAACCCTTTCCCATGATAATCCACCCTGGCAATGCTGGGTTTGCATTTTCTATGGGCATAACTGCAAGAAAGCAACTGAATAAGAACAAGGAAAAATATTGCTGTGGAGGGTCTGGAAGTCTTTGACCTGGTAGTTTGGGTAGAAAGTTGCAAAGCTGCTAGCAGAAGGCAGGTTTCAGGGTTGCAAGTAGTTCTGAGCAATACTGAGATATCAGAGTCACTGCGCAACAGTCACAGTAGGGGTAGATCCGAAAACCTTTGTGAAAGAGAGGTGTCACGGGGGGTAATGTATAGTTTTTAGTAAGTGCTGTAGAACCCATTTTAGTGTCAAAACAATTAAATGTTATGTTTTTGTGGATTTTTCTTCCCTGAATGCTTGCATTATCTTACCATAGTTTTCTCCATTTTTCTTACATCATACACATCTAGGCATTTTGTTTCTATTATTAATTTGTTACGTCATATTTTGGCAGCTCTCCTATAGAAGAAATCTTTTTCCTTCCTTTCCTTTAACATCATACTCTTACAGTTCTGTACACAATCACAATATTTCATGGCAGTCATTGGGAGGTTCTTTTGCTTGGCACTTTCTTGTGTTTCTTCTGTAGTCTGCCCAAAAATATATGCTAGGGGAAAAGCGTGGTCTGCAAAAATCAGCCAGTTATCAGGTTTCTGTAAGTGGAGTCACACTGCTCAGCCATTTCTATTTGCTGCATCTTTCCTTTGCAGCACATTCTGTCTTGAGCTGCTAAATGATGTTATTGATCTGTGCACTGTTGATCTGCACAAAAGAAATCAAAGCTTCATTTGTTCAGGCTCCTTACTATTCTATTTTCTTTCTAACAGATATATCCCACTCATTACCCTTTTTCCTTCTTCTGGTTATTTGCCCCCTGTTAGGACAGTCACCACATAAAATGTCAGCTCGCCAGGTGTGCTGCCCTTTGCTGACCACCTAGTGGTCCTTTGTGTGACTCAAGGAAAGGAGGAATTCTGCTCTCCAGAAGGAGAGAGTATTCTTCTCCATTATCATCTGCATGTTCCTGCTTGGTAGTAGATAAGGTCAGGAAGAGAAATACCCTTCTTCCTTGCAAAGTTTTGGAATACATTTTACTCCCTGAAACATCTTGTGCACTTCAGCATGCAGAGCTACAGTTAGTACTGTGCTGAGTCTCTTTATATTTTTTGCTTCTCACTGTGACCCCCTTTTCCCTTCTTTACTTTCAAGCATTGATCTTTGTGGGTTCTCTGATGACCATTACCACAGAAGACTTCTAGGGCTGCCCACTGTGTTGTTCAGGCCACTTTGATGGTTGTAAGATGTGACAGTAGCACAATACCTGTCAGGGCTCAGACCTCCTTAGAATGTTTGGATTGTATGTGTTCATGTCCTGGCCTACGTTAGGAAGAGCATTGTCAGCAGTTTGAGGAAGGTAATCTTTCTACTGCTCAAGCACTGGTTAGGCCAAATCTGGAGTGCTGTGTCCAATCCTGGCCTTCTTAGTGCAAAGAAGATGGGAACTGACTGGTGCGAGTCCAATGAAGACTCATAAAAACAGTTAAGCATCTGGAGCATCCTTCATGTGAGCAGAGGCTGAGAGAGCTGGGACTGTTCAGCTTGAGGAAGAGAAAGCTCAGGTGAAATTTTATGTTATTTATGTGTCTAAATACCTAATTTGGATGAGTGAGGAAAAGAGCCATGCTTTTCTCAGTAGTGCCCACTGACAGGGGAAGAGGCAGTGGGCACAAATTAAGATACACACAACTCCATCTGAATGTTGGAAAACACTTTCTTACTGGAGGCCTGGTGGTCAAATAGGGGAACAGATTGCCCAGAGAGGTTGTGAATCTCCCTCCTTGGAGATTTCCAAAACCTGACTGGGCACTGTCCTGGACAATCTGCTCTAGGTGGCCCTGATTGATCAGAGTGGTAGGCCTGATGACCTCTGGAGATCCTGTCCAACCTCTGTTTCTGTGATTCTGTGAAATCTCAAATAGGTTGTTCTAGAATTCTGTCTAACCATTTAGTGTCTCTGATCTTTGCTCTAAAGGTACCTTTTGTATAGACAGATCCAGCATGAGGGACTGAGATGACTGTAGGTCTGCTGGTATATTTGGGAAGAAGGGCTAGGAGAAGTAGGGGAACCCAGAGAGTCCCTTCGGAATCTGAAGCATTCATGTCCCCGCTGCCCATGTTGATGAGTGCATCCACATAGATATATATCTTTCTGCAGAAGGGATTCTGAATGACATAATATGTAGGCATTTGGGAAAACATGACTTCAGGGAAGTCTGGGGAATGATCTAAAGTGAGCAGATTCATGCTGTTGTTCTGAGCAAGGATGAGTTTTTACAGGCGCCTGGGATGAGAGTGCTGCCAGGCTGTGATTCAGCTGTGAGATGGAGGCTGCCTCTTTAAAGATACCTCCTGATGTGCTCACGTGTGAAGTGAGTATTGAGTGCTCTTGAAAGTACTGTTCTGCTGGAGTACGTTTACTGAGAAACTCCTATATTCTCTCTCTCCTCCCCACTTTCAAAGAATGTATTCTATTTTTTCTTCAGAAATGCTATTTAATATAATTGTTTACATTTTTTAAAATTTATGTGTCTTAGTCTTCAAAGTCTTTCTGATTTATTTGCTACTGTAGTTCAAATGCATATGTTTATTCCTAGCTTTCAGTCAAGCATTACATCTGCCAATTTTGTTTGACCCTTGTTACAACTTAGACTTGTTTGCATTCATTTCTAATAGGTGCAATAGAAGCTTTGAAGCACTTTAGAACAATTTTTGAGCTCCTAATGATGAGAAATCCACTGCAGCATTGTTTTTGCTGTTCCAATGGTTAATTTCCTTTGCTTTTAAAAGTGTACTTGTTTGTTTCTCACTTTGAATTTGTCTGTCAGTCCCCAGCCTTCAGAATTTGCTATATTTTTCGCTAGATTGTTTTCTGCCTGTTTTGGTAGCTACAGGTTTTGGACTTCACGTAGGTTTTCTTTTAGTTAACCATATCTAGAAACAAAACTACCTATTTCATTAATGGAAACTAGAAGTAAACGCTTTTGGCAGAAAAACAGGACTGGAATGGGAACATAGGGAAAAAAATGATTATTGAATAACAATGCTACAGACGCTGCAGTGAAACTATGCTTTGTAATTTTAAGCATTGCAATTTATTGATGGGGAGAGAAACATTAATTTAAAACTGTAGTTCCAAGAAGAACTTATCTAGAACTTCATACTATATAATTGTTTGGATCTCTCTTGATTTTTCCCCTTTAGAAATCCATTAACTATAGTTTACTTCAGAATTCTGTGCTGTTATGTAGCATCCTTCTGAAGGGGATGGAGCTTTGACTTAGCCAGGGTTAAGGGAATTGCTACTGTTGTTGTAGGTTTCTGCTCTTGATATTTACAGACAAAGCTCAAAAGGGAAGCATAGCATTGAGGAAGGATGTATTCTTTTTCTCTGGTGCTTTTCAACTGTTGTATCACTGAAAAAGCAAAGGCATAGCTTATTGTCATCTGATCCTGAATACACATGCCATTGTTGGGCTACGTAGAGTTTTGTGAAGTTGTCTTTTTGCTGACAGAGTCCTACCAGAATTGTAACAGGATAAATCTGTCTTCTTGACTAATTAGACTCTTCTGTGCTTCAAACAAGACCAGTGAGATGCAGCAGAAAGGGGAGAAGTAAAATGAGGAAGAAAACATCAAAAGCAGGTTATAGAGTGAGCCAGAGTCTTTTTTTTTCCTTTTTTTTTTTTTTCCTACTTATGTGTTCAGGAATAATCTCAAGGTGGGTGGAGATGATGGTCAGTAAGTCATTAAGTCCCCTTTTCCTATCGGAGGGTGGACCAAACATTGTTATAGAGCATTGGGTCACTACTGATGGTCTTTGGGTGACCTGTTCCAAATCCTGTATGCCATTTAGCAATCCCATTCAATGAAAGAAAAGATTCCGAGGCATGGAAAGCACCAGATAGTATGCAATCAGCACATTCATACATCTTTATTGTGCAGTTATTTTATTTTGAAGTATTCGTTTTCCGGCAGTCAACCTGTTTCTGTTCTATCCTCTTTTGCTAATGGTTGTGGCTAATTTTTTGGCAGAGGCTGTAATGAATGTTTGCTTCCTGATGCCATTTAAACCCAGATTTCTAAACAAAAGAAATGAATTATTAGTTTGAAAGCTTCTCACGAACAAGAACAAGTGATGATTTACAAGGTTGTTTACTCCTCTATGACAGTCATTAAGAAGTAAAAGTTGATATTTGGTTAAAATTAGTGAAGTAAGAGTTTATTGTGAGCATAATTTTGTGAAGTACATTACAGCAACGTTTTTTGTTCTTGATTTTTATTCTCAAGGTTTGTGATGTACCCAACACATAAAAAACATAGTTTTTATATAAACTAAAATTTAGTTTCTTGTATTTTATGTCCCGTTGCTGCTGAAAATTGATATTTCCTCTCACAACTCCTTCTATCTACTAAATAAATCTTCAATGCTTTCTCTTCAAAAATTGGTTGGACTTTCAATTTTTGTTCTGAAACCTTACTTTATTTTAAAGTCAAGGAGGATATTGTGTCATAAATGCTTCTTTTTCTTTTTCTCTTTTTTTTTTCTTTTATTTAAAATAAAGTACATTTGATTCTAAGCATAAGAACATAAAATTCCTGCAGGGTCAGAGCCATTGTCCATCTACCTCTGTATTCTGTCCTTAAGGATGTCAAGAGGAGCTGCTATTAAAAGACAGCACACAAGCTTGATCACTTCCTGTGGTCTGTTCCTTTCTTACTTCCCCAGCATCCACAGTTGTGCTAGAAATGTCATAGGGTATGTCCCTGCCCTGTCTTTTTATTATTGGCTTATGGACAAGTAGTCCAGGAATTTGTTGAATCTCTTTTGAACCTGCTGGTACACTATGACCTCCTGTGGTGATAAGTTCAAGAAGTTCATAGTCTGGTACATAAAGATGTACTTTCTTTTCATCTGTTTTAAATCAATTCTGTAGTATCACTGAGTGCCCTTTTGTTCCATTATTGCAGGACTCAGTGAACAGCAGGCCCACCTTTACCTTATCTAGTGCTTTCATAATTTAAGACTTTTCAGAGGTCGTTCAGCATAGAAGGTGATTTTAGCACTCAAGGAATTTTTTTAAGTGGAGAGCATGTTTTGTTCTTTGAATGTTGCCTGGCTTTTTAAAGTCCAAGTCAGAGGGTTTGACTTCTGGAATTCAAAACATGTGGAGTGGCAAAAACCTTTTATGTATTTGCACCACTTACTCTCCCTACACAAAGTTTTTACATACGGCCTGTAGTTTTTATAAATACTCTTCTGACACCTTAATACACACACTGTATTAAATCATAATATAGTAATTGCAGAAAATTTGTAAGATTAGTAGATCCTGTCAATTATGTTATAAAACTTAGTTATTTGTTTAGAAAAACTAGGGTATCTTCTTTTGTACTATTATATACATAGACAGACTTTGAAATCAGCAGCCATAATCCAAGTGTTATTCTTTCCAAGAGAAAATTCCTTAATTACCTGTTAATTCTCCCTTTACACAATGAATGTCTGAAAGCAATCTTATAATGTGTTGGCCCACTTAGTGTGAATATTTGTAGTCTAACCGTTTAATTATGGGATCAGAGTCTTGAATATACTGTGAAAAGGTAGTGCAGTTTTCCTCAGTTTTCCTGTCATTACATGTTTGTAAGAGGCTGTCCTGAACTAGAGATATTTCATTAACTATTGCCCTATTAATGCTGTGTGTCCAAAGCAGCGCTTTTCCATAGTTCACAGTGAAACAGCACTCTTAGATTTACGTGCATACGTCAGCATTGAGATATCATACTCCTCTAGGGGAAATTGTTCAGAATAACATTGAGTGATTTTTCCGTACGCCAAACAAGTTATGACTAACTCGTTAACACAATGTTATGAAGGCTGACTAGCTGTGGAAATAGCGAGTCATAGTTGGAACATAATTTGTATAAAATGAGTGATTAGTATATTTGTGATACAGTTGTTCACAGTGAAAAAAGCAACAACTCCTGTGTTACCGTATTTGCAAAGAAGTACAACTTAGAGTGGAAAATATGTTAAACTTTCAACTCCAAATACCCGTCTGGGTTAAGGCAGTGTCACTCAGAAAAGCAACTGTCAACACCAGTGGGTTGTTCCATGGGCTTCAGACCCTCTACAGTATGTGGCATTGGAGTCCAGACCAGGGATCTTTCCAACAGTCGTATCTGTGAGCCACTAAGTATTATCTACTTCATGCCAGTTTTCCTAGGTCACAGTCATTGGTATGGTTCAGAGCCTGAAGTGGGCAGCATACGTCTGGAGATGCTGCGACAAAATAGCCATAGTTAAAAACATTCAGATTGGGTTTGATTTTTAAAAAAAGAACTACCATGCAATGAAAATCATTCCATTTTGCTAGATGTGTAGAAATGCATAGCTATAATTTTATACTGTGTCCTATATCTAGAATGAATTTCTGTGAGTGATCTTGATCACTGGTGATATCCCACACTGGACTGTCATTGGGCCTATTGTTGTACATTCACTCTAGTTGCATCACTGCAGAAATCTGTATTGGAAGTTTCAGTGTGCTTCTGAAAGTAACTGCATAAAATCTGCAGAAAAAACTGTCCATTACAAACCCATGTAGACAGCCAAATTATGGCAGCTCATCGTCCTTTAGATTGCCAGGGAAAAGAACACCCACTTACATAATTGATGAAAATCTGGCACTTCTGAGAGAAGAGATGCCCAGAGCAGCAAACACACTCAAGGTTGGATAAGCTCTGACAGCCAAGAATCATGGGCAAAAGTCCTGGATACCTCTCAGTCAAAGCTGGAAAACCACAGGCTTCCCTGTAAGACATTAACCAAAAGTGAAAGCTGTGTGCCCTGATGTATAACATCAGTGCCCAAATACTCATCTCCAGTGTATGGAAAATGATAAGCTTGTCAGAAAAGCCTGAGAATCAAATTTCTAAAGCAATCCAAGTTCAGATCAGGACAAATAGGCATGTTTTGACTAGTTAGTGGCAGTGATGACTCACATCAAATATTGCTTCCAGCACAATTTTAAAGCAGCTACAGGCTTTGTGGTTATGGCATGCTTTGGTGGAACGGTTTGCTTTTAATAGTGTCAAAAATAGTGCACTGTAAATTAATACTGCATTTACTGAGGGGTACGCATGCCAAGTGTAGGCATGCAGTGACACCTATTAGCAATGACAGCTTTTGGTTGGCCCTGAAATGGTCAGGCTGTTGGACTTGATGATCTTCAAAGGTCTCTTCCAACTGAACTATTCTGTTCTGTTCGCTCTTTCAGTGGGATAGTCAAATTCTTCAGAGCTTGGCATCACTTTGTGTTAATATTTATATAATATTTATATACTCTGTCAATTCTTAGAAAAAGATCATGAAAAAAGTCAAAGGCTGCTGTATGTTCTATGACTCAGTCCTGAAATCCCAACTCTTTCTACCTGAAGAACCACCCTGCTCAGAAGTCTTTGAGTATCATTTCCTATAGTATCAAGCTTACATGTAGTGACTTTTGAAATACATTGAGTGAGTGAAGGACACTGAGATGACCAGGAAAACCCATCTTATAAACACATGGCTGAGAGGCTGGTGCAAACGCAAGAATTTCGGGTTCTTTGATCATGGGGTGGTCTACTTAGCACCTGGCCTGAGGTCTGCCAATGGGTATCACCTGTCTCAAAGGGGGAAATGGATCCTTGCCCAAGAGCTGGCAGGACTTGTAGAGAGGGCTTTAAACTAGATATGAAGGGGTAAGGGGATAAAAACAGGCTCACTAGAGATGAGCCTGGGGGATAGGGATTAGGGGTGAGGCGAGGGGCTCAGCTGAAGTGCATCTACACCAATGCACGCAGCATTGGCAACAAACAAGAAGAGTTGGAAGCCATTGTGCAGAAGGCAAGCTATGACCTAGTTGCCATTACAAAAACATGGTGGGACTGCTCCCATGACTGAAGTGCTGCAATGGATGGCTACAAACTCTTCAGGAAGGATAGGAAAGGAAGGAGGGGTGGCGGCGTGTTAGAGAGTGCTTTGATGTTACTGAGCTTGTGGCTGGGGATGATAAGGTTGAATTGCTATGGGTAAAGATCAGGGGAAGGGCTGACAAGGCAGACATCCTGGTGGGCATCTGTTACAGACTGGCGTACCAGGATGAGGAGACATATGAGGTGTTCTATGAGCAGCTGGCAGAAGCTGCGAGATCGCCGGCCCTTGTCTTCATGGGGGACTTCAACTTCCCCGACATATGCTGGGAATACAACATAGCGCATAAGAAGCAGTCTAGGAGGTTTCTGGAGTATATGGAGAATATACCTCCTGATGCAGCTGGTGAGAGAGCCTATGAGAGGAGCTGACCCACTAGACCTGCTGTTCACAAATGGAGAAGGTCTGGTGGGAGATGTGAAGGCTGGGGGCTTTCTTGGACAGAGTGACCATGAAATGGTAGAGTTCTTGATTCTTGGTGGAGCCAGGAGGGGGAACAGCAGAACTGCTACCTTGGACTTCTGGAGAGCAGACTTTGAATTGTTCAGAAGACTAGTAGGAGGAGTCCCCTGTGATCCAGTCTTAGAGAGTAAAGGGGTCCAAGACGGCTGGTCACTCTTCAAGAAGGAAGTCTTGAAGGCACAGGAGCAGGCTGTCCCCCTGAGCCGCAACATTGAGCCGGCGGGGAAGAAGACTGGCATGGATGAATGGGGAACTATTCTTGAGGCTCCAGGAGAAAAAGAGAATCTACCTCCTGTGGAAGAAGGGACGGGCAACACAGAAAGAATACAAAGAAATTGTTAAGATGCGCAGAGAGAAAATCAGAAAGGCAAAAGCCCAGCTTGAACTCAACCTGGCCGCTGGGGTAAAAAGGAACAAGAAACTCTTTTACAAATGTATCAGCAGTAAGAGGAGGACCAAGGAGAATCTCCATTCTTTACTGGATGAGGCTGGGAATGTGACCACTGAGAATAAGGAAAAGGCAGAGGTTCTGAATGCCTTCTTTATGTCTGTCTTTAGAAGTAAGACCAGTTATCCTCAGGGTACTCCACTCTCTGACCTAGTAGTCTCGTCTGGGGAGCAGACAAAACCCCCCGTGATTCAGGAGGACACAGTCAGAGACCTACTACTCCAGCTGGACTGCCACAATGTGTCCATAGGGCTGGATGAGATTCACCCAAGAGTGCTGAGGGAACTGTCAGAGCTGATAGCCAAGCCGCTTTCCATCATCTCTCAGTGCTCCTTGTTGACTGGTGAGGTCCCAGAAGACTGGAGGCTTGCCAATATGACTTCCATCTACAAGAAGGGTTGTAAGGAGGATCCGGGGAACTACAGGCCTGTTAGCCTGACCTCGGTGCCAGGGAAGGTTATGGAGCAGGTTGTCTTGAGGGAGATCATGAGGCATGCGTGGAACAACTGGGAGATCAGGCCTCTCCAGCATGGGTTCATGAAGGGCAGGTCCTGCTTGACCAACCTGATCTCCTTCTACGATCTAGTGACCTGTCTGGTGGACGAGGGAAAGGCGGTTGATGTAGTCTACCTAGACTTCAGCAAAGCCTTTGATGCTGTCTCCCACAGTATTCTCCTGCAGAAGCTGGCAGCCCATGGCTTGGACAGGTACACTCTTGGCTGGGTAAGGAACTGGCTGGAGGACCGGGCCCAGGGAGTGGTGAATGGAGTTAAATCCAGCTGGCGACCAGTCACGAGTGGTGTTCCCCAAGGGTCGGTGCTGGAGCCTGTCCTCTTCAATATCTTTATTGATGACCTGGATGAGGGCATTGAGTGTACCCTCAGTAAGTTTGCAGATGACACCAAGTTGGCTGGAAGTGTCCATCTGCCTGGGGGTGGTGAGGCCCTACAGAGGGATCTGGACAGGCTGGATAGCTAGGCTGAAGCCAATGGGATGAGGTTCAACAAGACCAAATGCCGGGTCCTGCACTTTGACCACAACAACCCCAGGCAATGCAACAGGCTTGGGGCAGAGTGGCTGGAAGACTGTGTAGAGGAAATTGACCTGGGGGTATTGATTGATGCTCGGCTGAACATGAGCCAGCAGTGTGCCCAGGTGGCCAAGAAGGCCAATGGCAACATGGCTTGCATCAGAAACAGCGTTGCCAGCAGGAACAGGGAAGTAATTGTACCTCTGTACTCAGCTCTGGTGAGGCCGCACCTTGAGTACTGTGTCCTCTTTTGGGCCCCTCACTGCAAGAAAGACATTGAGGCCCTGGAGCATGTTCAAAGAAAGGCAGCAAAGCTGGTGAGGGGTCTGGAGCACAGGCCTTATGAGAAGCGGCTGAAGGAGCTGTGATTGTTCAGTCTAGATAAGAGGAGGCTCGGGGGAGACCTTATTGCTCTCTATAATTACCTGAAGGGAGGTTGTCATGAGCTGGGGGTCAGCCTCTTCTCTCGTGTAACTAGTGATAGTACTAGAGGGAATGGCTTCAAGCTGTGCCAGGGGAGATTCAGGCTGGATGTTAGGAAATACTACTTCTCTGAAAGAGTGGTCAGGCACTGGAATGGGCTGCCCAGAGAGGTGGTGGAGTCACCGACCCTGGAGGTGTTCAGGGAACGTTTGGGCATTGTGTTGAGGGACATGGTTTAGTGAGGACTATTGGTGATAGGTGGATGGTTGGACTGGATGATCCTGTAGGTCTTTTCCAACCTTGGTGATTCTGTGATTCCCAAGCTTTACATGTTACTTATGTGTGTTCTAAAGATGAAAGGTAAAGACATTCTATTGCATGGTACCTGGGGAGAATACTTTTGTGCCATGGAAATCAAAAAGGAACTTCTGTGATTAACAGAGCTCTCAACTTTTTGAATCATTAAACCATTGCTGGAAATAGAGAACAGGAATGTTGCCAAGAATCAAGAACTGTGGATATGAGCATTTTAGATGAGAGATTCTGTCCTAGAAATCCAAAGATGACTGATACCTCTTGTATTTTCTCAGACCCAAGTTCCAAAACTGTGTTGGCTATCTACTGATGCAAATTAAGCATCTACTGTTTATCTATATGCCAATAGAAGAATTGGCAGATCAATTTGTTTTCAGTTGTTCTTTAACAGGGTTCTAATCTAGCTCAGCCTATTTGATGCTGAATAACTGAACATTTGAAGTGAGAGAGCAACTGAGGTCATCCCCCTGGACTGCTGCAAGGCCTTTGACATGGTCATGCATCACATTCTTATTCAAATTGGAGAGAGATGGATTTGAAGGGTGGACTGTTCAGTGGATAAATAATTTGTTGGAAGGTAACAGCCTAAGGGTTGTGGTCAGCAGCTCTGTGTCCAGGTGGAGGCTGATGATGAGTGGTATCCTTCAGGGGTCTGTCTTGGGACCAGTGATTTTCAACATCTTTATCAGTGAAACAGACAGTGGGATTGAGTACACTCTCAGGAAGTTTGCTGATGACACCAAGCTGGGTGGTGCAGTTGATAGAACAGAAGGGAGGGATGCCATTCAAGGGAACCTGCCTGGGCAAGCTGGGAAAAGGGGCCCACATGAATCTAGGTGAAATTCAAATAAGCCATGTGCAAGCTGTTGCATTTGAGTTGGGACAATCCCAGACGTGTACAGATAGGGAGAAGAGCAGCCCTGCTGTAAAGGACTTGGGGGTCTCAGTGGATGAAAAGCTCGGCATGAACCAGAAGTGTGCGCTTGTATCCCTGAAGGCCAACAGTATCCTGGGCTGCATCAAAAGAGAGGTGATCTCTCTCTGCTCTGCCCTTGTGAGGCCCCACCTGGAGTGCTTCATCCAGGCCACAAGAACTATGTAGAACTGTTGCAGAGGGTCCAGGGTGCTGGAGCACCTCTCTTTGGGAGAAAGGCTGGGGGAGCTAGGCTTGTTCAGCCTGGAGAAGAGAAGGATTTGGGGAGACGTTATTGCTGCCTTCCTGCGCTTAAAGGGAGCTTATAAACAGGAAGGAAACCAAATTTTACACAGACAGATAATGAGAGGACAAGGGGGAACAGTTTCAAACTGAAAGAGAGGAGTTTAGATTAGATGTTTTGAGGGGAAGTTCTTTACTTAGAGGGTGGTGAGGTGCTGGCACAGCTGCCCAGAGAAGCTGTGGGTGCTCCATCCCTGGAGGCACTCAAGGCCAGGTTGGATGGGGCTCTGGGGAGCGTGAGCTGGTGGGTGGCAGCCCTGCCTATGGCAGGGGCAGTGGAGCTAAGTGATCTTTAAGATCCCTTCCAACTCAAGCCATTCTATGAATTTATGATTCTGTGATTCTACAATTTTATGATTCTGTGAATGCATAGTGTTAAGGAGGAGTTGAAACTTCTGTAAAGTCTCTGTTTGTAGTAGTGGAAGGTAAAAATTCTGCATTTGTTTTATATGTTCAAATATAAAAAATATTCAGGTCCTGTTTTTTTGGAAACCAATCTAGTTAGAGAAGGATAACTTATTTTCTAATAGCAAAATTTTCACAAATATTCAAATGACTTCTGTCCCTGGGTCTAAACTTGGGAACAATGAAACCTTGTTTTCAAAGTCCCGGGGACGTGGAGGCATTCTGAATATTTCTGCCAGAACTAGGGCTCAGGGTTCTTCTTAAACCAATTTTTTTTTTTAACAGGAGACGTGTCTGAGACAACTGGTGTTACATGCCTTTCTGGTATTTAGCCTCTGGTCATGTTATGTCTATATTACAAGACCTTTCACTTTCGTTCTTACCACCTAACTCATTCAACTTCCTCCCCAGTGCTGATACCTTTTATCATGACATGGAAGAAAATGAGATTGCTTTAACATGATTTATCTTCAACAAAATCACATTTGCTTGTACATATGTTTTTCTTAACTCTTAATATACTTGCTTATGAGTTTTTTATTATTATTTGGTCTGTTATTGCTCCAGGAATTGAATCTAAACCAACCAGTTCTTAGCTCTGTTTTTTTTCCCAGCCTTTCTAAGGCATTTCCCTCTTCCAGCCTGACAGAACATTCTACATCTTTCCCAAGTTTTGAGATGACAAAGTTAGCTCTCTCAGTATCACAGCTGATTTTTACCAGGCCAGGATAATTTGAAAACACCATACTTACATAATCCTCCTCTTACTTAGAAGTTTTTAAAACCTCTTCCTTACGGTTAGTTATATTAACATCTGATAACAGTTAAAGCTTTCAGAAAGGACTGAAGAGATATCAAGTGCTTCTGTTCTTCTGTTTCCTTATACTATCAGCTGAAAGAGTACAGTAACAAAGTTGTTTTGTTTTTTTTTTTTTTCTTTTCTTTATTTTCCTTTCAGTCCCTTGTGGTTCTATTTTGTTTTGTGCCCTGAACGTTTTGGCTCTGTCCCTGTTTGTGTCTACTTCTTTGTGATCGCTGAAGAGCTTGGGCTTCTGTCAGATTAGTCTTTTTCTGTCTTTCCTAGATGTGGTGATAATATGTTTTTGTACTTTCAGGGTATGCCAGGTAAAATTTACTTGTCTGGATACAGTGCAGGTTGGGTAGGAAAGCAGTGAGGTACAAACATGTGGCCTGCAGAAGATGCCAGTGGAAAAAAAAACAATATGACCATGAGAAGAATGCAACTGCAGTACAAAGCAGTGAGACTTGAGCATAAGGGATGATTGGGCAGCACCAAAAGGTGATCAGGGAGGAGCTGGATTAATCTTAATGGAGGAATTAGAGAAAGATGAGAGGAGAATAGAAGTAGAATTCCTTCTCCATTCAATTCCTTCTCCGTGATGGAGAAGATGTCTCCACATTTTTGCAAGTACACATATATTAGGGTTCAGTTTTGGTTATGGAGTCATCACATGCGGGTGTGAAGGAAACAAACTGACAATGAGAGAAGTAAGCAGCAAGTTATTATAGCTAATAGCTACTTGGGAACTGTCTGAGTTAAACACTGCGGTTGTAGATGGTAGATGATAGATGATGAATAGACTTGTAAGTCAACTAAATCGAATGGAAAGGCTTACTTAGGGACATAATACACAGGCTGGTACATTTCCAGGAATGCCTACTTAAGTATGCCAAATCTGTCTCTCAAATACAGTTATGCTTTCTCAAATATGTGATGGAGTTTGGAACATACGTGTACCATGAAATACTTAATCTTTTGCATGTGTAATGAAGGATTACCTTTTGCTGGTACAGTCTGGGATATGCATATGAAGAATTACTTCCACAAAATTACAAAATTAGCATGGATACTAGTATCCTTTCCCAAGAAGCTATCAGTAAATTTTGGTTATGGGCTGTAATTTTCTGAGGTTACTTTCCATGTCCAAATATATGTAGTGTTTTAATGGAATTTGACATAGATTGTGTAGCTACAGATGAAGTATAATTTTTTAAATCAAAATGCTTGTCTGAATTGGAGATTTTGGTATAATCTTATGTAACTTTATATAATCTATCCAATACTGTCTATTAAATTTTGATGTGTTAGTGCATCAAGATGAATGCAATCTTTCTGCCTTACAATTCCTTAGATCCTGTGGAATCATTTGGCAAAGTAATTGTTTTGCAATGCAGCTTTTAATCAGAAACCACTAAGCATAGGAGAACTACACTCTTAACTGTAAACAGGATGGTTAATACAATAAAACCTTGAAAAATAAACTTAAAGTCAATTTTGAAACATTAGAATGCTGTGAATTTCTTTAATCATGAAGTTGAATCTTGAAACTGCACTTTTAAAATTAAATATAACGCAATTTCCCCAACATTTTCTTAAATTAGTCATCTTATCTTAGAAGATAAGAAAAGAAACTGATCCTTTAAGAAGTGGCTGGATGGACTGTTTGAGGGAATACGCTCATGGCTAAAATAATTACTTAAGTTTCTTTAATAGGTTTTGTAATCTTTGTGTGCTTTTGGTTTGCCTTCCATGCTCTATAAGATATTTGTAGAATTGTAGAATTATTTGCAATGCACGATATACACTGCTTTTGATAGACATTTAGGGTATCACAGAATTCACGAAATATTGTAACTAGTATAGGGTTTAGATAGATTTAAGTGTGTGTAAGATTGCGTTCGCGTTGTAACGGGACAATGCTTTATTGAGCTTGGGGGAGAGGGAAATGTTGTATTAGGCGACAGCGAGGCTATACAGGATGTCACGGGATAGTGCCCCCCCGAGCTCAGTAATTGGACAATACACCTTTAGGGGTGTAGACGAGGTAGAGCAAAAAGTATTTAAACGGATGCCACGTGTGATTAAACGCCATTTTGCCATTTTTCTGCACATCATATTGGTGTCTTATGCAGTTCTTGGCCCTGATCAGGTAATTGATCAGTCTCGCAAAGGGTTAATACAGCCTGAACAGATCATTAATGACAACATATGGTGCCCTCTCTGAGGCAAAAGGCTGTGTGTGCTCTTTTTGAGAATGTTATATTGCTATTTGTTATATTATTTGCTATACTGAATGCTTTGCTTATCTGCTATACTGAACGCTTTGCTTATTTAGAATTGCGCTTTTATCCTGTCGTTGAGCGGCAGATTACCAGGTATTGGTAAGATTTATCCTGCAACGGAAAGGGTTAAATGTTGCAGAGGGCCAGGATTCGGCGCGAGCTTTATCCTGCAGGTTACGAAGTTTGTGGGGCAACAAATTCGTCTGCAAATGACCGGGAATCGGTGCGAGCCTACAGCTGTTTGCCAGCAGCTAGTAGAAGATCGGGGATCAACTTTCCTTAGTGGTTAACAGAAACTTTCTTGTATTAAAAACAAAAAAAAATCAAGAAAACAACAAAACCAAACAATGTATAACTTTATTCTGAAGAGAGTTTAAAATTAAATGTTACTTTTTGAATGTTATTCCAGAGTGAATTTGACATGCTTCTTTTTTGTCTTGCTGTCTTGCACAGGTATCATTTTTCTTGTTCATTATTTTTGTGGTGTATACCATGCTGCCCTTCAACATGAGGGACGCTATAGTTGCCAGCGTCTTGACCTCTGCATCTCATACGATTGTGCTGAGCGTCTGTCTATCAGGTACAGCTGTTGTAAAGGAGCACTTGGTTTGGCAGGTAGGTGCTTTGTGAAATTAATGATTATTTGCATACTTAATATCCTAGTAAATGAGACCATGAGTTTTCCAACTGGTGCTTCTCCATTTCTGAATTTCCACAGACTCAATTCACAGCTAGCCACTTTCTAATCCTGAAGCTGTCAGTAATGTTATGTCTTGCTGAAACACACCCTTAAGTGGTGGAATCTACAGCCACACACACAGTGCTTACCACTGTTAACATTATCATTGATAATAAAAATTCTGTGATACAGCCATACTCTTGTAGGTGCATTGTCAACATCTACATAAAACATGTTGCTTCTCTCCTTACCTCATCAAAGCTTCACTTGTAGGCTTAAAAAAAGATTTTTTTCCAGGTAGCAGTGTTGTTTTTGACTCAAAAAATCCCCTAAAAACCAGCAACTTTGCTCCTTAGAGTAGCCTCAACTGGGTTTGTTGGAAAGAGATTGCCCTCTTGAAGTCCAACGTAGGGCTTGTCCTCCTTCAGTATTTCTCATCTTTTTTTTTGGAATTTTACAGCCGCCACCTGGCCAAGCTCTCTGATTGAACAGGGCAGGCTGGCTGCAGACATCGTGACATTTAGAGAATGCACCTGTATTTGCAGTTGAGTTTTGGCTTGTAACTCAACTCTGATTATTTTGCCAGAGAACATATCACAGAGGAATGATTTAAAAAAAATATATCCAAATAATGGGAGTTGTTTTTCCTCTCTGTTCTGGAGAATATCTTTCAAATGGTGAAATATTACTTTTTTTTATCATGGTACTGTGATGAACCTAGGTGTCCTTGTTAGAGGTCTGTAAAAAAGAGTAAAATGTAAAAAAGTAAATTTCATTTTGAAAAGCATGTACATGCTTTTTTCTATAATTGTATCATCTTAGGGAAGCAAAATTCTTTTAACTTTTGCATCAAAATTGCAACAAACCTTAAAAGTAAATACATTTTTATAAATCTATCAGAAGAACAAGGAAGGAGGGCATTATCTTATTTCCTACAAACAGCATGAAGTATGAAACAAGTAGTTTTGACTTAACATTTAAGTTCCGTCATCTTTGTTTGAAAAACATGCCTCAAAACATAACCAAAATTACACTGATTTTACAAAAGTAAATTGCCTTGTAATTAATAGTTCAGGAAAATACATTTTATTTCCACAGACCTGTGTTATCTGGACTATTGCAATTGAAGTCTGATAAACAACTTATGTTCTCTGTAGAAATATTCAGATGGTGAGATACGTGGCTTTGCATTTCTCCACTTAATTTAGGTTAGTTGTTAGTTGTTGCTGAGCTTGCTGAATTGTGCTGTATGCTAAGCAAGAGCCACGGTCTTCTGCAGTCGAAATATAATTGTAATAATTCATTGATATGGTTATTGTTGATTGTATTTGAACAAGCTGAGGAGATTTTTATTCTTGGTTTTGTGTGGACTTACGGGTTTTACTTAGGGTATCAAAATATATTAATGTGTGTGCCGGTCTTTCCCTAAAAACGTTTTAGTTTAGAGATGCTGTTTGTGGAATTTATTTTTTCTGACCATTAAAATTAGGTGCAACTAAAACAAGGCTTTCAGAAGACGTTACATTTTAGAGTCAGAATAACTCTAGAATAAAAACAAATAAATTATGGACTCTGTTGCGTCTTTGAGCCCTTCTGTATCCTTCAGTTTCTTTCAAAAAGAGTGTGATCTTTGAGCAGTCTGTAGATTTGTTAAGAGTATTTAATTTCAAGGATATTATTAATTTTTTATTCCCTCTTTGCAAAACGTATTAAATGTTCTCTGTGCTTTGACAGTTGATGAAAGTGCTGAGTGCACTGAGCTGTCATGGATGTTGGACTCGGTCATGGAAGGGACTGAATGCCATTATCACAGCTCACTGTGCCCGCTGTACGCATTTAGATGACTGTTTATACTGTGTGTAAGCAGAAAAATGCTTTGTGTTCTTTTATTTGAAATGAATAAATACAAAAGAAGTGATTGGATTACAGATATCGATTATAGTAAAAAGAGAAATAATGTTGGTCAGTGATACGCCTCAAGTTGATATAGGATAAATGTATGCAATTAATAAAAATCTGAAGTGGGGTATAGTTATTTAAAAGGCTTGTAATGTTGAATCTCTTTTTTCTGACAAAAAAGGATGTTGTTGAGGCCTGAAATGAAGTTGTTTCACAGAGCTCAGTCACTAAAGCCCCAAGATGAGGAACTGGCAGTACACTGACATTTGAAAGCTTAGAAAAACACACTCAGGGCTGAGCTCAGTAAATCCATGGTTAGGGAGCGGCACTGAGCTTTGACAAAAATATATTATTTTGATTTCAGGGCTACTGGTCCATCTCAGCAAAATAGAAAAAAAAAAAAAATACATGCAGTGAATGTGGTGTTTTTTCTTTCTGGCAGGGATTTTTTTTTTTTTTTTCCTGTAGAGAGGGAGCTAGCATGTGCTTAAAAAGCAGAAAACTAGTAGTATAACAAACCTTCTGGTGGGTAAACAACAGATTTAGCATACATAATGTGTATGCATAGCACGTATCCTTCTGTAAAGAGTATGCGTATCTCCTTTAAAACTACTTTCTGTATATTGGAAGACTGATTAATTTCCTCTGAGTTTTCTAGTCTCTGGGCTGAAGAAGTTCTTTCAGTCTTTTTCATGTGGTGAATTCTCCTTGCTTTCTCTTCCATCTGGTAGCCCCCTGCTGGACTTTTTTCGATTTTTCAGCATCTTCCATCACTCTTGCTGCTAGCCTGTAGCGTTTTGGAAGTTATGCATATCTTTAGTCCATCAGCAGAGGAAAATGGGTGTTCAGAAGTATGTGTTTATGCTGAGCTTACTCAGACCTTGTCTTACTGATTTTGCCACTCCTTTTGTCTTTTGTCAAGTTTTACACCGAAAATTGGCTTCAATAAAACTGAAGGGCTTAGTATGCTAAGATTATCAAGTGTTGGTTGCGGTCAGAGGTAAAAATTTCCTGCTGATGTAAAGAATTCAACTCTCTCTCCTTGTTACATGACCTGTGTGTGTTTTCCGGGGAGGTGGGATTATCTCTGTTGTAAAAATTTGCAATGATGGAGACCTTCTTCACAAGTCTTGACATTTTTTTTCCATTGCTGCTGAATGTCAGCATTAAAATCTTCCTCTTTCCTAGTAGGAATTTGTCTGGCCTTGTTATTTAGCTTTCATCTGCTAGACTTGCAGACCCAGTAGTATCGAATTTCTTTATCTCTCATGAGAGTATTTCTAGACTATCATGATTTCAGCTCATAACCTTCTTATCAGTAAAATATTTATTTTAGACAACCTTAATCAGTTTCCTGCTTTTGTACTAGCTCAGCCCTTCATCACTTTCACAGCTCTTTTCTGAGTCCTTCCCTGTGTTTCAACATCTTCCTTGCAACATGGATGTTAGCAATAAGGAACACTACAGGAGCAGCCGCAGCGGTGCCAAATGCTGATGGGGGCTGAGCCCACAAAGGGGTTAGTGTGTGCTGGTGCTCAACACAGAGACATGGGCTTTGCTGTGAAATCCCCAGCCGCTCTCTGCTTGCAGCTCTGTGCAGAGCTGAATGCACAGGAACGGGATTTGTGACAACAAGGAGGAAAAAAGAGTCCTGTGTGCCAGCTTCAGTTTATATGTTTTTTTTTTTTCTATTGACAATATTAATCCTAACCCTATCTAGGCACATGGTCTGGAATCCAGGACTTTCTCTCTTTCCACATGAACATCCTACTACTATACAGAGAAGCCATAATGTGGGACCACTGCAGAACACATCTCCATTTATGCTGTTAAGGCATTTGGCTCAGAAGACTTCAACGGCTCAGCATCCTTTTCAGTTATTGCTGGAATGAGAAGTATTTCACTACCGTCCCTTACCATAAACACATAACCTATTTCTCCCAAAACCAGAGCAGATTCTGATCAAATAGCTTTATTATCAACTACTCAACCATTCTGATCTCACAATGGGCTGATACTATCAATAAAGGCCTTTTGTTTTTAATTTGTTAAAAATAAGCTAAACAGTAACCTTAAATGTGCCAGAAGGTTGTTGTTTTTACTCTCTCAACAAAAGAATTTACTGGTTTGTAATCCTTTTTCCTAGTTATACACAGATGTTTTCCAAACTTTGGCTAACTCACTACAAAATTTTTTTTTTTTAAACTAGTGCTCCTGACTTTTTGGATTTTTTTTTTTCTGAAGGGGGCTGCTCCTGGCAGCATTGAAGACCTGGTCCCTTCCAAAGGTACAAATCTGTAACTGTGTCAGCATGCACACATATATGTATATATATATGTATATATACACACACACATTGTTTTAGACAATGTTCAAGAAAGCATATAGCAAAAAGAAATACATTGTAATAAATTTTATGTAAGTAGTTTTTGATTTTAACTTCTGTTTCCAGTTCCTTTCTCCTAGCCTGGATAAAGTCTAAGGTGGTGTTTGGTCCTGGCAGACAAAAACAAATACTAAATGAAAATTATTTTAATTTAGAGAGCATTTGAATTGGGAAGTGCAAGGGCCACATACGCAAGCTCTTGTGCATTTACCATCAGATGGTTTGAAGTCTCCTGTTTCAAGATGAATTATATCCTATATGCTAAGGATAGACAAAGATGAAGCCACTGTCATATAATTAAGTTATCTGCTGGTATGTGCATGCTAACTAGAACTCTTAGGGATATTTTCTGTTTGACTTCTGATTTGTGAGCTTTTTTTTTATTTCAAGATTTGTAGTGACTAAGAAATTGGTAATGGTAATCTTTAAAAATAAAGCTGCATTTCCTGTATTTTCCCACCTATTGTTTCATTTTGTTTGGGGAGAGGTTTTTTTGTTTTATTTTTATTTTTTATTTTCCTGAATAGGCCATGGGCGTTGATTTTTTAATTTAGCAATTAGGCAAATCATTCCTGCCTACTTGAATCGAAAGCTTTTTTGCTCCCAGTTCCCAGCAACCTCCTTGTTCTTGTACAGAGGGGTTGGTGGCCCAGGAGCATCCTTTTGAACCCTGATTCTGCAGGCTGGAACGGGACCCCACCTGTTCATTGAAAACATTGGTAGATTAAATCTTGTGGGTGCTCAAGGTGAGGCAGGTAGTTTTGATAGCATGTGGCAGGTCTTCCTCCTTTTGGCTGCTCAACAGTCTGCTGTTGGGGTCCTAGTGATTGGCTCATGAAGAGTTTCCAGCCTCCGCAAACTTTTATTAGGTACCTCAAAAAGCCACACTGGTATAGCTGCCTCTCGCTGGTTCCTCTAAGACTGTTGTGACTTATGCAGTCCTGTCCCAGGAACCCACAGCAGTGCAATCCTTTTGGCTTGTGTTCTGTATCTTTATCTCTTCTAAAGTTACCGGTGGTTTTCCACTGTGCCATATTTCTTCTAAATTTTTAAAAATAAGATCTGTATGGAAGAATCTTGCTTTTTCAAGGGAAAGTGGTTAGTCTGACATGATCTTTCTTGCACAAAACTCTGCTATACTTTATTCTGTTTTCTCTTAACTGTCATGCTTTTCATTATTTTTTCCTTCAAAAATTGTTCAGAAGTCTGACATAACACTCAAGTGAGTCTAACAAGGCTATAATTGTTTAGATCTTCCTTCCTCATGCATCACCAGATTTCATGTTCTTTAATTGCTTGCTATCGTGTTTAGATCATTTGCTGCTGCACCTGTTGCAAGGACCTACCACTGCTCACAGCATATCCCTCTCCTTCCCCTGTCCTGCAGATAGTTATTGCGGTGTGGAAGATGACTCCAGTAGGCAGACTAAGATGGCACTGGCAGCCCCATCCTGCTCCTCTCTTTGGCCATGCATGGTGGATGTCCGCTAATGAGAACACAACTACATACAGATGCCACGTGTGCCCCCACCCAGCACCTGAGCTCAGACTCAGAGCAGCTGTCCTAACCCTAACCCAGTCTCCCCAGAGGCTGGCACCTGGACACAGGTGCCCTCGAGTCTACAGCCCTTCTTCAGTCAGCCAGGACTCCCCTGGCCCCTCTGTAGCATGGTCTCTCCCTTAAGGATGTGTCACCCTTCCCAGCTTCCAGGCCACATCACAAAGCTGGCTCTGGTTTGGCGTGTGCTGGTGTTCACATGTAGACTTGCACATCTGTGCTGACTTCAGTTGCTGCCAGGGGGCCCAGTGCCCATGGCCTGGCCCCAGACCTGTGTACACACACTTGCACACAGAACAGAGAATGCTTCACTCAGGAAAAGAAGCAGAAATAGAGTTTAATCAGCAGACAGGACAGACTGTGCTGACCAGGCCCAAGGCATGGCCAGGCAAATGTATAGACCAGCAGCCTGCTTACACACAGCTGACCCCTTTTATCTCCTTAGCCCTCTGTTTTTCCAGGCTTGTTCCTCCCCAAATCACCACAGTGCTTCCCTTCCTCTGCCTTTGGTTCCTCCCTTAACCATCCTATAATAAGTCTTGCCTCACCCTGCATCCCCTAATGTGTCCCAAACCCCTGGCACTGACCTCTCTTAGTCAGAAAGGTGCTCTGGATGGTGGATCTCCGTGACTTGTGGTGATGGGTGTTCCACCTGGACACTGGGACTGAGGCTGCCCTGGGATGGTGCTGGGATGGACCCAGGCAGGGTATCTCATCTTCTGAGCCCTTAATTTGGGCTCTCATCTGTCTTTGTGCCTCTCTGCTCCTGTGGGCTTGTGGAAGTAGGGTGATGGTGCCTGGGGTGGGCCTGGCAGTACGGTGGTGTTGCTAAGGCTTCCCTGCTGTTGTCAGTCTGTGCTCTTCTGTGTGCATGCGTGCAGATTTTTATCACTTAACCATAATTACATGATTATTTCTAGCAAGATTCACGAGCTGATGTTTAACAGGTGCTTTGCAATTCATACATGAAATCTCTGAAAGAACCATTCTTTATCTAAATTACAAATATTTACTTTGATCTAGTCAGCTTTTTCAACATTAATAGCACTTTTTTCACTGTTAATAGTACTTCTTAAGCTTTTATATCTCATCAGCTCCTAGAAATAGATATAACTGGTGATATCAGGCAGTGGCTCAAATTTTCAAATATGGGAAACTCTAATATGGCATATATGTAATATGCATTGGGAAGGTCTAAGCATCATGCACCATATAGATCTATATTTTTTGTTTAAACCACCGATTTAAACTCTTCTGTTAATTGAACATCTTTAACAAGTGTTGATATTCAGATCAAATGTTTTCTGTAGCACGAGTGGCATGACTGCAAAATACTAAATGCAAAGTATCAGTATTGACTGGATAAAAAAGAAGAAAATGTACTGCTCTAAGGCTCAGAAATAGAAAGCTGGTTTACGCTGTCATGCAGATACAAGACAGCATGTTTATAGAAGGAAAGGCCGGAGAGAAAGATAGTGTCTTTAAGTACATGGACTATTACGTAACCTGTGAGGCTGAAGCTACACAGCGAAAGCATAAAGCACACAGGAATTTTAGTAGTCTAAATGGCTAAAGGCTGTGGGTTGAATTTATCTTACAGTATACTTCTACCTGGAATGCCACTTTTTGAAGGAGAATGGCTGTTCAGGAAGATAATGCAGCTCACCTCTCGCTTTCTACTGCAATTATACAAACTGAGTTGCTGTTATTGCTGCAGGAGAGGCAGAAAACAGCAAGTGCTACTGAAGGAGGAAGGCAGTATTTATTTATTTATTTATTTATTTTGTAGCAGCAGCTACTGCTGTCCCATCCCTCGTGCTTTTTTCCCTTCTCTCTCCCCACCCCAGCAATGCTCTGGCTCAGCGAGTTGTGCAGCAGCTGCCAACCCGTTTCAGAGGAGAATGCTGTGCCCTGCATAGTCTGATACAGTAGGCATATTTTTATGGTTGCACATTTCTTTGCCCTTGATTCTTTGCTTAAATCTGGGCAGGTATAGAAATGCCAGCTGCTATGTTTTTTTAATTCATTTTTACAATCTGCAGATACACTCTGGATTTCACTTCTTCAAGACAATCTGCACAGTTTAGATATGCTTATGAAGAACCCACTTGTCTAGGAGAATATAGATATGTAGGAGAATGCATAATTCCCTTTCATAGTATTCAAGCATTAACGTGGAAAATGTGAGCATCTTCCAAAAGGCTGTGACAAGGAAACCTGCAGTACTTCTTATCCTAAAGATTACAATTTTATTTTAGCAGATTTAATTTTCCAGTATATAACTTACTTGATCTTCACTATCTTAACTACATTTTAAAATGTCTGTGCTACAAGACTTGCTCTTGAGGCTGTTACACTTCTGTAAAAGTAAGCTGGTGATGATTGGAAATTCGAGTACTTCTAGACTGGAACAGAAAGCTGTGTGAGGTACCAGTCATACCTTCCTCTCTTGCATTATAGTGCTGTAGCAGCAACTACATTCTCAACATACTGAATACATTTTGAAAGGGAGTTGTATGCTATATCCTTTTAATAATGATATTAACATAAATAGCTTAAAAGTGAAAAGATAAAACTATGCATTCCTAATTTTGTTGCAGTGTCCATCTAGGTAATTTTTCTAGAGTGAGGAACAGTTAACTCCTTTAATTAAGTTATTGTTAGGTTTGCTATTTTCTTCCATTTTCACAGACATTGTCTAACTTTTTCAGTTATGTCATACTTTTATGGCTTGGTATTCTGTGTCCAATTTTAAGTGAATTACTTCTTACAGCAGCTGAAGCATAAAATTCTGAGTGAGATACTCACTGTAGACATGATGCCTCCTCATTTTATATAGTCATAGGCTTGTTATCTATCCTTACACATTGTTTTCAAGAGTTCAGGAGTAGAAAAATGCCTTTCACTGTCAAAATGTGGATACGCTTCCCTATCATGTCAGCCAGTTTCAGTGCAAAATAAAGCAAGCGGGATCAGGAGCACAGACACCTTGTGCTGTGAGTTTGGTGATTAAGAATTCAGCTGGCATACCATTTTCCCCAAATGACTGACTTCTTGAAGTTGCATGGTTAGTCCTCAACCTGTCTGGAGATATCTGGAATAGATATGGTTTAATTTGCCCTCTGCTCCCTTGCAGCACCTTGGTTCTCAGCTGATGGCTAGGCAGGAAGATTCCTTCCTCTTGCAGTCACCTTCCAAGAACTTGCACTTCTATACATTCTTGCAGATGTCCACTTACGCAATTCCTCACTTCCCTCATCCTAATTTTACCATATTTTAATCCTCAATCTGTTTCAGAAAAGCTCTGGCTACAGAAATACCTGACTTTTAATTAACTACAGCCTCCAAGCACCAATCTTGTAGGCACTGTGGGAAAAGTAATGCAGCCAGTTAATGCTCAAAAATAAACAACAACAACAACAACAAAAAAAAACAGCAAAAAAAAAAAAAAAAGCAGAGGAAAGAGGTAAACAGACTAACACAGACTGTTCTTTATTTTCTTAGCAGCCTTAACTCTTAAGTCTTAAAAACCTTCTTCCTTCCCAAAACAGCGTGGCCTGGTCTCAACTTTCTCCAAATGATTCCTGACATGTTCTTTCTCCTAAGGAATGTCATGGCTCTGGGAAAATGGTGGTTAGCCCAAAAGAAAACTGTGCAAGATGGCAGCTGCACAGCCATAGCGGTCATAGTGCACAAGACTGTGTTCCAGCCTTGGTTTGTCTACCAGAAGAGACACAACTGGAGGGCATAACCTAATAACCTTAAAGTAATTCTTATTTCTTCCAGGGGAGTGATCTATTGCTTCTTACAGAGCATATTCTTTCCTTTCTTAGGTTACATCTATTACTGTGTGAATGGATCAGCATTTGTTCTGTATGGATCAGCTTAATGAATCGTGTCTGTCCGAGTAATAGCTACTCGCTAGTTATATATGTTAAATTATACGTATCTGCTGTCAGTTTAGACAAGTGCTCAGAATACTGAAGACTTTATCCTTGTCATAGTTTCAGCTGGGACAGGATTGTTTTCTTCAGAGTGTCTGGTATGATTCTATGTTTTTATTCTAGGAGAAAAACAATGTTGACAACACACTGATGTTTATAGTTATTGCTAAGGAGTGTTGTACAGAGCCCAGGTTGTTCCTGTTCATCAGCTCATACTAACGAAGGGCTGAGAGTGGACTGAACCAGGACAGCTGACTTAAACTGGCCAAAGGGATATTCCATACCATATGACATCATGTGGAAAGAATTTTGGAGGGGATGGGAGTTCATCTCACTCTCTTCTGCTGCTCGAGGGGCTAGCTGGGCATAGGCCGGTGGTGAGCAATTGCTTGTGCATCAGTCATTATATCCATTCATATATATATATATACATGTATATATAAAAAATAATTATTATCCTTTTCCTTTTCTCTCTCTTAGTAAATAGTTTTATCTCAAACTATGAGTTCTGTTTTTGTTTTTTTTTTCCCTTTTGATTCTTTCTCCCATCCCACTGGGAAGGGGGGAGGGGGTAAGCGAACAACTGTGTGGTGCTCAGCCGCCTGCTGGGTTAAACCACAACAATCCTACACACTTGCTGCAAATGTCAACCATATGGACTCAGCTCTTGGTTTCTGGATGAGACATTATTAGCTATAGCTGTTGTTTCGCTCCTTCACAGTTACTGCTTTTATTCTATATTTTAACCTTGATAGAAGTGGAACATAAACAATGAGGTCTGTTTTTTCAGACATATCGTTATGTTCATTAATGTATTTGCTGTTTTAATTTTAGTTGTTTCCTGTCGCTTTAAGAAAGTATTTGCTCATAAGTGAGTAGCAGTCTATCAGCTCAGGAACTACATGAATTGTAGAATGGTGTGGGTTGGAAGGGATCTCAAAGATCATTTAGTTCCAACCCCCTGCCACTGGCAGGGTTGCCAACCACTAGATCAGACTGCCCAGGAGCCCATCAAGCCTGGCCTTGCCCACCTTCAGGGATGGGGCATCCACAGCTTCTCTGGGCAGCCTGTGCCAGTGCCTCACCACCCTTAAGAACAAAGGCTTGAAGTAAACAAGTGGGCTCTGCACTGAGCTAGCTCAGGTCCTCAAGCTTCGTGAATTCTGACTGTATGAAAGCACCACTGCTGATTTTGAGTCCAGTTTGTCCCTGGAAACAGAGAGCTGTGTTTGTAGAGCTGCATTTAAATCTTAGACCAACTCCAGTATCACTAGATGTTGGATATAGAATAGCACAGTTAATCCACACCACTCAATGCTGTTTTAAGAGAAAATTAGAATTATTGACCTCCAAACAGTGTGGCTATCCAGAAGATTAAAGAGCTTATAGATGAACAGATCTAAGATAGACTGGAAGATGGCCAGTAATTACTGGCTTGTAATTATGGTCTCAGCTGGACAAGCAACATCTGAACTAAATCACTCTAAAGGATCCCAGCTGATGTTTGTTCTCAGTGCTACAGAAGGCAAGTGCCTTCACACATGCTATCCAATTTGACCTGAAGAAAACATTCTCCTTGGATCTTAAGTGAAAATAATTGGTTCTGCTGAACCCATAAGTAGGAAGGCTTTCATGCATGCAAACATTGTACATCATTCCTGCTCCTATCCTCCCTACAGTTGTTGCTAATATCTGTTACTTTAGAAGAAGAAAGGTACGTGAAAAGAAGAACTTAAAAGCTCATCTGACCGGTTTTAAGCTGCGGGAAATAATCTCATCCAGTCCACATGAAAGCGAGTAGATGAAGTTGTGGAGCATGAGGTTTAGGATTCCTTAACATAGAAATGCTGCTGTTTGTCAGAAGTTAAACTTGAGGTTTACTCGGAAGAAATAAAAAGGAAAGTTATGTCTATCTAAAAAATATTGAAGATTCCCTTTGACTAATCTTCTTTGTTTTGAATACTAGCTTGCCTTATATGTTGTTCATTCAGCAATGGTTCTATCTCAGCAACGTTTGTTTAGGACTGACATCAGGACTTGGCTGTTATATTTACCAGAATTATTTGCCAGAGTTTGTTGCACGAGGGAGCTTCACAATTTAAATGCAAATGTGAGGCTTGCAGAAATCCTGTTTCTTCTAGAATGTAGGTGGTGAGACCTCAGTTTCTGCCAGGGGTCTTCTGGGATTTTGCAGATGGCTTTGGAGTTCTGGCTGTGGTTGTCTTTTGCATGCATACTCTTTTTCTGAGAGAGACATTTTGGATGCTCATATGCTGTTTAGCCTGTGGAAAGAATCATCATTAAAATTTGGCCTGTAGAATGAACAGCTCATGGTGACAAGAAGAAACGCCCTCAGGTTGCCTGACTGCTGCTGCCAACTTGTGGTGGCCTGGGGGCAAGAACAGAGAAAGGAGGTGATGCATTTCCAGTGTGACACCATGAGAGGCTGTTGCTGTAGTGACAGAGTCCTCTGAGCTTAGTTGGACATTTTGTTGGCATTTTGTTTCTGTGCTAACGTGCTATTTAGGTCTGCTCACTTACGTTTAATTTCATAGCATCAGATCCACTCAGCTTGGTTAATACCCTTAGGACTTGTGTTTGATTTTTTTCTGTCTTCTTCTTAGTAAAATAAGCATAGGAAATGCTTTGAAAGTCTTCAAAGAGTAGAAATGGTCACGATGTAAAAAATGAACAAGCAGCAAAAAGGACAAGAGGAAAAATAAGAAATTATCTGTGCAAAAATGGTGACAAAACCATTAAAGCTAAAAAGCAAGAAAAGTGGTGCGCTGAAAAACAAATGAGTAGATAATAAGGCACATTTGATAGTACTGCTCTGTAGCCTGCCACTGTTTGCTCTAAGATTTTGCTTCATTTGCTGCCCAGTCTTCAGTGATTACACCTTCTATTCTCTAGCCAGCAGTTTAGACATTGAATGTTATCCTTAGGTTTTGGGTTAACTTTCTCACCTTGGTTCAGTTTACTGATGCTGCACTGGGTGACCTCTGAAGACAGAGATAATTCCTTCTCTACTGTTATTGGTATTAACTGTGTCACTTCATATTCTCTTGTTCATGCTACATGCACAGTCTCCTTCATCACTATCCAGTTATTTTCTGTTTGCTTCATCACTTCAGCTTCTCTGGATCTGCATTAGCTAAAAGTATTCCCAACTGAATTCTCCAGGCTGTATGTGATCAGGGCTGGCCTTGCCAGAATGGCAGGAGAACAGACAGCAATCTCTGCTCGTTCCTTTGTAAACATGTTCTGAATCCTCACTGGATCTACCTACATTGACAGTCCTGAGCTTTGTCAACAAACTAATCTGTTGAGTTAGACTGCAAATAAAAATTCCACTTTGCAACACCCCTTTCCTCAGCAGAGCTTCTGGTAAGTCCAGCTCTGCATTTGAATCTCTGGTGCAGAACTGAGCTGCACAAAGGAATGGAGAAACCATGATGGAGGAATGCTGCATTCAGCAACCTCTCACATACATCAGAGCCCTATATTCTTAAATAGCGTTCCTTATGTTTTAAAATAACATTATGGCTTTTGCATGGGAAGTAGTTTTCTTTATGATTTTAATGAAGATTTAACATTATTCTCTTAATAAAACAGTATTCTAGATGTCTTGCACTCTCTTTTGGCCGTTCCTAAGAAAACCAGGTCACAGAACTCTTTTCTGCCTAAAGAAATCAGTACAATTATGTGTGCTGTGTAAACAAAATCATATACTTTTTCATGAATACTGCATATGATTGTTTCTTTGATTAGAGAGGCTGTGGACTGAAGTTTGTTGTGGTCTGTTTACAACTGCAGAAATCTCTAAAGAGATCCTGCTCTTTGGTGCTACTTAGATTCACAGATTCATAGAAACATTAAGGTTGAAAAGGACCTCTATGATCACCTAGTCCAACTGGAGACCCATCCCCACCATGCCCATGTGGTGTGCCATACTCAGGTGTAGTTTTTTTTTTTGTTGTTGTTGTTTTTTGTTTGTTTGTTTTGTTTTTTTCCTCTTCGTGGACAGTGAAAGAAATGTAAAGAGCAGAGGTGAGCCTAGAGTGTTACTGTCAAACCAGAGAGGTCATTACAGTTTTTTTTGAGGCACAGATTGAACTAATAAGGCTTCTGGAAAGGGATCTACAATAACGAATGCTGCTTCTGTCCCTGAAATGATTGGCACAGTTCCTTCCATTCTTGTTTTAAAATTATACTCAGTCGATGACTAAATTTTCACTTAGTCTGTGACACCAGTACTAGGATGGTAGCAGTGTCCAGACTCTCACTGATGTTAAGAACAACTTGGGTGATTTGATGTGAGGCATAACAGGGCGTCTTAGGGAGCTGTGGAGTGAGGAGGTAAAGCAGGAGACAGAAAACTCATGGTTGCTTACCTGCACACCTCCCTGCTTCAGGGTGATGCTCCTGTGTATCTACAATGCTCTTTCATAGCTGAAGTGCATGCAGTTATGTTGGCTTTTTCCGTGTTATGGAAAATGAAATGAATTCTTCCTTCTTAAAAGCTGTGATGGCTGGCCTTCATGCTGATAGCCCTGAAAATGGCACCTTTATTTCATCCCAGTTATAAAATAGCAAAAGTCAGAAGTTTATGATTCTGTTATAGCTTTCTGAATTTTATGTTTTTAAGTTGCTGAAAGCTTTCTCCCGTTCTTTCTTTCTTTTTT
>JACDJE010000082.1:0-225111 GCA_016647715.1 Pavo muticus | reverse complement strand
ATGGCACGCTTATTTGGTAATGAAGTAGGTTGTTGTAAATTCTGACGACTCTGAATAAAGAGGTGAGAAAGAAAAAAGAAAAAAGAAATATGAGCCTTATCCTCCATGAGTGCAAATTATTTGAAGTGTTACTGCCAAGGAATTGAAAAATCTGTCCTGAGGAGGACCCATGCAATTTTGAAATGAAGAGTGTGGATGTTTTACTGAAAAAAAAGCACATTTTTTTTCTGTAGTATGTGAAGGAAGCTCAAAAGAATTGTTATACATCAACTTAAACAAAGTAAGAGCAATAAATATATGACAGCTCCTCCAAAAGTAATGCCTCCTCTTTTTATGATGTTGGTCCACAATGTCAGAGGTGGATGTTGGTGGCATGGTGGTAGATGTTGAACCTTCCCACCAACATTGCATTACATTTTGTTGCTGTGTGACAGATGGCAGCAGAAGGGCCATCTGAGAGAATGGCGTCTGACATGGAAGTACACATGAAGGAATGGTGTCTCCTTGAATTCCTCCATGCAGAAATAATGGCACCCATTGACATTCACTGACTCTTGCTGAACATTTATGGAGACCAAAGAGTGGATGTCAGCACAGTGAGGTGGTGAGTGGTGCACTTCAGCAGTGGCGACACTGACATTGGGTCACCTCCACTGGTGCAGATTGTTAGAAGCACAGCATGCAGGCTCTTCTTCATTATTGGTGAAAATGGATCGCTAACAGCAGTGACTGTATTGAAAAATAGTGCTTTTTTAGCTGAGAATTTGATCTGTCAGATGCAGTGTTACTGTGTTCTTCGTATCTGTTGTAGTTTCCGTGGAAATAAACAGGAGGCATTACTTTTCAGAGCAAGCTATGTATTTGTTTTTTTAATGTCAGAAATTAAAATGTTGAAGTCTGTTTTTATTAACACAGTCATTCTGAAGAAAAGAGTGACTGTGATTATACTGCATTATAGGGAAACCTGAGCAGTCGAGGTTGCGTCCACAGTGCTGTTGCTTTTATTTTTGTGGAGGCATAGAGTTTCTTTTTTTTGTTTTGACTTTAATTTGAGCAAAGCCACTTTAAGGGTTGGGAAGGTGAATCTTTTGTTTATTTTCCTGGCTAACTGGGGAGGTCTCAGTTGACTGGAATGTGATTCCACTCATCAAGAAGGAGAATCCAGGGAATTACAGGCCTGTCATTCTGACCTCAGTAACAGGGAAGGTTACAGAGCTGATCATCATGAATGTCATCACTTGGCACATGTATAGCAATCAAGTGACCAGATGCAGCTAGCTTGGGTTTATGAAGGGCAGGTCATGCCTGACTAACCTTATCTCCTATGTCAAGATGACTGGCTTAGTAGATGAGGAAAAGGCTGTGGATTTTAGTAAAGTGCTAGTAAAGTGTTTGACACTTTTGCACAAAATTCTTCCTCCTGGCTGCTCTTGGCTTCAATATGTGCATAGTTCTCTGGATAAAGAGCTGGCTGCATAGCTGGATTCAAAAAGTCATAGCAAATGGAGTTCAATCCAGTTGGTTACCAGTAGCATTCCTCAGGGCTCAGTACCAGGGCAAATTATGTTTCATACTTCTATCAGTGATCTATCTGTATGAGGGGATTTAGTGCAACCTTGGTAAGTTCAGATACCTTACCAAGTTAGGCTAGACTGCTGGATCTGTTTGAGGGCAGAAATGCTTTGCAGGGGGATCTGGTTAGGCTAGATTGTTGGGCCAATTCCAATCATGTGACATTCAACAAGAATAAGTGCTGAGTCTTTTATTTTTATTATGGAAAGCTGGTATAGGCTTGGGAGAGAGTGGCTGGAAAGCTGCCCAGAAGAAAAAGACCTGGGGGTGCTGGTTGACAGCCAGCTGAATATGAGCCAACAGTGTGCCCAGGTGGCCAATGCCATCCTGACCTGCATCAGATATTGTCTGGCCTGCCGGAGAGGGAAGTGATTGTCCCTTCATCCTGTGTTCAGTTTTGGGTCCCTCATTACAAGGATATTAAGTTGCTTGAGTGTATGCAGAGAAAAGCAATGAAGCATGAGAAGGGATTAGAAAACAAGACTTAGGAGGAGCAGTTGAGGAATTGGCTTGTTTAATCTGGAGATAAGGAGGCTGAGGGTAGACCTCATTGCACTCTACAGTTACCTAAAAGGAGGTTGTATTGAGAGGTTGATCTCAGTTGACAAGTGACAGGATATGAGGAAATGGCTTCAAATTATGCCAGGGTAGGTTTAACTTGGATATTGGGAAGATTTTCTTCATGGAGATTGTGATCAAGCATTGGAACAGGCTGCCCAGGAAAGAGGTGGAGTTCCCATTCCTAGGGGTATTTAAGAGGTGTGGACATGGCCCTAAGGGACATGATTTGGTGATGGAACTTGGTAGGCCAAATTGATAGTTGGACTGGATAATCTTGAAGGTCTTATCTAACCTAGATGATTCTGTGATTTGTATGTGTATGTGCATATATGTGTACCCATATTACTTGAGATCTGAGAAATCAAAATCCATACTCAGAAGCAGGTAAAGACTAGGTGGAATAACAGTATTCCTGATCATCCTAAGACAACTGTATTTCTCTTTTAAAAAAGAAAAAAAAAAGTAACTGCCAAAAATAAATGGGCATGAATTCAAAAACAGAAGAATGGCAGTGCATCTGAGTGATAACGCAGTTACTGGGTCATTAACTGGGTGGCAAAAGAAGGCATGGTAATTGTGTAGCTGCTGATGAGAGAATTCTCAGAATGCATTGTGTATATTTTTGCCTCATCCTAATAAACTCAGTTCACAAAAGGCTAGGAACAATGAGAAGTGTCTCAAAGGGGTACTACATTTTATATATTAGACCCTTCCTTTATCAAGCATTGAGCGTGTAGATATATGAAGAACTGGAGCATGTATAACTTGAACCTCATACATGTTACTTTAAAGTCAGACATGAAGATCAGTTCAAATTTTAGGACCCAGGTAGTTCACTATTTTTCAGATAAAGATCATGATATATTGTGTGGAGTTAATCATTTTAACTTTAATGGCATTTTCCATTATATAAGGTCTTTACAGTATTTGTGTTTGTGTATCTATAAATGTGTGTGTAAAATTTCATGCATAGGTAAATATTTGTATTTTTCCCTCTTCCTAAACGTGTTATTTGAGAAGCAAGTCAAAAGCTCTGAACTGTATGTTGAGAATAATGCTTCTATACTACACTGTGTTTCTGCTGTGGCTAATGAAGTCTTCTGGGTATTAGTCTGTCTAAGTTAAGTTCCTACGTAAGTATCTTCCATTTTAATTCATTGAGTCCAACTAGAGTTAAGGACATTTGAATATCACAGGACTGTGTATGGAAGTCTTCTTTCCTTACAATGTGTTTATTAAAGGCTGCACTTTTCCATGAGACTATTAGGTTTGATTATTCATAAATTAAAACAGAGACAATATGATGAAGCAAAGTTCATTCTGAAAGCCTGATTATCTGAAGAGGCAGGATTGTTTTTAACAAGAAATATGCATGGATTAAAGGTATTGATACTTATTTTCCTTATATTGACATTCATATTATTTTGGGTTGAGGGGTGAAGGATAAAGGTAGCAAAGGTAAGGGACAGTGCTAAGCCCTAATGTGGAAAAATAATTACTTCTTTTTAAAAAACCCAGATATTTTTAATTAATCCTCCACAAGCTGATAATTCTCCTGCACACATACATTTACATAACTATGCTTTAGTTAGTTTGAAAAGAGAACAGCAAATATGATTAATATTCTATTTCAGCAGCCAGATTTACCTGTTCCACTGCTTTGGTTTGCTTTGTTTTTCCTTTTCCTTGTAGTGTTAAAGAGAATTAAATTAAAAGACATTCAGCAGAAGCTTTTGTAAGAAGTTTGCTGACCTGGATAAAACAAACAAATCCAAAGCTGCACTCAGTTGCATAACTATTTTCAACTTTGTGTTTTCTAAGAGTAGAGCAGTGATAAGAGTCAGTCACTGCCAAGGTACAGTTCTTTGTTATTCAGAAAAGCTGACCCATATCTATGACTTTGTCTTTTGAAGTATCATTTTTGAAGTGTTATTTTTCTGCTCAATGCCTCCATTTCTTACATCTCCTCATTGGTGAGATGCTGATTTTAATATTTGTTTTCATAGAGTTTGACCTTAGACATGCTATACAACGTTTATTGCAACATGCTGTACTTGTGTGAAAATACAGGTTTTGAGAAAGAAGTCAGATCTGAAAGAGGAAAAGAAAACCTTACATTTAGCCGTACTCTTGTATACTCATAACAGATTTATTGAATATCATGAAATAGTGTTTCATTTTAAAGTACTTTCATATGGTTCATATAAGTCATCCTGTTTTCTTAAAGACTTCTAAAAATTGATGCAACTTAATGGGTTTCTTTATTGTGATTTTGTCTATTGTTTCCTTCTGCACTGTGCGGAATTTAATTTTCACCTGGAATAGGAGGTGGATTTTATCATCAGTATGAGCCTGGAAATCATTATAACTTTTATTTATCTAGGGCCAGAAAATGCCTCAGCAGGCTGATCAGACAGAAGCAGAAGTTACTGTAAGGATTAAAAAGCCAGGAGGAGCTATGAGGCTCACCTGGTCCTATGTATTATGGGCTTATATAGCTTAACTGAATCAACCTTTCATTTTCTCTATAGCAGTGTCTCTTCTCTCTGAATCTTGGCCTACTGTGGACCTATGGTAGTTCTTGTGAGCCACCATAGATCTTTGTTATCCTACATCTAGTTTAAAAGACTGTAAGATCTGGTTGCCCAGGCTGCCTCTTGAACATCTTAACTTTGCAAGACCACCATTACAAATGGTTTAAGAGAAACAGAATGGTTAATAGCCTTTTTGCCACAGCTGTGAAAGCAAGCAGCTCCCACAGAAGATACCTTGAAAGCCAGTCTTGCTCTGTTAGTGATGGAAAGTGACTTGCAGTTACTGAGCAGGACATAGCTGGGTCTTAGAACACCTGTGAGAGGCTCGATCTTCTCTGACATGCTAGATACACCTCAATAGACTTAATTTTGAGATAAGAAGCTTTACTTCCTTTTCAAGGCAAGGCATAGGCTCCAGTCCATGAGACCATTCCATGAGATGCATAAAAACTCAAGAAGGAGGAAGTGATTGGCAGAAGGAGAAAGGATGAGAGAAGTCTCATGAGCTGCTGGCTGCCAAATATGATTGAGGTGTAACTAGGATATTTCAATGTAAATGAACTAGGACCAAATTTTGAAGGTATTTGTGGGCCTGAGGATTCACTTATGAAGACTGTATTGTGCTTTTATTTCCACAATAAAAGGAAATTTATTGTTAGGTAGTGAGGCATCTTGAAAATCCACTTCCCATCTGCCTTGCAATGAGTTGTGAGGTTTCAGGAGCTGGTGTTTTTGGAGTGGGACATCATTGCTGTAGGTAGTGGTGCTGAGTGGGCCTTTTGGTCTGCTGGGGCTTTGAATACAAAGCTACATAAAAATGATGGATAACTAGAGGAAAAAGAGTAGGAAATAATCTCAGTCAGCATCCTTTCAGTGTTGCTCAGATCAATATTATGTTCCTAACCTGACAATTCTTATAAAGGTTGCTGGCTTTCCCCCTCCACAAAGTAAGCGATGATGGTGATTGCTTTTGACAACCTTTGAAACAGCACAAAGAGAAGAAAATAAAAATCTATTTCTACTTCTATGTCATGGAGCTTCTAAAGAGCCTTTCTGTATCTACATTGGCACTATTGTACCCTTGCTTTAAAATCCAAATTGATTTGTTTCCCTTAACATAGAGGAAGCTTGATTCTATCTTTTGAGCTGATTTTCCTGTCACAATTACAGCTCGGAGATGTTTGCTGTGATCTAGGTCATGCTGACCTTAATTAACGACTGATTCACCGTGTGTCAGGTAACGTCACAGACTGTTTCAGAGTCCTCTACTGCAGCAGTACTTGAAAAAACTAGCAACTGAGCACAGCATAGGCAAGATAAAAGACATGATGTTAATTTGTTTCCAAAATAATCTTTATTTGAATGTGATTTAAATGGCCTCATTTATGAAAACATTTCCTATGATATGATAGAAGTTCCTGTAACAACCATAAACAGACTAGACCAGAGACAAATATGGAGTATTTTTTTTTTAACAGTAATACAGACATATCTAGTCTAAAATGCAGTATATGAAACTTAGTCATTTGCCACCTACTCTCCCTTTTGTGTATTTTTCTCTACAGTTCATGTGTTACTGTTTTGTATAGCCTGTAATTTGGGGAGTCACTCCTCTGCTATAGCATAGAGGGGAGAGTATGGTCCTTCCTGGATACCACAGTCCCTAGCTATTTTGCATTTGTACCTGGTACATGACGAAGAGTAAGATAGTTGGCAGCTGTGCAGTTGGTTTATTTTTTTCAGCTTTTCCTGTCAGGACTGTAAGATCATTGAATTTCACTGGGGAATAAAAGGACCTGTGGAAAAGAGAGTTTTGTTGATGGGAAGCAGCATATGATACTCAAATATGACATTTCAAATATCCAGCTATTAAAACATGCTATCAGATGTTAATAACATAAAAATAATTTGATTATGTAAAATGAACCATTACTTTGGGAGGCATTTAGACTCTTGGATTCATCGTCATACAGCTTTATCTGTAACTGTAATGCATTTTCTTAAAAGTGTCTGTGACAGTCTTTTTGCTTCTGTAACCACCTTGACCAGCATCCTGTTTCAGCCTCAACACTGTCTGGTCCTATAGCAGGATCTTTAAAGTAGTTCATTCACTCAGTATTTCTTCAGAGTAATACAGAAGCTACTATTATGAATAAAATCATTTCTGTACTTTAAAATTTCTTACATTTTCTTCTGCTACAAGGTAATTTCTCTGTAATTATAACTTTTTAAAAACTTACATATCTGTAGTTGCACTCATTTTTATATTCCATTTGTACTTCAGTCCTTAATTATCTATCTGATACTAGTCTTTAGCCATCGTTGGAGACTGTTTTTTTTTACATCCATAATAAAAATTTTTAATGAACTTTCTCTACTGTGGTTTATATTTAGTTGATTTTTAATGATATGAAATGATGATATGTTGGATTTTAAGGTGATTTTTTTTTTCTTTTGTAAAAAAAAGTATATATTTTTATTTGAATTCCCTACTGGTAGTTGTTTGGATTTATCCATTAAGCATTTTCAAGCCAACAATAAGTATGTTACTTATGATGAGCTCTGAATTGAATATTAAATTAATGTTGGAAAACTGGTAGAGGATCATTTAAATAACAGTCTAATACTGCCTGCAGTGTAAAATAGCAGGCAAAGTATACAAAGCAATTGTGGAAAAATAGACTGCTGAAGAAAAATTCATTAATCCAGCTAGATCCTTTTTGAGATGCATTTAGAATCAATTTTAATTTCCTTTTAAAATGTATTCATTAAATGTATTAGAGAGCTGTTCTAACACTGTTTTTATTTCTTACTGGTTTAATTCATACTGAATTCTTTGTATGATTTTTTTGTGTATTTTAGCATTAAAAAAAATCCCACTTTTTTCTTTTCATCTCAATTCATTTAGTCATTTGTTGAACACACAGCAATTACTAGGAAAGTTGAAGAAGTGCTAATAAAACTTAAGAGTATTTTAAATGCATGAAAGAACTTATTCTTCTTCAAACTATTTTTGACTATTTTTAGTATCTAAAAAGTACGATATTTGGTTCCTCTCTTCTGATATGGAATTGTTGTGTATCCATCACAAACACCAAATAGTGTCATTTGCTGGCATACATTCTGTGGTTAAAACTGTTATTGGAATCCAGCTAGTAGCTACTAGCCCTCTCTAAAACACGGCTGACATCCCTTTCTTTCTACTTGCCCAACTCCTAGCAGTTCCAAAATGAGAGGTTACATCTTTGTATTTTATAAAATTTGGCCAATTATTCTACCGTAAGTTTTTCCAAAAGGCTTAGGGTTAATAAAAATGTCAGCTTCCTCAGCATCACATTTCAAGGAGTATAGTTATTTCATTAATGTCTTCTTGGTGCTTTGACTGTTTACTATTGCCACAGTAATCCCTGTATTTTCTGTTCTCTATCCAGGATTGTGTCAATCTGTGAAAATTTCCCAAAACAGTGTCCTTTTTCCACACTGAAAAGTATTCCTCATGGCTCTTCTCCCTACACCCTTTTTTTTGTCTACCCCTTTTGAGAGGAGTGTACCACCATTGTGTGTCATAGTCAAGGTGTGCTCTTGGTGTCCTTTTGTACAGTGGTCTGACTGGTTGACTGCTGCCAACAACATAGAGCACTTCCAAGTTTGGATTGTTCCCAGTATGGCAGTAGTGTGATTCAGGCTAAGTTATTCTCATTATTCTCTCGAAACTTCTATAAAAGAGTGTTTTGTATGTCTCTTGCTATTTTACCTCATAACAGAAGTGAGTGACTGAGCTACAGCCATAACTGCATCCCAGGCAAGACATTATATATCCCAACATGTTCTCTGTGACATCCCAAAGGACACATGAGAGGAGAATTAAGAGGTGTGGTAATAGGATTGAGAATTGCTTGCACTGGAGCAAGTGATGCAGCTCAAGAAGGATTATCGTTAATGCTGGGTGTGATAAATGATTACTCTTTTACTGTTTATTTTTGTGTCCTTGATTGAAGAAATAGGTTTTGTAAGGCTTTAACCTCTGAGTTTTGGTCTTGCAGCTATGTGTTCAGCTATTAAACATACAGAGGATATAAGGGATATCAAGCATATAGGAGATAAATAATGCCATGTATCATAACAGTGTCTCTCAGTTGTCAGTCGGGCTCATTAGTTGCTGGCTGTGCAACTAACGTGTAGTTTCTGTCTTTTCATATGTAGGAAAGCAGCTTACTGTTTGCTAAAATGATGTTTTGTCTAGGTTTCACCAAACTGATAAAGTAATGCTTTTTAATCAGGATGTTTTGATTAAGGTGAAACAACCGTCATTCATAAATGAGAACTTTGTATGTTATTTGCTTCTTAGAATTTTGGGGTTTTATTCACAGTACTATTAACTGTTCTTTCATTAAGTATGTTTAAGATGAAGTTGGCTTTTTTTTTTTTTCAAACTTGTTTTTAGAAAGTAAATGTAGCATTTATAATATCTAATATAATGATATAGAAACATTGTTTGCAACTATGGCTGAAGTTGATGACATTTACATGGAAATAACTGAAAGAATATTTCAATTGGAAAGGACCTTCTTCAGGTTTAATTGCTGCATCTCTTCAAGGCTGACCAAAAATAGAAGCATGTTACTGAGTTCATCGTCCAATTGTCTCTCGAGCACTGACAGACATGGAGCATCAACCACCTCTCTAGGAAGCCTGTTCCAGTGTTTGACTGCCCTCACAGTACAGAAATTTTCCCTAACTCCCAGCCTGACCCTCCCCAGGCACAGCTTTGTACCACTTGCATTCTGCCATCTATTCAAAGAAGCAGAACCCAACACTTCCCTCTGCTTCCCCTCCTCAGGGAGCTCCAGAGAGCGATTTCTTTGCTATTTGAATTCACAGAGATAGACTATATTTTCATGTGCTTCTTTCTACTTTATCTATAGTGTTCCAATGCTATTCCAGTAAAATTTATAACAAAAATTAATAAATATAACAACAGTATGACTGTAATCATCTGAAAATCGTAATCTTTTCTTTATATTGCTGGTAACTTTTCTTCGTACGTAGGGGGACCTGTCAGTTTTTGCAAAGAGTCGTGATGAATTTCAGTAATAGTCACACAGCTTGTCTTTTGTGAAATGCTTAGAAAAGTAGTATACAAACTGTAAATGAACCTGTAATAAATGCATTAAATGCAAAACCTACTGGTAGGACAGTGCTACAGGTAATCATAAACAAGGTTACCCTGGAAATGACATTGTCACCAGTTTTGTGTACTTTGTCTTCATGTTCACAATATTAAAGCCATTTGATTTCTAAAATTCATTCCTTGGAAGGGAAGACTTTGCCATGTTCACTGTCATTTCATTTTCACAACATGCATTCATAATATAAGACCTATTTTTTTAATATATTATGTAGAATTTGCAGATTCGTCTCTAAAGCAAAACCTCTAGATAGTATTTTTGATCCCAAGAAAGAGGAAATTAAAATATGAGCAATGAAGGTATTTCAAAATTTGTTGAAAAATGATGATATGGAAATACAATTTTTTTTTCTTCAATTATTATATAAACTATATATAAGCTATTTAAGATTGAATTACAGTTAAATTAACATTTGTGTTGGATACTCAGTAGCTTAGCTACAAAATGCTTAAAGGTCTGTTTCAATTCACCTGTTGCTGTAGCAATTTTTACTGCTAGTGAAAGTTATTCTGCTCATTACCATGTGATCAGACTTGCATTATCAGCAATTTTGGAATCTGTTTACCCCACTGAAGTTAATCTGCCAAAATGAAAACATTTAGTCCATACAAAAATATTTTAAAAGATGTTGCAGAATGCTTTTGTATCCCAATATGCTGTTGAGAAAAGAGTTTGAAGAGTGTTTAGATGAAAGTATATTATTTATATTTTGAAAGAAGGGAGGTCTTCACTTAAAGAAGATTTGAGGCTGTTTGAAGGCATCAACAGATGTGAATGAGGTTGATTTAATTGATAGCTCTACTTGGATTTCCAAGACGTTTGAAAATCCTTTGCCCAAGTATTTTCAGGCAACTGAACAGCCAAGAGAAATGATCAATGCTTAGATAAATACTTCTTTAAAAGTTATGAAACAGAAGATAGGGATGAATGGTAGGTTCTTAAATTTAAAGAATCGAATAAGTGCGGAAGTGTGGAACTTGTTTCTTTGCTGGGCAATACCTGCATTTATTTAATGATTGCTCCCAGCTATTTTAAGAGCAGCAGCCTGTTCTTTATAATGCTGTGTAGTACTTTAGGCATCTGTAAAGTGTAACCACATGCTGCTCTACAGGGGTCATCATTAATACTGCTGTGAAAGTGAGGTACTGTTGATCTTTCAGATGTTAGTCAGAGTATATCCCACCATGTAATTTAGAAAATACTTTTGTTCAGGATATCCAATGTACTTCATACAAAGACTTTGAAAGAGAAAATCTGACGTAACTAATGGCGTCTCTGCAGTTTTGAGACATGACGTAGAAAAAACGGTATCTTTTGTGTGAAGATAAATACAAATGGAATGAATTGGAAGCAGCAGCATGAAGACCTTTCAGTGTCTACTTTATAATGTAAACCAATTATTAAGTTTTTAATCCATTTCTGTAGCTCATCTCTTCACCCAGTTTTACCTATACATCTCCATGTATATTCTTTTGCATACTCTTATTCCTAAAGTACATAGGCAGATCCCACTGTTTCCTAGCACAGGCTGTAAATAAAGGAAAATGAAGTTGACCAAGATTTGCCTTAGTCATAAGACAAGCACAGCAAGTACTTGAGGACTGTATCTTATAATAATCTTATCCAGTTCATTATGAATAGTGAGCGAGGAAAAAAAATTGCCTAAAACACTAGCCTTATATGAATCATAATTTCATTTAGTTAGAGATCATATAAAGTATTATTTTAAAATGTCTATTTACTGTTGTCTGTTAATTAGTTTACAACAAATATATTAATTGCCAACAGCTTGCAATAGGATGGAAGGATATTGTATGTTGTTTATGTAACAGTAATTTCCATTGATTTTAATTTAGTTGTATATTGATAACTGGAAATATGTAGCATATACTTAACTATTTTTTCTCTTTTTTTTTTTTCCTAATGTGGAGTACAGAATCTAGATGGCTTTGATTTCAAGAAGAGATGAACTTTTGAATTTTTATGTATTTAATTTTGTCAGTAACAACTGAAAATTAAGTTTTTAAATACTTGAAAAGAAAATCACTCAAGAATCCCAAAGTGGTTTTCAAGATGTAAAGTCCTGAATTCACCAAATTAGTTTATTCCATCAGCTACTGAATCTTCTTACCTCTGTGACCTGCTTAATTAAATAACTTTCTGTCATTCTTAACATGTTAATGATATGTGAATAACTTTTCAATTGAAATTTAATTATGTAGCATGTATTTTGATTTTTAAGGAAATAATAATGATAATAATAAGTCCTGCAGGTATGTACTCCACTGAACAGTTAGTTGCCTCATACTGACTTCTATCATTTGCTATTTTAGAACCAGAAATGGCTGTTAGAATACCACAGTTCTGCCTATGTGCATCTAAAAATAAGAAAGGTGAACAAGAACTCTAGAAATTAGGGTACTCCAAACAAAAAGAAGATGGAAGAAGCCTTCTAATGAGCTGTAATGAGTATGTTGTCTAATTTAATACATTATTTTTAGCACCATTTGTTACAGAAATGAGGCTTAAGTAATCATCAGTTCATTTTTTGTGTTAGTCTGTCCTTCTTCTGATAGCTTTTGATACTACTGAATCATTTCTGTGAGACTGACCAGAATGGAAGGCGTTTAGAGAGATTTGTTTAATAAATAAATTTCATTAAGTCTGGTAGATAGTACAGGAGAGCGATTATGATAATAGTCCTGTTGTGGGAAAGGAAGGAGAAATCTTTTGTTACACATTTAACTTGGCAGCTGGTCCTGTAAGGGCAAATACACATATGACAATTTTCAGTCTTTTATTAAGGAGTGAAGGACATTAATTTCTTGGAGAAGACCGAGGCTGTTTCAGAAGTCAGACATGGGACTCTCTCTTTCTGGGATAACAGCTAAGATTTTATTCTGGATGAAAATAGCAGTTGTTTACAGATTCTGGTTCCAAAATGTTTAGTTTTACCTAAATATACATCAGAGGAGGTTTGCAGATTTCTTTTTTTTTCTCCAATCAGTCACATGTTCAAATGTGTTCAAGCAGTTTTAGTCACAAAAAAAATGAGCCATGAGGCACATGGAAACACAAAATAGCTTTCCTCCTTGAGGCAGAAAGGGGAGTGCAGTGGCTGGCTTTCTCCTTCTGAGTGAAGAAAATGAGTTTCCTTCTAGCAAAAAATATTTTAATATTTTAAAAGTATGAGGTCATTAATCAGTCAATTATATTGAAGTATTGTGCATTACAGCAAAGTGTTCTGAAGGGACCATAACTCTGATTCTTTGTGTATTTTTTTTGTTTGTTTGCTTGTTTTGATTTGGGAATGTACAGTTTTTGATCTGTTTTCATACACACTGGCATATAGATAATCTCTCTATATGTGCAGAGCTGAACAAAGTAAATCTAGTCATTCCACAAAGCAGCCTGGAGCAACAAGAAACCTCAGTTCTACAAGAATGATAAAAAGAAAAACACATCAAATAACACAGATATTACAGAAAAGGGAGATCCTGCTGATGTCCACAGTGCTCTGATTGCAATAGCTAAGAAGCAAATTACAGAAACAAATTAGACAGTGCCATGTAGTCACAAGTTTATAACTTCCTATCTTGTAAAAGGTCTTTGTGCCCATCCACAAAGGAGCCTTTTACTATTTTTTTGGTAGCAGTTGAAAAATATAGAGAATTTTGCTGGTGTCTGGAAAAAAACGTAATTATTATTTTTTTTTACTCTGTAGTTTCAAGTAAATCTTAGCTTTTTGTTCTAATGAGCTGTTTCTTGCAAAATTGCAATTTGTTTTTAGTCTTACTGATCCTCCTGAAAAAAGCACTTGAGGTTCTGCTTGATATAGACAAAGGATCTTAGGATCCTGAAGCTTCCTGGTTCTTCAGTTCATTCATAGCATGTTTTTATTATGGTTTTCATGAGCATTTGAGGATTTAAATACCTCAGAGTATTAAGACATGTCACTGTCATTAAAGAATTGATTTTTACTTCCCAGATCTTCCTGAGCCAGAATATTGTGTGCAACAGATGTAGAACCTTCTGATACATATATTAAAATAATGGTATTTGGCATTGTGTGTAGTGGCCATGCAAATTAAGAATTTACTCTGTGGCTAAACATATCCTTTTTAAGTGCTGCTTTTCAGTTTCTTTTAACTGTAAAGAGTGTACTTTCTAGATGAATTTTGCCTGAATCTAAAACCTTAAATAAACCAAGCAAACAGACTTGTTCCCTAACTTGTTTTGTCACACCATCCATCACTTGTTTTGTCACACAGTCCATCAAAAGAAAGATCCAATGAGGAGAGAGACGATTTGTCTTTGCAGAGCCAGAGAAGTTGCACCTTGGCAGTGATACAGTAATTCTTTGTCTCCCATTAATTTCTGTGAAGACATTATCAACTATACCTTTTCTTGTCCATCCCTCAGCTTCCATTTAAATCTTTACTCTTTATATAGCATAGTACTTCCTTGTATTCACATGCATTTGTTGGCAGCTTTTATCAGTAGAAATAGGAAATTGTACTATTGCATTTTGTAAACAACTCAGTTAACTTTACAACTCTCTTGAGAAATTAGTCATAGCTACTTTACTTTGTCTTCATTTGCTTTTAAATATAATCTATTTTATTAGTTAAGCACTAGACATCAGACCATTTTATATTCACTGATACTGAAAAACACATCTGCTTGAATGTAAAAATTCAATTCAGAAAGTGCCCTGTTGCCTGTAAGCGCGTATAGTTTTTAGTATATCAAAGAAGGAAGAGAGATCAGGAATAGTAGATCAGGCATCCTTGAGTGACTAGAGGTGCAGGCTTATACTTGGCGTATATGAAGACACTTCTTGGTAGTACCTTGTTGGTCTTTTCTTTGATTTTTTTAATTCATATTTAAATCAACTTCTGTAGACATTGTATTTAGGCATTAAGCTGGAAGTGCCATGGTGTATACAGTTAGTAGATATATTTAAAGGAATCCAGGTAGCCCAAGAGATGGACTTGCCTCTCTGCTGTATGTTCCAAGATGGTAGGACTGCTGTGTGACTCAGTATTTCCGTCTAGAAAATGGAGTGCAAGCTTTCTATAGTTCATGGATATTATTGGGGGTTGTTGTGTTTCTTGTTTTCCTTCATACAGTGTGTTTATAAAGAAGATGAACTAGGTTCATGTGTTAGAAGTCATCCAGTACTTTTTCTGCTGTTGCGTTACAGTCTTTTCCTTAGCTCAGTCTTGCTCTGCTTGACAGGAGCCTTAACCATGTTGTGTAGGCTATTCAGGTGCCTTTTAATTCTTTTATAAAGGCTTTTGATGATTGTTTTATCTGCGCAGTTGATCAGAGCTCTCATAGCAAAATGCAGAGTTTCTTACCAGAAGGGCCACAGCGCTTCTCTTTTTCAACATGGATCTGCTGGAGGAAAGGAGGGATATACAGGAAGAGAAAAGGATTTTTAGAGTTTTAGCTCAGAGAAATGACAAGGCTACTTTAACTTAGAAATTCATTCTAAGTGCTTTGGTCCAGGGATGATTCAGAGCATGAAATCTTCTTCTCAGAGCAGATGCCTGACAGAAGAACAGGAGGAATATTTCATATGATTGCATACTGATTAGAATACTTTACTAGGAAGCAGCAAGCTTAGTTAAGTTTTCATTTGTCCAGAAAAATTTGAACTTGTGTCTTCCAGGAGGATGCATGTGACACTTTACTGCAAACCTCAGATGGTGCTCATCTCCAGCTTGTATGTTGTAACTGGACTGCTGCTCGGGGGGGGAGAGGGGGGAAAGTAAGATTTAGGAGAAGGGAGGTACTCAGCAAGTATTTTTATTTTCGATTAAACCTTTTATAGCCACTTTATGTTTCACTCAATAATTTACTGGCAGAAACAGAAATATATGCTCAAGCAACGCAGACAAAAAGCTGTTGCTCTGAGCAAAAAACCATTTCATCCATTTCTTGGATGAGTTTTCTGTGTTAATGCCTTAGTGATACATTTCTGAATGAATTCTGCCTAGCCACAAGAGTTGAGGTTGTTCTCAACACATTTTCTACTACATATTCAGTTACACACTTACGTGTTACATCTCCACTCTGTATGGCAAGAGGTTTTGAACAGCCTAATTCACGTACTGCAAGCATGCACAGAGCTTCATGTGGGCTGTATTACCCCATTGAGAATCTGAAAAGCCTGGTTAATTAACTTCCTTGCTTGTCACTCACTTGTTTCCATCTATTTTCTCACTTCATCTGGTTCAGTTATAAAACTGTAATCTGTTTTTCTATGGCTGCTAAGATGATACTCATAATTTACTCCTCCATCTAGCTATCTCTGTGTATTTTTTTTAGTTTTAGTTGGTTATATTCCTGAAGTTTTGCATTGAATAGTCTGTAGCTTTATGAATCTGGATGGTACATTTAGTAAGTGCACGTGCAGCTTTTGGACACAGATCTGTACATATGGATTTGTAATGCTGCACCTATAGTACTCTGTCCCATTCTGATCCCCCCAGAATGAGAAAGAACTAGGCATACTGGAAAGAGTCCAATGGAGAGATACCAAAATAGGGACTGAAGCAGCTCTCCTATGAGATAATGAGAGAGCTGGGGACTGTTGCCTGGAGTAGAGGATTGGGGGGTTTGTATCAATGGGTGTGAATACCTGAAGGGGAGGTGCAAAGATGACAAAGCCAGGCTCTTTTCAGTGGTGCCCCGTGACAGGACACGAGGCAGTGTGCACACACTGGAACACTGGAGGTTCTGCCTAAACATCAGGTTGCACTACTGTACTGTGTGAGTGATGGAGCACTGGCACAGGCTGCCCAGGGAGGCTGTGGCTGTGACTGCCAGTTTGCATGCACTACTCCTCCACTGTAATCTCTCAAGTAAATTTTTGTTCACTAATCTACATCTGTTGAGAGTGCTGTGACATTATTGATATCAAACATAAAACAGTTTTGAATCCAAATTTTCTTCTGTGCACTGTCATCTCTTTGTCATCAATTCAAAAGAAAAGTTTCATTTAAACTACTTTTATCTCACTTTAAAGAAAACTTCTTGTATTCATGTGTTGTGCACACTGAGCATCTGATGCTGTAAGTTCAATGTAAACTTTATAAATTTAGTTTTGTGTTTGAGGCAATTGCAGCAGCTAAAAGTATATTCTGGAAGAAAGATATCATGTCTCACTACGTAAATCCTCATAATGTTAGCTATGCTGTTCATAGCTAACATTCATAGCGGTTCAGGGTGAGATAAAATGCAGGCCAGGTTGTTGATGTTGTATTTTTACTCCTTAATCCTATAGCACTGCAAAAGACAATGTCTTGCCAAAAGAGGATGGCAGTCACTTGGGTGCTGGTGGTATTTCTAGGAGCCATGACTGTCATTTTACAGCAGTAGATCCCACCTAATTGGTGTTCAGTAATGGATGTAGAACATGAACTGAATTTCTTTTTTGTTAAATGTGTACCTCACAGAATAGGCAAACATTCGTTATGTTCTTATTTTGTACTAAATGAAAATGGTATAATTGCTTTGCCATTGAATGTGAAGGCTTTTTAAAAGGTGAACCCTTGCTGGGAATCAAACAAAAGCAAAATACATAACTGCAGCAATCTTTCACTTCAGGTTAGGACTACAGTCTGCTAATTTATTTGAATAAGTTCCCTGACAGCTCTTTTTTTTTTTTTTTTTTTTTTTTTAACCTCCCTAGATATTGGCGAATGTAATCATTTTCATCTGTGGAAACTTGGCTGGAGCATACCACAAACACCTCATGGAGCTGGCACTGCAGCAGACGTATCAGGACACGTGCAACTGCATCAAATCCCGGATCAAGTTAGAATTTGAGAAGCGGCAACAGGTAAGGTCACACCCATGTTTGATCTGTTTTTGTGCTATTTCCTGTTTTGTGCTTTGTCATCTGGCTTGCCAATGGAGGAATGCTTGTTGAAAGTTATTTCATGAAATATACAAAATCTTTTGAACAGGGTTTTGTGCATTTTGCATCTAAGAAGGCATTATAATTATTTGTGTTGTCTAATACATGTTTTCTTCTATTTGTTTTATGAAAATATTTTGCATAAGAAATGTTGAAAATGCTGTATAGATTCTGTTTTTATATGTCTTTTTTGTTGTTTTCATTGGATGAGCGGTGTTTATGTACATACATGCTTTGGGAATCATTAGTTCTTTACGCCCAAGACCAGTATGGTAAAATCATTGCCAGAAGATATTACTGCACTGTTTTTGAGACTACAATACTGATGAATCATGTGATATAGTTCCAGGGGTCAGGTGTGTTAAGAGGAGCTAAGGGAATTGCATAATGAGACTATCTGTCATTTACTGTAGCAGCTGAATAAAAGGCTTCTCTGATTGCTTTATATAGTTCTTTGTCTCTTTGCAAGTTCTTTACTGTGCCTATCATCCTGACAGATAGGTGCTTCATTTAAGAAAATTTGAAATACAAATTAGTTCATCAAGTAGTAAAGAAGATGGGGATATTTTGCTCTCAAGGTCACCAGACTAGAACTTCTATCAACTGTTAAGGGTCAGAAAAGAGAGCCCTTACCAACAAACTGACCTTAATTGTCATGTCTGTCTCATAAATATCTGTAGCCATTTTAAATTACCTTTAAGATCCATCATGAACATTTTGTAAAGCAGAAAAAGTGAATGAATTGTCTATACTGTGACTTTAACAGATGTTATGTGTTCAGAGGACTACCCTGATTGTGCTGTGCATTTGGGTCATATACTGGCTGAAGATGCTACAAGACATCAAAGGCAGTCCTTAGGAGAACACTTCACAGTAAATAAAGGCACTGATCAGATTCAAAATCTGTATAAGGTACCACTGCACAAGAAGTTTTGTGAACATATAATTTTTTACTTCTGCCTCCATGCTATGTGTACAGTGAAACACTAGGCTAAATAACTGATACTATGCAATGCACATTTTGCCATCTGTTGAGCATATGGGTCAGAGTATCTCCAAATGATTTCCAGTGAGACTGCTTGTAAGCAGAGTGCGGGGCAGCTAATGCCCTGTGTCTGGGAGCAGTACCACTCTGATGGGACAATCTCCAGAAACATGAGGATGATGTGACTGCTTCTAGACTCATGGCAACTTAGTAGAGGAAGGTTGTCCTCTGTGCCCAGGCTCAGCTGCCGTAATCAAACAGTACAACTCATAGCAGGCATCAGAGTCTCTTGTTCAGGAGAGATCTGAGCTCTTAGCTTCCTGAGCACAGTTGTAAAGATTTAGGCTTCCATTATTGATTGCGTTTTCCTGTAAGTACAGGAAATGCATTGGTGTAGGAATCAGGATGAAGTGTTACTGGACACACTGTCAGTTGGTGCTCTCAAAAGGGTAATGATGGTGCTTGTAGAAGTCAGTACTGATGGAGTAGAAGTGCTGGCTGGTGATTTGTTTAAATGTGTATTGTTTACTTGATGTTGCTAACTTTTATGAAGAGACATCACTTTGGCTTCCTAAAACTTCTGAAAGTATTGTAAAAATGGATGAGAGTCTGTCAACAGAGAGAAGTAAAATATCTGGAATTCCATCCTGGATGCTTCCTCTTTGTTCTTTCTAGGAGTTGTGTATCTCTTACATGTTAGAGTCCAGCAAGATGGAAAGCAGAAGCAACTGTTTTGCACTGACAAACATATCAAATTAATTAAGGTATCTACACACTTTTTAAGTAGTCTATTGCAGATTTGGATTTGGGTATTTTCATTATTAATAGATAGGTCAATGACTCATTAAACTGGAGTAAATTAAGTATTCAGTAAATATTAATGATTTTTTTTTTTTACCTCTGATGAATCGCTAGACCTCTACTCTGCCCTGGTAAGGCCTCATCTGGAGTACTGTGTCCAGTTCTGGGCTCCCCAGTACAAAAAAGACAGGGATCTCTTGGAAAGAGTCCAGCGGAGGGCCACAAAGATGGTGAAGGGCCTGGAGCATCTCCCCTATGAAGAAAGGCTAAGTGAACTGGGTCTCTTTAGCCTTGAGAAAAGAAGACTGAGAGGGGACCTGACTCAGGTCTATAAATATCTAAGGTGTGGGGGGCAAAGTGGCGAGGCCAGACTCTTTTCAGCAGTGTGTGGAGACAGGACAAGGGGAAACGGCCAGAAACTGGATCATAGGAAGTTCTGCACAAATGTGCGCAAGAACTTCTTTACGGTGAGGGTGACGGAGCACTGGAACAGGCTGCCCAGGGAGGTTGTGGAGTCTCCTTCTCTGGAGATATTCAAGACCCTCCTGGACGTCCACCTGTGCGACCTGGTGTAGGGAACCTGCTTTGGCAGGGGGTCGATGATCTCTGGAGGTCCCTTCCAACCCCTATGATTCTGTGATTCTGTGATCATCTGATCTTCTTACATATATTTCTTTAATCTTTATTCCCTCAATCCCATAATATGTATTTTAACCCATGTCGCTGTTTTTCTAATAAAAAAATCCAAGGGAGTATAGATCTGTAGCAGAAATGCTAAGTCACAGCTTGAAACACTGATTGAGTGCCTGGTGGGAAGGCAGGGCCAACCCAGGGGAGCTCAGCTGCATGCAATGAACCTGAGTGACCGGAAAGGATGGAGCCAGGATCCACCCCTTCCCAGACCTCATTTAAGGGTTGGCAGCAGAGGTAAGGGTTTCTCACTGGAGGTCCCTGCATACCTGAGGCTTCTGAAGGTATGCAGCTCCTTTCCTTTATCCCTGCGCCCCTGGCTGTTGTGTTTGAGCAAATCCTCATTTGCTGTAGCCTGGGACCTTGCTGCTCTGTTGTCATTGCTGCATTTTCCATCTCATTACAAGATCATTGCTATGATACTTACAAATGTGGGATATTTAAATGTGTAGAGGTAAATGAGGATTCATTTGAGAAGGAGTCTCTTCTCCAGAGTGATGTACTTATGTGTCTGCAAACTTTAGTCTAGAAGTGGTTGTTCTTTAGTCTCTGTTTTTAATATTGTTTTTATTAAGAGAGAGAAAAGATCACCCCCATTGTTAGTATTCAGGTAGCAAGTCAATGATTTTGCTGACTGTTTTTAGAGAATTGAGACAGGTACCCTGAAATAGTTGGAGGAGGTGCGTGTTAAAAAACATTGAGTTTGATCAAAGCCTTTATTAACCCATGCAAGGTTGTAGCATAGCCCTTAATGTGTCTTCTCTTTCACATGCACACACAATATTAATTTACTTCAGGGAGAAGCACCACAGGCTGCTTTCACACAAGTGTAGAGTGTAGGATTCTAATACTTAGGGCTCCAGATCAAATTTGCACTCATGTCTTTTGTAATCACTTTCAAAAGACATACAATTTATTCCTAATTACTCCATGAGTTTTTGCTTATTTTGTTTGAGAATAGGACCATACAGATGTATGTAGCTGTTGTTTTTCAATTTTGTTTTCTTTGCCTTTGAATAACCTTTGTGTGAAGACCATTTTGATTGTATCAATAGATAAGTATATCAGGATACTTCTTGACAGTTACACCAAAGAACTCAAGAGAAACACAGCATTCAGTGTTATCAAGGGAGACAAATGCACAGTGGTATCTGGTGAAAAAGGAGCGTGCACAGATATAAGTTAGAAATATTGTGCCTATGCTACTCTGTATTTCTGCCCCCCCCACAGCTGATCTCTAATGGATGGTAAGCCATGGGTGATAACATCTCTCTGCAGGGCAGAGGACTCACCGGCCAGGGCTTCCTCCTACAGTACAAGCTGGGCACACCCAATGCTGGCAGCCAGTGTTGAGCAAGAGTCCAGAATATCAGGCAAGTTTGTGGCATGTCTGAGGCCAAGCAAGTTGATCCATAGATCAGGGTTAGGTTCAATAGTAGGTAGGCAGGTCTAAAGTGAAACTGGAAAGCCAACCAAGGGTCTACAGCCATTTCCTACACCATGGCTCAGGCTGGGGCTGAAGAACCATGAGTGAGCTAAAATGGGTGACCGGGGCCTGTGGATAAGGGGCGGTGGCTGGAGGCCCAAGTTACACTGGTCAGGGCTGATAATCAGAGCCCTTGGGCCTTTATGATTTCATGTGATTTACTGCATAGGTGTATCACTTAGGCTTGGGTTGGGTTTGCCCTATATAATGCTTGCTTTCCTACGTGTGTATATGTTTAGATGTTTGTGTATTGTGAGCCATGCCTTTTTATGAACTGAGTTTTTGTAGGGTTTTCTGTGGGTTTTAGTTTTGCTGGTGTTGTGAGATTTGTTTAACTCCTGTGGCAAAAGACATTATTTTGAATGCCTACTTTGCTATTTCTCATACAGCTTTTCTATCTTTTCAATGTATATAAAAGAGAATTGTGAAACTATTCTGACCTCTGTAGATTTACATCCTTATTTCAAGATAAATATTTATAATAGCCTCTCGTTAACATTGTTTGTCTCACTGATGCAGCCTGGCTGACAGTTTGTAGGGGTAATGACTCACTTTCACTGAGTGCAAGATCTTAACTCTGACAAGTAGTTAACATAATTGCTCTTTTCTCTACCTTCTAGTGCTTTGCATTATGAGACATAGACTGAGAAATTCTTACAACAGCAGAGATGTTTGTAAGGTGTTGGTGTTCAGTGTGTTCCCTAAAATGCTATCTTTACAAAGGAGGCAGCAGAATAATGATGGTTTTAGAAACAACTCTCAAGCAGCAGATGAAAATGATTGAGATTTTAAAACACTGAATGGCATTTTAATTTTTTCACTGAAACACGGTAAAGCAAATACCATTCATTACAAGCACTGCAATACTTCAAAACTGTTTTAAAGTAAATATAAATAGACAAACCTCATACGTTTCTGAGACCTGAGGCTGTTCGTAAAGAAGTATTTTAAATACATTATTTGGAGTTAATATATAAAATGTGGATCCCTGAATGTTCAATTAATGCATTTTAAAATGTAAGCTATTAATATTGTTGTGAACATAGAATAGGTCTTCTGAGGGCTTCTTTGTTTTTCTTTTTTTTTGTTTTTGGTTTTCCCCCTCTTTGTGCATCTTTGAGGTTAGTAAGCAGGAAAAATGAGATAAAAATTAGTTTTGGTCTTTTAAATTTTAGAATGCATTTTCTACTTCACGCCTGTTTGTACACATACACACAGGTGAGGTGCTAGTCCTTTCTTTTAATCTATATGTCATTACCAGAATTAAAGGCTGTTGTGAGGAAGTGCCAATTCCTGTGAGGCAAGCCACATGGAAGATGGCTACAGTATGCAGGATTAATGGATAGGCCACAGGATTAATTAGAGAGCTGGAGACTATGACAGATGATGAGAACCTCAGAAGAGCTGGGAATACTTGGCTACAGAAGGAAAGGCTCGGTGAGGACCTAGCAGCAGCCTTCTGCCTGAAGCGCTTTATGGAGAAGATGTGCTCAGTTTATTGTCAGGGGCACAGAGTGAACAGATGAGAGGCTACAGGCACTATTTGCAACAGGGAAAATCCTGACTGGAAGGAAAGATTTCCTCCTCAGGAGAAGGGTTAAGCATGGGGAAAGGTTGGCCAGGGAGGTGGTGGATCTGGGTGCTGGGAGATCTTCAGGATTCAGCTGGACCAGTTGTTATGTCTCAACTCTTATTGTGGGCTAAAGGGGTCATATTGTAAATACAGAGCTAGAATCTACTCTAAGTAATATCTAACAGAAATACGACAAACAATTACTGGTATTTCAGTTACAATAATAGTAACAGTCACAGTCCACATTAATTAACACAGTCTAATTAATGCAGGAAAGTGTTTTAACTGCGTTTACTGTTATGCAGAAAATCTTCTGGCTTCTCCCCTTTCTCTGATACTGCCCTCAGCTTTATCATAGAATCAGAATCCTTAGGGTTGGAAGGGACCTCTGAAGGCCATCTAGTCCAACTCCCCTGCAGTGAGCAGGAACACTGCAGCTAGATCAGGTTGCCCAGGGCTTTATCCAGCCTCACCTTGAAGGTCTCCAGGAATGGGGCATCAACCACAGCACTGGGCAACCTGTGCCAGCACCTCACTGCCCTTACTGTAAAAGATTTTTTCCTTAAATCTAACCTAAATCTGCCCTCTTTGAGCTTGAAACCATTTCAACTTGTTCTTTCACCACGGACCCTGCTAAAGAGTCTGTCCCCTTCTTTCCTGTAGCTCCCCTTTAGATACTGAAAGGCTGCTATCATGGCACCTTGCAGCCTTCTCCAGGCTGAACAGCCCCAGCTCTCTCAGCCTGTCCTCAGAGGAGAGGTGTTCCATCCCTTGGATCATGTTTGTGGCCCTCTTCTGGATGCACTCCAACCGGTCTATGTGTCTCCTGAGAACTTCACATCTGGATGCAGTACCCAGCAATACAGTATTGCTGTTGCTAGTGTCAGGCCACATGCCTTGTACTGAGCTTGGATTGATAAGACAGACTTATTTCCCATTTGCCCAGCAAGATTTCAAGTGTCACACTTGCTATTTCCCTCAGGGTCCTAAAGTGAGTGATACCAGGTGTTACCGGGGCAGAAAGCAAGGGTGCCAAAACATGTCCATGTTTCAAGTCCTTCATCAGGATGAGATCAATGCTGGTGGCTTGGATCCCCTTCCCACTGAATTTTTTGTTGCAATTAGGGATTTGCTTTTTTCCTCAGTTTCTTTACTCTAGCATGCTGCCTCCTCCTCCTCATGTCCCAGACCTGGAGCTGCAGCTGCCCTCCCCACCATGTTCTCAGTGGGGTTGTCTATCTGTCCTGCAGGGACACTTGACAAAATTCATGAGAATTTATAAACCTACTTTTGGGCAGTAAGATGATGTCCTGCTTTCTCCATCTTAGTTCCCCTTCTGAGCTGTTCAGTAGCCCTTTAGTACTGTTATTTCTATTTATGATCCCTATAACATATTTAATGGACTTTATGAAGGTGATTATGGTTTAGTGCAGTGTGTGAAAGAGGTAAAACATGATGTGAAATTCAGCATTAGCGTTGTACGACAAAGTAGGAAGCTTGATTTAGCAGAAGTGGGAATAAGGAGAATAACTTAATATAGAAGCATACAATGGAAACTATTATATTCTGTAACTTTAATATGATGCAGAAGAGAATTTGCAATTATTTAATTCAAAAATAATTGCATCACATACACCTTTGCTTCGTTAGGCTTGTCAGAAAAATGAGCAAGTGCATAGCAGCACCGCAGTTTAATTATTTTGAAATGGCAATTATTCTATTTTATTGCTGTTAGGAGTTCAAAGATAGTTATTTTAGAACTCAGATGTCAACATTTCAGAAATACAGAGGTTGCGGTATTTTTATTCAAACTCTGTTTAGTCTAATGGGTTTAGCTTTTTGCACTGAGGTTGGAATGTGATATTCTGCTGCCTCTTCTACCAGGATTTCTATACCTGTGTGATTCCTAACAGGAAAATTATTTGTAATAGCTTTTTTGTTTGTTTTTTTGCTTTTTATAAGAAGTTTGAAGAATTTGGTCTGGGCTGGACAAATTCTGGTAATAAGATGTATTCAGAATGGTACTGTGGTTTAGTTTCAGTTTGCCACCACTTCACCTCTTTCTTACTAGAGGTATGTTTATAAAGCCCAGTGAAATGAGACTAGACAATCTGTTTTTCAGTTCTTTACAACAAAGTCTTGTGCTCTCAGTGTATTCTGAAGGACTGGTTTGCTGTAGAAGTGGTGACTACAGTAGAACAGTGTTCTTTCCAATTTCCAGAACATTCGATTTCTGAGTATCTTTGAGGGGTAGAAAAAAAAAAGGTGTATTTAAATGCATGTAAAGAAATCATAGAGCATAATCAGGATTCTCCCAGCAGTGGAGTAGAACAACGGAGACTTTAACTATCATTCATTGTGACTGTGAATAGCTGCTGGATTACCCTAAAATTTTTTTTCCACTTTTTAAAGTAATCTAACTCTATTTATAGTATTGTTATATGCACTGTAAATTTATTCCTATCATTTACTCTGCTTATAGTGACTATACTGTTCATTCACTTCAGTTGTAGTGGAGACTTCTCAATATGGTTGTTTCATTATGATTTCTGTTACTTAACTAGGAAAATGGAAAGGGGAGGTGTTAAAGATTCGTGTGTTCTGCATCTGGTAACAAGTATGTCAATGTAATATTACTAAACAAGCGTCTGTTGTTTGTGACAAAATGGTGCTGTGAGACACCTGGAATGCATTAAAATGGTTGCATTTGTTTTGCATTGCTTTGGATATACCATAAAATTATGCTATTTCCCATACATGTTTTTTGTTTTTCTTCTCATATCCATTGGATTATAATTCCTGTGCCCTCCTTTTTACTGCTGCAAACATTTCAATAAATTCATCACTGAACTTCCAGTTTGTGAGCAGCAATTGCCTTTTTTTTTTCCGTCTCTTGATTCTTGCTCATGTGATTTGGTACAATTCGTGCTTTCATAGTAATGCAAAATGCACTGCTGTGATTTTTTTTGAAGGGCCCTGAGGCAGTAGACTACCCAAGATATCAGCTACTGGCAAAAAGATCGGTCTTAACAGCACAAGATGACAAATAAGACACTCCGGGCACTTTTTATCTAAGTTAGTTACTGTGCTTTAGTTTTGTGTCATGACCATGACATGTAGATTTAAAAAAAAAAATAAATAAATGAAAAACATAACAAAACAATAGGAAAGGTAGTGGTAGAAGGTTCACAGCTATGTACACACTTGATGACTGGGCTGAAGCGGTACTCAGTTCTTTGCCTGTTCTACTTCACTGTTTCAGAAGCTGCTTAGGAGCATCATCCCTGTTGAGCTGGAGTCCTGGAGAGGGGTGGGTGGTTGATTCGCCCTCTGTCTGAACCTTTTCAGTTTTCAGAATAACTTCAGATGTCCGTTTCCTATGGGATATTTCCCATTCAGTGTTTTTTCCAAGGGTCAGAGGAATTACCTGGATTTGTAGAGAAATACTATTGTAGAAGACTACTTTGCATGCACTGTTTTCAGATCTTTTGCTCTGCTAGATGATTTGTGGGTCCTATGAGAGATCCCTTGAGTAGAAATAAGGCTTATGGTGTTTTAAAGTATTATAAACTGTGCCTTTCACTAAAGGGAATGTATGTTTCATTGTTAAGAGGGAGAGGTATTGTCATTGGCTGTCTAGTTATATATACAAAACACTCATGATGTTCATTATTTTGAAATGAATGGCTTAGCAAATATCTTACTCAAGTGTTTCCTGCACTGCTCAACAGAGACACTGCATTCCTGCTTGTCATGTTTGTTCTTACCTCAGGACTTTATAGAGAGAGAAGGTCTTTTACTGTTTTGCAGGGAAATAAATGAGATTTCAGCTGCTTCTCCATGTGTTGATCTCAGTAATTTATAACATGTAACCATCTTCGGAGAAGTCAGTGAGTCATACTGCTTTGCTTTGTTTTAAAGAGAAATGTGTAGTTTAAACAGGTACTAATTGCCACACTTTTGTAGATACCCTGATAATTCTGATGAAATATACAGCTGGCAGGCAAATGCTAATTTTTGTCGTGCCACCTGTGGTTTTGTCAGCCTCATCATGAGAACTAAAATTAATAGCTAAAATGTAATTCTTTGTAAGAACAACATCTTTTGGCAGCAAGATCAAAGTTTTCAATTGTTAATTATTCTCATAATTAATTGCCTAATTTTTTTTTAAATTGTCATTTTATTTCTATCTACAAATTATTTAAGTCCGGCTGGATCAGTTTCTCCTTACCTTCCCTGATATGTCATTTTCAGCACTCTACATTAAAACATTCTTCTCTAAAAATTGGGATTATAGGATATTGTACGTAGATTAACTATACAATGATTTTGTTGACCTGGAGGCCTCATCTAGTCTTTTTTTAACCTATATTACATCTCAGTCGTGTTATAGACATCCTCATAATAGTGTAAGTAGCTTGAACATCTGCATGTTCACAAAGAGCATCTTAGTCCATGCAATTTCTGTGGGTGGCAGTGTGCTTTTTTTGGCTTGAATTGTTAGCTTTTCCGTACTTCTTAAGCAGATTGCTCTGTGTTTTATTCCAGAAATGTCTTCAAGAATTAAGTATATAAGTTCACTGTCTAGCCAGGAAAACTTCATTTACAGTTATTTCAAGATTGCAGAAGTGATAGATTTAACTTCTCCCATTTTTCTGCAGGATATTTTCTAAGCAGATTCATTTGGGATTTTTCACTGCACAAAAATCTGATTTGTGTGAGATCTAAATTTGATTTTGATTAGTGTAATAGGAAAATCATTATAGCAGTAGCTTGTTTCCTGCTCAACCTCTTCATGTTATGAACCTCTTTCGTTATGATTCAGACACAACTGTAGAAAAGGTGAAGATCAGTGTTATCAGCCCTGTTTATACTAGATTTTACAGGACAAAATTAAAACCTGAACACACCTAAGGTTTTACCTGATGTCGTCTTATTTCCTAGGTGGCATTCATCCTCAGTGCAAAGTGGATGTGGAAATGTCTTTTTTTTTACATGCTATGTGATTTCTCAAAGATTTCTTTGTTTTTTCTTTGCGAAGAAAAACCCTTTCCTATCCATTTTAGAGCTCATTAGTTTCAGCAGTTTGTACTCAGACACTGAGATTGTAACAGCATTTTCCCTTAGGTCACCAGGCTTCTCTTCAAGCAGCCCTTTGATATTTGATGCATTGCTTAGACTCCTGTATGTAATGTGCGTGTGGATGCTTACTCAAATGAAAACGAATAACAAGAAGCTCCCTGAAAGATGTTCACAACCTGTGTGCTTGTCTGATTCTCAGAACTACGTTTTGTATTGTCATATTTTGTTTCTTTCTTTCAAATAAAGAATTGTTCAGGTTGAGAGGAATATACTCTATTTGTATGGTGGGGGAGGGCAAATGATACAGACGTGCCAAAACTCTTCCTGATTGGGTCCTCAGGTGCTTTGGCCTATGTGTACCTACAACATTGTTCTGTACAGCAGTGCTCAGAGAATAAGGACATGGAGGCAAGTAGTTGCCTGATAGTAGCATGGAATTTATTTATTCTTCCAGCTGATCAAATAGCTTTATGGAAACCAGTATGAGATGTCCTGTGATATTTCAGACATGCTGCTCAAAATACTCAATGTAAGTGTTTTTCTTAGTAAGCTGCATTTTGAAATCTGCCAATTGACTGGATTGGAACCCATGCAATCTGTGCTACTGTGCTAAATTTTAAACCACAACATTAAATAACAGTGCTACATTGTGTGTTTGTATAAATCTAAATTATAATGTGAACATTTGTCCTTATCATCAACAAATGTCTTTGCTGTTGTTCTTTTTTCTTTTTAAGTTTGGTTGGTAGCAGATGCAGTACTAAAGGAGGCAAACTGAAAAACTAGGGTTGCTTAAGCTTTTGAGGTGATCGTGTTTGAAAAGCAGCTTTGTGTATGATCATAACTGAAAGTCAGTTCTACGCTGTGATAAGAAAAATTGCTTAACTTTTTAAAAATGCTGTAGCTGGGAAAGTAAACACCCTCCTGAACTTCCACTCCAAGGATTTCCTCGTTTCATGGAAATCTGACTTTCCTTCTAAAGCCTTACCAAACCCACTAATGAATTCTTTCTGGCCTCCTCCAACTTTAATGTGTTTTCTGATGATGGAAATTAAAAGTCATAAAGCAAGAGTGAAAAGAAAAGAGAGAGGGAAAGCAAAAATGCGTAGATTTAATAGGTTTACCACTTCTACATTCATCTCTTATGTACAAACCCATTTGTGAACTTAATTTGCTCCCTTTAAAACGAGAGATTTGTGTATAATGAAAAATACTCAACCAATGTTCCTGAACAGAAGCAGACCTATTAGGTCTGTTTTCAAAATATAATTTCATAGCAGGTTTTGATCCAACCTCAGAATGCTTTTGAAAATGCAGAAAAAGAAGTTTCAAACATGAAGCATTAAATAACCTCTTCTCCTTGGGTGGCAGGAGCAAGTACACTTGAATCATTCCACAGGTATCTGTCTAACCAGTTCTTCAAAATGTGGAGCTTCTACACCTTCCCTAGACAGCCTGTTGCAATTAGTTCTTGTCTTTGGAGACTATTTTCCAAGTTGTCCAACTTAAATATCCTATGATGCATTTTAGGACTGCTAGTGCATTTCATAGAGGATGTGAATGGGCTTCATTTCTTTCCTTGTTATTACAGCATTCTGTGCACTTGAAGATTATTGCCTCTTCTCCTGCCAGTTACTTCTCTGATGGAACAAACAAGGCTTCCTTATTATGACTTGTAGACCATGTTTTCTAGATCTGATATTCTGTGTTTTCATGCTTCTACCAGTTGATCCAGATGATTTTCTGTAATGTTAAAATGCTTTGGCAACGTTATGTTTCATGTTAAGTTCAATTTGACATTTCAGAAGACCTTGAAATATGATGTGCTATTACCCTTTCACCTTTGCAATTCTGTAAGTTGGTTTGAAAATCCAATTCTTGCAGGTCAGGTAGAATAAAGCAATTAATACCATTCTGCTCTTTACCAGTGCTGGATTGGAACTGACTTCCCTATTTAACTCATCTCTCACTACTCCATTCTACAAAGAATTTTTCATACTCTCAGAATGTAGTTATATGAGCACTTAATGAAAGTGAAGATCTTCATTCAAAGACAAGTTCTTTCTACTCACTTGTTGCAGCTAAAATCTAATAGTCTGCTGTATTTTCACTCTTTTTACTCTAGAAGTGAGAAAAATCACCCGTGGCACATCATTTAAAACTAATACTATCATTTAAAATACTTTCATGTTTTAAATATTTTTAATTCACATTAGCTGTCTGTGTAGGACATTACTCTGATCCAAGACAAGTTGGCTGCAATGCTCATATCCCTGACCTAATTACTGTGAAGCCAGCTAGATCCCTGAAACTTTGCACCCTGAAATTACAAGGAAGTGTGTTGCCTCAGCAATTTTGTAATCTTTTATGCCTCCCTCGACCCTAGATAAGGCTTCAATTGCAACTGTCTTCTTTCTCTTCTGTGTAAGAGTCTTCTACGGTAGAAGACTTATTCATGGCTGCAGTGTATTTCAATGAACTATTGCCTTTCTCTCACACTGATATTTATATCCATTGCTTTGGATTTCCTTTTTCTCTTGTGAAGTATCAAAATCTGGTGGAGCCAAGAATTGCAGCTGACTTTTCCCAGATTCATCACTTAGAGAACAGCTTTGAGTATTCAAAATAACTATATCACGAATCTTTCATTTTCTTCTGTCATTGACATTTGGGGCATCCGTAGTCTTTGTCAGATATTCTTGTTAAAAGGCCCTCAATGCATTCTATACTCTAAAATATCATTCGGTTTCTTTTTTTTTTCTTCTGCGTCTCTACCAATAAACTGGATTTTTCTTTCATGCCTCTCTTACTCTATAGAAAGCAGGGCATCTCCTGTACTTATCAAGTATTTCTTTCACCATTTTCTAAGTAGCCACTAATAGCTAGTCCTTTAGTAAAAACCTCAAAAATGAAAAAAAAGTCTGCCTGCTACTACCTTCTAGATAGTGCAAAGTAGGATAAACTCTTTCTGAAAACACTAAAATACAAATACTAAAATCAAGTCCTAGCTATTCTCAGGGAGGTGGGAGTATTTTTCACTATGGCAAACGCAACACTGGAGGGAGACTTTAGCTACATTCACATGGGTTGGGGAAAAGTCACTGTAGAGTGTGGTCTATTTTGTGTTACAGCATGTCCTGAATAGGAATGCAGGCATAAGACCTTACAAGGGTCGAATTTTTAAATTAAGTTCCTTGTTATTTTTTAACTAATCTGGTTAGAGCCATCCCATGAGGACTTAAACTTATAGATATCCACATAATCCTTAGAGTTGTATGTGAGCATCTCTGGAGGGTTAAAAGAAGAAAAGAACAGAAAAAAAAAAATCTCTAAAACACAAAAGTAATGTTAACTTAAAAAAAAAAAAAAAAAAAAGGACTATGCTAAAGTAAGGGAACTGAATAAAACAGTATTTAGGAGATATCTTGAAAACTGAAAAGGTAGAAAGATGATATTGAGATTATTTAAACTACTGTGAGAATCTCCTAGTACAAGAATAATATTAATTGAAAGGATTCTAAATATCCTTCAAAGTAAGAGTTGATGGGGGGAGAAAAAAAGCAGAATAAAAGAGATTGCTATGAATAAAAAGTACAAATACAGGTATTCTGAGACAAAGGAAATTACATCTAGCCCAATATTTTCTTGCTTGATAGTAGTTCGTGTGTGAAGTGGAAAATATGCTCATGCATATGATGATACTTCTCCAACAATCTGTCTCAGTACAAGAAAATCTGTGGTTCAGTTACTTAATGAACCAGAATGGATGTTGTTGCATTTAAAAGTGCTTGATAAATTTTCCACCTATAAGTTTGCCTACTCTTTTTTTGAGGCAGTGTAAATTTCTGTTGTCCTGTGGCATACCATTTCAGCTCAACAGCATATGGTGTGAAAAATCATTTTGTTTTGTTTCAGTCATTGTTTAGGTAGTTTTATTTGATGCCCCATTAAGTCAGTCTCAAATAAGAATCCAGTGATCTGGGGTTTAGACTATTTCAAAGTTTCTTCCCTTGCCCTTGAAGTGTTCAAACTCAGCCATTATCAGCTTTCTCACTTCCATTCATCAAATGACTGCTCAAGCAGCAAGGCAGGACCAAATCTGTGCAGCAGTTTTTATTTTTCTGCTTTTAGAAGATAGCGGAAAATCACTCAATTGATGACTTTACATGGCTGAATGAAGTTTCAGGCTTTAAGGATGGCTGACAAGCAGAAGCATTCTTGCTGCATTGAGCAGCAAGATTCTTGCAGTATTTAGCAAACTGTGTGATACTGGAGTGGGTTTGCCTTGTCCCCCAGACAAACTCCCATGCAGCCACTCACTTATTCTCTCTTGCTTGAGCAGAATAGAGAGAGAAAAATGAGGAAAAGAATGAATGAGAAAGTTTGAGTTTTGAAGGGTTGAGGTAAAGACAGGGTAATTGCTTGCCAGTTACTGTTCAGGAAAAAGAGACTAAACACAGGAAAAAGTAAACTAATTTTTCATCATCTAGCATAGCTTTGGGTAGTGAGGAGCAAAAAAGCCACCACTGAAACAGCACCTTTCATCCCTGCTTTCCTCGGCTCAGCTTGTCTCCTTCACTCCCGACTCCTCTCCATCCCTCAGGCGGCACTGAGTCATGGAGATGTGGGCTGGAGCTGTTCCTCTCTGCTTGCTCCTTCATCCTCAGTTTTCCTCTATTTCAGTATGGGTTCTCCATAGGCCTTCAGGCCTATGCACTGCTCCAGCACAGGCCTCCCCTTGGGCTGCAGTGAATATCTGCTTCACCATGGAGTACCTCTTCCTCCTCTGACTATGCTGCTTTCCATCCCAGCTCTGTGCTGTATTGAGTACTGTGATATACAGAATATGGGAGGTCTGAGGGAAGATTTGTGTATAATTTGGCTTTGTTAAATTCTCTTTGCTTTATAGATCACTTCTGGTCAGTCACAAATGAATTCAGTAATGCTTTTTAAAAATCTAAGGGAATCCCTTTGGGCAGCCCAGGACTGATATGTTGCAACAACAACTGGGGTTATATTTCTTTTCATAATTAAAAAAAAAAGCAAAGTAAACCTAGTACTCACAGGGATTATGTACAGCTGTAATGAGATCCATGCTGATAACTCTCTTTAAAAATGCAATTGCAGTAAATCGGTTTACTCCTGAAGAGTAACTCATCGTCTGTATTTTGCAATTTAGAGGCTGCTGGACCTAATCTATTTGTGAATAATGAATTTTTTAAATAATAGCTCCATTTTCTTTCTATATTTACTGGTAGTCTTCCTTCCTTTTAAGATACTCTTCCAGGTTATTTTAAAATGTAACCTTCATGGTCACTGTATGTTAAAACTGAACATTTGTTTTCTGGTATCACAGGGAAAACAAGTATGTTTGTGACAGCAGTTATAAAAATAGGAGATGGAAGTGTTAGTGTGCCTGCAAATGGTATTGTGACATGCAGATAGTCTACAAATGAATCCAAGGATGTCTGCTATTTTACTGTACTAACAAGATAATTTCAACAAAATCACAAGCTTCTGTTTTGCTTTCCATACCATTTTTTATGTGAAAGACTAATCTTTTGTTGCTCTGTTAATATCTGTTTTTCTAATTAAATTTTATTCCTTATCTTGTGGCTGTGATAGACTTACTGTCCATTTTCATAAATTTGTATAAACTGTAGAGCTAATTTTTCTTCCCCATATGTATTTTCTGGAGTTTTTGTAAATTAATGTATGCATCTTCAGTAATTTTGAGAAACAAATGATATGTCATAACCCAATTTAGAATCATTAGCATATGAATAACATATTACTGTTAGCTGATTTCCCCTTAATTTTTGCATATAAAATGCAATTAATTATTGTTGTTAATGCTTTTGTCCAAGCTCCTTGCAAAGATTCTCAGCTATGCCAACACTGTCATTACAAGGCTGTGCAATGCCATAAATAGATACAGTATAACTCACGTAACTGATTGTACCACCATTTCTTTCTATTTTTTTGTTCAATGAAATCATTATCTGGCCTGTCAAAGGCATATGTATGCTGTTGCATAGCATACATTAGCATTTTAAAGGTATGATGGGCTGAAGGTAAATTGGTTGATAAATGTGAAGATGCACCTAAGAGAAAAGGAAATGGCGATGCCATTGTTTAATGAATGTGCAATACATCTGGAATGTAGATATATATATACAGAAGGTGAAGCTCAGAAATGATTATGTAAGTAGAACTGCATGTTTTTGGAGTGCCTTAAAATGCAGTTGTATGTAGAATCTGTGAAATTTTCAAGTCAGCTGGATGCCTGTTGAAACCTTGGTAAAATGAACAATGGTCAGTTTTGGATATATGTACGAAATTTGATCATCCCTTCATTTTGAGGAAGAGAATGACTTTTTCAGGTTATAACACATATGTAGAAGCCATGTGATAAGCCTGTGCTAGTCATAATAGTGATTTACACTGACTTCCAGAAAAAGCTTTTTTTTTTTTTTTTTTAACCAGTAGGAGTTAACTAAGATATCTGAGTCTCAGAAACAAAGTGAAAAATCCAACGCTATGTTGGATATAAGGACTTCAGTTGCCTTACTTAGGCAATAAGGCAGGATAAATAAACTTTGAGCTGTAGAGAGCTCTGGAAGGCAGAGTGAACTTAAAACAGATGGAGAGAGCTGATGGAGTGTCCCCAGCGTGTCCACTATTTAAAACAGGTTGAGTTTCCTTCATAGACTGAAAGAGATCTAATATCCATTCAACACCCAAAATTGAATTAAAATGTGGTCTTTTTCACTGACATCACTGCTAAAATCGTAACAGCATGCATCAAAGGGTTTTCTTCCTCTACGAGTATCACTAGATGAGCCAAAGATGACTGTTCCCAGCAGTGTATAGATCTCTCAAACTGTTTCAGAAAGCTTTGTGTCGATTGTGCGTTGATCTTATTCAGTCAGTGGTACTTTGCAGATGCAGTGACATTAACATATCTTTGTTGTGTGCAGGAGGGACCAACTATTCGGTCTTTGAAAGTACTTGACAAGAGTTCTCTCAAATAGCTAATGGTACTCATCTCTACATCCTCCTCCTGTCAAGCTTATCTAGCTTTTTGTCCTCATAGCCTTTCTTCAAATAATTTAGCAGTAGAAATAATTTTCAACTTCCTCTTCTGGGAGCTCTTCTTAAGTCACTGTCTAACATCTTGCATTTCCTGCAGTTAGAGAGGAGCTCCATAGCTCCTGGTTATGAAGAGAGAACATTTGCCAAAGTACTTGCATCTCTTACTGAGTGTAACCATAGACTTTGCATGCTTCTGTCTTCTTTTAAATGATTAACTGCATTCCTCTCTTTCCAGCCACTGTATCTGAAGTTTTCTTGCATAAATTTTCCCCAAATTGCCACAACTGTCCATTTACCAGCTATGAAACACCTATTTGTTTGAGGAGAAGAAACAGTGAATAGTGTAGCTTTGGAAGATGTAGCCTTTGTTGACAAGTTGTTACTTCTGAAATGCTCATCGCTTGCAGTTCCTCAGTACTGCTGTTCATCTGAAATGATGCTGGAATTTTAAGTTGTCAATATGGGAGGATAATAAGATGCATTTTTAAAAGGAAGCAAGGAAAATAAAATTACTAGTATGATGTGATGCAGGGGTTTCATTCCATGGAAATGTGTGTTTGAGCTGATCAGGTGCCTAGCCTAACCTTAATGAATGACTCACTCTCTTAGTCTGAAAAGCCCACATATTTAAACAAATTATTCCGTTGCCCTCTGAAAAGGCTTTTATTTTGTGAGGTAGATGTGGCATTGGGAACATTCAGGCATCAGCTGCAGAGTGAGTGCTGTGACAGCTGCTTCTGAGTCACTGCCTGCGTTAGTACGGATGCGGGGTTGTTTACCCTTCAATGAGAGACACACCAGTGAGCAAGTTAGCAAACTGGAAGGGCTGCTATGACACAACTGTACCCGTCGGTCTCTGGTAAAACTGGTGCAGCATAGCCATTCTGTCCCCACTGCCACAAGTTCCCATCTGTCTTGTTTCCCGTAGCTCTATGTGGGGTAATACCTATGCCTGTAGCGTAAACTTAATTAGTAAGTTTCTTCATTCAGAAAGGATTATTTTAGCCTTTCAAATCTGCATCTGTGGTGTGGGGTTAATTGCTTTTTTCAAAGGAAATAGACACTGATATGGAATAACTTAAATTTGAAAGTTACATAGCATCCACTGTTGAATGCACTAGATCCTTGGAATAAAATGATATATAGATCTATCTTAGAGTATAGTTGCAATGAATTACAGCAGAATGTAAGAGTGATATAGCTTGGTTTAGTTAACTTACTTCGATTTTTGTTCTGATTTCATACTATTGGTATCAACTTTAAAAAGTGTGAAAAATAGTTTTAAGGCATTCTCTCATCTGCACCCTTTCAACGTGCAAATTGATATTCAGTACTTAATTTAATAAACTACAGACACTGACAGACATTGAAGTTAGGCACTGGTTCACAAAGGTGCTTCTGATCATGCTTAAGCGACACGTGCTTGTAAGTCATGTTGGGTGAATTTTTGATATAGAATGTAATTAAATGTAAAAACAAATAGTGAAAGTCTTAAGGGACTAAGCAGTGTTCTGCAGCTTACCTGCGTTGTCTCCTTGGAAATGTATTGAAACGTTCATAATCAAACCTAAGAAAGCTACTTCAACACCACCTTTGAAAGTAAAGTATTAATTTATTGGTTCTAGACTAGGTTTGTGCTGTCAAGCACAAAGAAGAAGGAAAAAGAAAATAAAAAAGGCAGTGAAAAGCATTCCATGTAATCCATGTTTTTATGAATGCGGATTGATAACTAATTTTAAATGACTGCAGGAACACCTGAAGTTCTTCTGAAATTAGTAATTTGTAAACATTTTAAAGAAATAATTAATTTTTGATCTCTTGGGAAAATGAAATTATATTAGAAAGGAGATAGTTCAATGTTAGTTTAGCAGCAATGATTAGAAGGAATGAGGAAGCGTGTTTTCAACTGTACTGAAATTATTTTTTCAGGGTAAAAGCATGTTAGTCCATATGATTCCACATAGTAAAGATAGCGATTACTTTTTTTTTATTCTTTTGCATTTGTTGTGAAACAAAAAAGTATCCCATGTTTATGACTCATTATAGCATTTCTCTCAAGGTGAAAGGTGAGAAGAGGCCAAGGAATAAATAGAATAAATAAAATAACCAGTAATAAGTCTTCATATCCATGTGTTCATCTGAGAGATCTGAAGAAATGTAGGAATTAAACAGCTGAAATGCTGTTGTGTGAGCAGCTTGCCAAGAGTTGTGCCAAATACTGCTGGACAGGAGGACCAGAAGAGTTCTGTGGTAGACCAAGGGCCTACAAATGTAGGAACCCAGTATGTCTGTTTTGGAGCCATGAGTAGAAGTAGAATATAGAAACAGTGTGCACTTGGGTGAGGGTGATACATGGAAGAAGAATCAAGACAACATTTGTAGAGAAAAGGCTAAGAATTATTAAGTCTTCAATGATGCTGGGGGTGAGCATGACGGGCTTTGATATGGGCTACCTGTATTTCTGGAATGCAGGATCCTTCACAAAAAAGCCCTGAGGAAATTAAGTAGGGGACAGGCCAAATGTCCACGTATGATCAAATATTTTAAGTTGGTCAGTTCGCCTCTCAGAAAATTTAAATCTGTATCTTAAAAAAAATAAATAAAAATCCCTCTAAATCCTTTAATTTTCTTTTATGCTCAGATTATTTTTAAAGTAATAGCTTTCTGCATTTTCTCAAAAAAGTAAAGATTTATGAGAAAGCTACTTACCAACCATAAAATATGCGCAGGTCCTAGGCACAAAGAATTGCTGTTGGAGCACATAGCACCAGCTGAGGATTATTCACAGAAGCGCTATAGCGCTATGCAGTATACCATAGTGTGGAGATCTGTCTGATTTTACAGTGAGCTTTATGGTAGTACAGATAAATCTAGAAATAAATTTGGTTTATATATTTTTAGATTTTAGTGTATAGAATAAATCTTGAGTATGCAATTTTGCAGATGGCAATTTATGTAAATTTCTCGAAGATGAAAAGAATACTGAAAGAGTAATTTCTCTGGAATTCATGAGGTGCAAAATTGCTGTTTTGTTTCTTGCTTCATAGAGGCCAGATAGATATGTTTATGGAGTAACACAGATACTGAGGGCAGACCCAATTGTTATTGTGAATCAAAGGCAGGCATTTTCCTTCCTTCTTCATAAAAATGTTTTTAGCTTGAAAATAACACTTGTGCTTACTACTACTATATTATGCAGCATAGTTTGTGCCCCAACCTTTGGTGTAGCCCTGCTAGGCAATCTGATCTAGTACTTGATCTAGTGATTGGCAGCTGTGGCAAGGGGGCTGGAACTTGATGATCTTTGAGGTCCCTTCCAAGCTGAGCCATTCTGTGATTCATTGTTGACCATTAACAATAACAACAACAACTCACAAATAGACGCATCAGATTAATGTATTTTTTATTTGACTAGCTGGCACTGCTATTTTTCCTTTTTTCTAACATAGTCAAACCTCCTACATGATATTGAAGAAACATGATTTATTGCTGGTCTTCCAGTTCCTCCTGGGCCATACTTTCATCCTTTCTGTTTAATCCTTTTTTTTTTTTTTTTTTTTTTTTTTTTTTTTTTTTTTGCTTTGGAAGCAGAAACATGAAAATACCATATTCCACATGCTTTGGATTTCTGTCCCCCTTGAATATATGCTGGGGAGTGATCCTTTTGATGTGCTGCTGTTAGAGAGTAGAAACAAACATCTGAAAATGCAGGTGCGAATTTACGGATGAGGAAAGTTAGCTGAAGCTAGCAGCAGTTATTATCAAAATGCCATCCTTCTCTTAGTTTTGAGAGAGAAATAAACTTTGAAGAAGATGTCCTGTGAGATGTGAGGTGACCAGTATGGATGGCTCTAACTGTCCCTAATACAAGGAAGGTTGCCATGCTGGAAGAGCTATAGGTTAACTGAAGAAGGATGGAGCAATGGCAAGCAGCTGTATGTAGTTTAGCATCCAGTCTCAGACCAGAGCCCCAGGCTTCCTTGAAGACTTCACAAGTAAAAAGATACAGGAGAATATCAGAGATCACACCAACCAGATAAAATGCAGACCTCATCTGTTAAGTGTTAAATAAGAATTGCTTTGTGTACGTGCTGTGTCATGATTTGAATAGCAGTTGTTAGAGACTAGAGGATGAGCTCTGGCTTCTCAGACTTCTGAACATGAAACAACCTTTTCCCCCCAAGTAATTTATAGAACATGTTTATTGCGTGGGCTGCAGCCTTACAAGACTCACGTAGCTGTAAGAGCTTAACCTTCCTTGGATCACTGAGAGAGTTTAGTCAAACTTTCTGCCACACTGGATATGGCAGAGGATGACTCATCAATCCTTAGGCAGAACAGTTGCCAGTTCAAAATAAATAAAAATGGAGGGAGAGAGGGAGGAGGAAGGGAATTATTTACAGCACAGATACAGTTAACTTTTTAAAAGTCAGTTCTTCAACCAAGGAAAATCAGAATTTCTGGTCAAATAGAGGAGATATCAAAACTTGAAAATAAACTTCTCATTGAATACTTCCAAGGCAGGCTTTCCTTCAGCCTTCTGTTAGAAAGCCCTTCCAGTTCAACAGCATCCAGCAGTTTCCAGTACTGAAAAACCTCAAGTCCCTTCTGAGTCTCTAGGAAATCATCCTGTCACCTTCATGCTTGGCTGACAATCTACTCTTCAGAAGTTAGTTGCACTGCATGTGCACTAATGCCTGACTGAAAAGGAGGTTGGGTTCTTTAGGCTTATGAATAACAATAGTGTTAATAAAATAACAGTAGTGTGGTAATAAAAATCAAAGGGTATATTTTATAGTATTCCATACTTCAAATAGCTGAAAACAGAACTCTTTCTTGGCATTTAAAAAAAAAATTGTTTGTAAATTGTGTGAAAAGCAATGCTAGTGTGAGAAAGAAATACATAATCGTTTTATAATCTTAGCTAATATCATCCAGAAGGAAGTTTTTAGCAGTATGAAAGTTTACTATGAAGACTGGAACAGGAGTCAAATGTGAAAATAAGCATCTTAGACTAAAAGTTTGTTCTGCCTCCCATTCCAGGATTTATGGTTCCTCTGTACTAAATGGACATCATTAAGTGTCCTGTATTGTTGAAATTTCAGTGCTCAGTAATAAGGTACAATCTTGTGAATTACGTGGTAGAATTTTGGCAAATATTTATTCTTGGAAAAGGATGCATCTTCAAAATTATCTTCTGGTTTCTTCTGTTTTCAGAATTATCTTCTGCTGTTCCTTCTGAATAGCAACAACATTCTAATGGTCAACATATTTTTTTTTTCTGATGAGTAGATGTATATTAACCTATGTTTTAAATGTTTCGGGATTCATCAAATTAAAGGAAGGAATGGACTGTATTGATTGTGTATGCTGGAAGTTATCAAAAAGTCTTTCTTGGTAAAGAATTCATAAACATTTCTTTCAAGTTTGGAAGTTATTTAAGTATTGATTATTGAATAGATTTAATTAATCAACAGCAGGTTTGTCATTAGAAATAATGCTGCCAAAATCAATCACTGCAGCTTTGGTATTGTTTCTACAGTCTGTGTATGTGTGTGTGTGTATATATATATACACATATGTGTATATATCCATATATATAGCAGTTGGACTAGATGGTCTTTGAAGTTCCCTTCCAACTGGACTATTCTAAATTCATATTCATATAAAATACGTGGCATCCATGTGTAAAGCAGGGTTTTGAAGGAACAGTAATGACCTGGAATTGGGAAGAATTAGATCCATTTAAGGCTTTTTGCTTCTCACAAGCCTGGACTTAGTACAGAAAAACAACAGACTGAGGCCCAACTTTCTGTTTGTCAAAGGACACAAAGAGATCATCTTGACTGGGCTGTGCTTGCCGTGGAAGAGAATGCAGTGGGCTTTGTGCAGGAACTCAGGATTAAGGGAATTTACCTGAAGTGCCATAGAGACGAGTAACGTAGCATATGTTTTAGTGACCACTAAATCATTTCATTTTTAAGCATAGAAACTTGAAAAGGCTCCATGGAATCTACCTCCAAAATGACCTCAGGTTCATTAAGAGAGGTCTCTTGGAATAGGGCTTTCTAAACACAGGTCAAAAGCACATTGTCCTGGAACTTTAGTTAAAACATAAAAATTTCTACACCTGACATGTTTTCTGCAGCTTTAGTAGCTATGAATCTCATTAGCAGCTCATTTTATCAGCTGCTAATGGCAGTGGTGATTGGAGGGTGGTCATGAATCACCACATGATAGTCAAAGCTGTCTCCAGGCTACCATGGAGAACATGAAAATTCGGGGGGGGGGGGAGGGGAAGCCTTTGTATGCATGAACGCTCCAACTGCTGTTCAGTTGCCCAAACATAGTTCAGAAAGGTTCTGAAGGAAAGGCTGCTGGAGACTGGAAACATACTCTTGCTGGAGAGTCCTCCCCAGCCAAAAGGGGACACCTATACCCTGTTCCAATGGAAAGCCCGTGCTGGAGGAGGGACCCTGAAGACAAGGGCATCAGAAACCATTCAGTTTAGAGCAGCAGAAGTGATGAAGCACAAAGTGGCAGGAAGAAACCATCCCAGATACCACTTCAGCTTCTGGAACTGAATGTCACCTTGCCACAGCAATAAGGAAAATAGGGAATGGGAAGCAGGGAGGGTAGATATTTATGTAAGTATTTGCGTGTTTTTTTTTCTTTTCCTGACCCTAATCAGCAGTGGAAGGTTTGTTTTTGTTTGCAATAAATTAATTTGGTTACAATTCCCTGACTCCAGACTGTTTTGCCCACAAGAGTGTCCCAAGCAAGTAAAGATGCCTTCTTGCATCACAGAGCTAAGTACCTCATAGTTTTGAGTATTGAATTTTAGGCAGTGTTCCTTTCTGCTTGTTTCTTGCTTGTGAGGCCTCTCAGCTGTAATTTTTCCATCTTGTTTTTAGGATTTGGATTCTCTCTATGCATTGGACATGGTCTTAGTGCCTGACTTCTTGGGGATCTCTTTTCCCTAGGTGACAAAGCACTTGAAAGTTAGGCATTTACCACCTCAGTGTTGCTTTGGATTGTCTGAAATTTCCCTCTGAATCTTTGAGTGCCTAAAACTACTGTATAAAACACTTTGGAAATTATACGTGCACTAATATTGAATATGTTACTTGGAGCTTTTTGGAAAATAAAATGAAGGTAATCTGAAAGCTTTAACTCTTGATATAATTTGCAGAATTCTCTAATGAGTGAGCACCTTATAACCAGTGCTCATGAATGATTTATAGACCTGATCCAGGTCTCTAAATATCTAAGGTGTGGGGGGCAAAGTGGTGAGGCCAGACTCTTTTCAGCAGTGTGTGGAGACAGGACAAGGGGAAATGGCCAGAAACTGGAGCATAGGAAGTTCTGCACCAATGTGCGCAAGAACTTCTGTATGGTGAGGGTGACGGAGCACTGGATCAGGCTGCCCAGGGAGGTTGTGGAGTCTCCTTCTCTGGAGATATTCAAGACCCGCCTGGACGCCCACCTGTGCGACCTGGTGTAGGGAACCTGCTTTGGCAGGGGGGTTGGACTCGATGATCTCTGGAGGTCCCTTCCAACCCCTACAATTCTGTCATTCTGTGATTTATCATGTGTGTCTAACTTTTTGGCTTGCCTGGGCCACATTGCATGAAGAGGAATTGTTTAAGGCCACATCTATGAAGGCTGCTCTGAAAGTAATGCCTCCTATTTATTTCTGTGGAAACAACAACCAATACAAGGAGCGCAATAACATAATTTGGTAGAGCAGATCTCAGCTACAGATTGCTGTTTCACAACACAGTTACTGTCATTAACTACGCATTTTCGCCAGCAACGAACAAGAACCTGCATGCCATGCTTGTAACAGTCTGCACTTGTGGAGGTGACCTGTTGTCACACCACCCACCAACTCAGTGTACTCACATCCACTTTTTGGTCTCCATAAAATTTGAACAAGCGTCAGTGAATATCAGTGGGTGCCATTATTTCCGCATGGAGGAATTCAGTTACACACCTTTACTTTGTCTTCACTTCCACATCAGACACCGTTCTGTCAGACTGCCCCTCTGCTGCCATCTGTCACGCAGCAACAAAATGTAACAATATTGGCAGGAAAGTTCAACCTCTACTGCCATACCACCACCAACTGCCTCTGATGTCATGGGCCAACATGATAAAATAGAGAGCATTACTTTCAGAGCAGCCCTTGCAAAATATATTATATAGTTAATGTGTTTAAGTAACAAAACTTATTTTAATTTTCATTTTCTTTTAATTAAAACATAAAAAAAGAGAGGAACAAAACCATAAAACCTGGGGGATATGTGACTTTGTTTTTGTGAAACTAACTCACCGGGCTGGTTCCATGGCAGTGACTTCAATTCTTATTGAGCTCTCAAGATGTTTGTCAGAGATTTTTGATGTAGTTTTACTCCTCCTGTGTTTCATCCTCGAAAATAGTTGTTCATAAATGTATGTGCTGCCAGATGTGATGACAGGAATAAGGAGTAATTGTGCAGTAAGGGATACTTCTCTCAGATAAGAGAGGGCTTATACAAGTCTGGTAAAGAGACATGATCAGATTTTGGATTGCCGCTCTACACGTTGCATTTGAAAACTTGCAAGTAATGTACTTCTGTTGACTGATATGGAGTCACAAATAAACAAAAGAAACTGATGATTTTTTCAGCAATCTTGAAGCCTATTATTAAATTCCTTTATCAAAATGGAAAGCACAGCTGTGTATTTCTTGCCATTCACAAGACTGTGTTTAACCAATGTATCAAAATCCATAAACTTACTTGCTGTCACTTGAGTTGGCACTGCACTGAACCCCATGCCCTGGTTTCAGCCCAGGGAGGATTCTGAGGGATGGGTGCACGCCCAGGGCTGGGTTGGGCTGGGCTACTTGGCAGGAAGAGCCACTGCTGTGGTGGAGTGGAGCATGAGGGGGTGGCTGCAGTGCGATCTGTGCCGGGCCACAGGTTGCATATGGCTGGTTTATCACGTGTCTGCTGTTTTCTTCCTGCTAAAGTTCATCAGAATAGAAAGATTTCTTTTTTTCATGTTTATTTTCCAGTGGGAACGTAGTTTTTCATTTAAAACTTTATTTAGTGAGTAGCAAATACAATTTTAAAAGATCAGCTGGGAGACTTACATGGGATATAAATTAAGTCAATAAATGAAATAGAAACTTTAATTCCCAGCTTACAGATATAATCATTATTGTTGCCTTTTCTTTAGACAATTGTAGCAGAAGGTCTGATTTATAAGTGCAGTAACAGAGTATGCTGTTCTCTGATTTCTTCTTAGGGTGAGTCAGCTTTTTGTTCTTGGAGGTTAGGAAGTGAGCCTTGAATGAAGTGTTGCTTACTGCTGCTCTGTAAGAAGTGTTAAAATATACTGCTTACATCATTGAAATTTATAATCCCTGTTTCACTAGGAGTAGAACAGATTTTACTGTAGGCTTGCTTTTAATTTATATTTGAATGGCATATGTTTCTTGAAATAATTACTATTCAAATTACATTTTCCCTCCATTAAAATAAGTCATTCTATGGGCTTATTATTACCTGCCTCTACTACTGATGAATCCAGTGAAAATACTGAGATTTTTTGGTTCATTTTCATTGCTGTCTGGCTCTGCTTCTTACTGCTTGTCTGACCTAATTTGAAGTGTTTATGAGCCCACAGTAGGCATAGTTGGGTGACTGATCCTTCATTTTCATCCTTTTGTGTGATCAAACATTTACCACCACACAAATGTGTGGTAGCTGTATAGTATCTAATGAATATTGTGGATAGTTACATCATTGAAGACAGAAATTCAGTCTTCCATGTGCAACTGGTATTCTGCAAGCAGGCTGTTAAAACATTATCTTGAGAAAATCACCCGTTTCATGTTAACTAGAAGACTGAAGAGGACTTACGCTGTTATTGTTCTGCAGGTATCAATCTGCTACTTAAGTGCTGTAGAAATACTTTTGCTTTGGATTAGGCGCTTTCAGCAGCAAGGTTTGACCCTAAACTGGGCAGCTAGAGACCTCTGTTTTGCGGAACTGGCCATATATACATCTCACAAGCAATACTCTAGAATATGTTTTTTGACATCTGAGAGATTATTTGGAAAAAAATACAAAAAGAGGTGAAGAGAGAACTTTCTCATTTCTAATGAAAAATCCATAAAAATCTTCTCATCAAAATGTTAAATACAATGTATTTGGAGTTAGTGCTTAATCATCTAAACAAAAGGGGAAGAAGAAAAACAGCTTGAATATTTCAACTGTTGTTATTTTATTTGAAAAAGATAGAGGACATGAGCAGTTAATGATATTTGGTACTAATACGTTGTTGACAACTATTTGTAGAAATTTTTTCACTATATCACTTAAACTCCCTAGCAGAAGACTTCCAGACCTGTCAGTGTTAATAAACCTTATGGAGTAAAAAAGTAATCTTCAGCTGCTACTTTGGCTTATTGCACTGTCAACCTCTGTGCCTATGACTTCTCCATGTGAACATGCCAGCCTACGTTGGTAGGCTCCTGTACTTACATACCTGTGCAGCTTCTGACATATGCTCTTTCTTGACTAGTCCCCATGCCTGCTAGGTTAAGAAAATGAAACTACATATACTTAGTGTATGTGCTTCCTACGTTAAGAAAGCGACTTGATAAGGAAAGAGCCCAATATATTATATAACGCCTTGCACATCGGTGGGTTGGCCTAGTGTCTGTAGAAGAAATTTCACTTCTCTTCTTGGTGTTGATTGATAACTTAAATGAAATTGCTGTTGGCAGCTGAGCATACTTCATTCAATATACGCACCTCTTTACTAACTTATATTAGTTTTGGAGGGTGTTTGATAAAAGATATTTAATATATACACACAAAGAAATGAAGGTTGTTCTTGCTCTGAGTTTTCAGTGGCTTTTTGTGTCTTGGATTGCACAGAGAATGCATATAAGATATGGTGTTCTTTATTGAAATGCAAGTGTGTGAATTTAGGTGAGGCTAGACTCAGTATGTGTGCTGTATCATGCTTATGCTAGCTTTGTAGTACTTCACCGTTGTTTAAGACTGATGTAGTAATGACTGTTAATCTTATCAAACACAATTTGCAGAATGCTCCTTCTGGCCATTCAGCAGTAGCCTTGAGATTCATAAACCTTAAAGCAAGACTTTCAGGATCAAACTGAACCTAACCTTGAAATCATGTCAATTGATTAAGCAGCTGTGGCTATGTATGTCCCTATTTTCTGTTTTTACTCTATTGTTTTACTGTTTACTGACTTGGAAAAGTAAGCATCAGCAGATATGCGTGTATTCTGAAGACGTAGTGATCCTCATTTGCAAAATTAGTCATAGACAGCCAGCATATGCAAAGGATAATTTATGCATAAACTTTAAGCATCCCTTGAGTTCCTTGAAGGAATTTGTCTTTGCCAAATATGTGGTGAGCTTATGCATTTAAATAAGGTTTCAGATCCATCCACTGAAACTGTTGCAGAAAAGTGGTGCTTTCAGATAGCTTTAGTGGTATGTGAAGATGAAAGTGACCAGCTGGGATGTTAACTACACAGACACAGAGCTATTCAGCAACAAATGATCTAGGTGCACTGAGTGTGAAGAATGGTGTGCATTTAGTGTGAAAATCAATATGCCTATTCCTAACAAAAGCCTTGGTTGGTTGTATTGAGTTCTGCTCTTGCTGAGTGAATATGCCCTGCTGCAGGTGTTTTGCCTCTGAAGTGTTATTCACTGCATTCCCTTCTGGAGGCTTGGCTGGGAAATCAGAGCTGGCCCAGGGGCAGTGCAGGGAGGGCAGCCAGTTTCTCAAAGCGGCTCTGGGGAGAAGATCCCAGGGTACATTGTCACTATGCATGTGCCTCTTCTTCCAGCCCCTGCCAAACCCCTGACCTGCAACTGTCTTCCTGAGGTGACTTCATTGCCACTGTGTAGTACCTTCCTGTAGATCACTGTCTGCCTTCCCCTGCTCCAAGGCCCTGACCTGTGCATGGTTACCTCATGGACGTGTCCCTTCACCATGGACTGGCCTGGAGATCGGGCCCCTCAGCTGCCACCCCGGGTTGGCAAGTTCACCCAGCCATGGGCCCTCAGTTAGGGCCCAGTCCTTTTTACACCCTGCATGCCTGGCTTCCTTCTGGCTGGAGCAGCAAAGACGTTCTGCTCCCAGACTCCTATCATTCTCCTTATGTAAAAATAACCTTGTGGGACTTTGTGTTCCTTGGCCGGTGAAGTAAAGAGGAGCAAGGGGACAATGCTCTCATTCAGCTTATGTGTTTAAGTTTTCAGGGTTTAATTTTCTAGTTTCTGGTGTCACCAGCCTTGAAGTTTCCCCTACAGGATCATGAAGAAAGAAAGTTATATGTTGCCATACTCAAGAATTTCCTTTTTCACTAGAGGAAAAAAAAATACATAGATGAATGTTGTTAGCAACATGGAGCCATTTAGGAGGCTGTTAATGAATAGATTCGTATTCATAATTCTGTCATCAGAAAAGATGTCACCTTTGGTTTAAAGTCTGTATTACTGCAAGTGACAGGAAAAGCAGAAATTAGAAACATAAAAAATGTTTCTGTATTTTAGAGGTTGCGATATATAGGAATAATCCTTTCCTGCTTTTATCAAGGCTGAGAACAGTTTGAAAGTATTCCAAGAAAACAAATGAACAACAGCAAAAAAACGATCCTTACGAAGAGATGGACTGCAGCTAGATAGGAAGAGTAAAAATAATCAACGTGAAATAATAGCCTGCTAGGATGATTTTGTATTTGTAAATAAATAAAAGGATATACTTTACCTTGCAGGAAATTAAGTCAAATAAAAATGTTTTCAATGAGAAATAAAGGTCTGTTTTAAATAACTTTCTAAAATTAGTGGATTTCAGTAAGATGTTTGATGTAAAGATGTTGAACATGCCCAGTAAAAAAACACTGCCACTGCTATCCATCAAAAGATCACAATCTAGTGATTTTTGAACGGGGTAACTGGAAATTGAGATTCAATGAATTGGTATTTGTGTAGTGTCCTGCAAGAACCAATTCTCTTTCTTTATGCTATTATGCATTTTTTATTAGTGATCTAAGAGATATATACAAAAATCATCACAATAATTGTTGCAGAAAAGCCAAATATTGGGTTGTTAGTCAAAACAGTAATATGGAATACTTTAAAACTTTTATTCATCAAGTCAAAATGCTCCCTTGTAATAGCTGTCTGGAAAGTCATTATTCTTACAGCAATGTGTGTAAGTCTTAGGTAGATAACTGGAAAGTTGCAACTTTGAAAAGTATTTTGCAGCCATAGCAGACAGGAAACGCTAGCAGTGTTACAGCAGAGAGTTGTGTAGTGTAAATCATGAATGTCTTGAGGGGAGTGGGAGAACAGGGTGCGTACATTAATGTCTTTGTGTACTGGAACACTGCATGAAAAGCTGTGTTAAATGAACTTTCAAAAAGTATGTGAAGATTGTAGAGGATTTAGAGAAGAAAGTGTAGAAAATAGTGACAGGAGATTTAAGAGGCTAAGTCTGTTTACTTATTCAAAAAGAAAATGAAGTTGTCTGATTATTGTTTAGCTTCTTTACAGGAAAAATGTAATTTTCATCTGAGAAAGCGGCAATGGGAACAAGATTAAGAAATAAGAAATACAGAACACGTTTTAAACAATTTTTACCAGTTCATCTAATCAAGCAGTAGAACAGATGGCTAAGGAATTGATGGATTCTACATCTCTTGATATCTTGATTAAATGCCTTCCTTAGTTCATATGAGTAAAACACAATGTATTGGTCTCAGTGCAAAGGTTATAAGGCTGGTGGAAGTTACTAACAGACTGAATTTAAGGGAATAATATCTCCTACTTGTTGAAACTTCATCTCCTTTTCCAGTTAGGAGTTTTAGTCAGCTTTAATAAAGAAATGTGTTACAGGTATTTATCCTAGCAGGTATTTATCCTAGCAGGAAAGACTTCATGGGAGCTAGGAAGACAGAACCATAATTTGCCAAGTAAGCATCCTGTTGATCCCTGGCTTCATCAGCCACATGGCAGATTCATCATTGTGTGATAAAGAATTGGTGACTCCCTTTATTGTAGATTATTTCTTGATACATTTCAAGGGCAACCAAAAATTTGCATTTATCCTTGTTTACTTGTAAACTTTGTTGTGAAGCTGGATGGCTAATTTCTTCTAGAGCTCTCACTGCTGACTTACTGGCCGAGCTTGTCACGTATGCTACATCAGTTTGATAACGTGATCTAGGCTACAGAAAAGTGAAGCTGTATTCAGTGCCCCAAATGACACTGTAAGAGATAAAAATATCTCTGTGTTGGAATATATAAAAAATATATTAAAAAAATATAAAAATATATAAAAAAATGTCCCTATGCTACTTAAATGATCTACACATATATTGTTTATATATAGTGTAAACATGTAGTTTATATATTCAGAGAGAGAGGGAGAAAGAGAGCCATATCAGAATACTTCAGTTTCTCCATGATTACATTCTGTTGACTATATTATTCTGGATATCAGAGTAGATGGAGAACTGTTTTCTTTTTGGCCTTTAAATCTTTTAAGTTCTGTAAGTTACTTATGCTTAAGTAAAAAGAAGAGTCAAAAGCCATGAAGTCTTGTACAAATGAGTGAATCAAAATTAGTAGTTTACATAATGATACAGTAGTGAGCAGATAAAGCACTATTGCCTTGGGCCAAAAAGAGTTTGATTTGTGAAATAAGCACTTAAGAAAACGTACTGTTCCAAGCATTTGAGGATATTTTTTCTTGCTTATGGCATAAGACCAGCATGACCTCCATTGTGCAAAGTACTGCAAATTTAATTGCTACCTTGCAAAAACTGATGTAGAGCTGTGATCTTTAATAGATACACTAATTTATTCAAGCAAGAGTTTATCAAGCTTTAGGTAAGTGATGTGTAGGTGGGCAAAATCATCTGTGTAAGTCAGGGACAATTCTAAAAAGGAAGTCTACTTGCATATGTGAATTTGGGAGTCACAGCTTGACAGATATCACTGAAAATCCTCAGTTAAACAATCTAGGGTTGATGACTAGTTGCTTGCTGTGTAGTGGGATCCAGATGAACGTGTTCAGAAAAGAACATAGCATTTAACACTTTCAGTATTTGCAGGTATTAAAATGCTGAATTCAGTATGGATTGTGTTCTCGGTCCTATGGTCCTAGAACTCAAAGCTCTCAGATACAAGAGATTTGAGTGGTGAGCCCTACAGAACACTGATAGTCAAATAGCCTTGCATACATGAAACACACGTACTGACTGTAAAGTTATGTTGGTAATAATTCAGTGAAAGACATTCTTGAGAAGATTTTCACTACTGTGATAGAACAGCAGTTTCTCTTTCAGCACAACTGTGCACTGCTGTTATTTTTAATCTGAAGGCTTTTAAGTGCTTCGTCTGGACCTGCATTAAAAATCACATGTACTGCAACTCCAAAAATGGCTTCTCTGTCTACTGCAAATAGGTGTTTTTTCTCAAAGTTGTTGTCTAGTATGTCAGTTGTGTTGATTTTATTTTTGAGAGAATAGCACAGAATGTATTATCAAATAAAAAGCCATCATAAGCAGCATTCTTGATTGACTGTGTTCTTCACACTGTTCCACTCTGCAGAAATTTCAGTGTGCAACATCCAGTGATACAATTTGAATAGTAATTGGTTTTGATCCTTCTCCCGTACTCTTTATAGCCATCAGAGAATACAGGGGGTTTCTTAACGATCTTTTAGCAGAAAAAAGAGATGACGGTGCATCTTGAACCATTTTGTATTTGGCTAGCTCACCAGCCTAGCTACTGTCTTCTGAAGTAGTTGAGATTCAGCTTCTTTCACAGTTGTCTTTCAGTGAAATAAACCAAAACTAATAATCTACATGCAACGCAGTTTGTGACTTCATGATGCATTGTCAGACAAGAGGTTGGTTGGACTGCGCTCACTGTGTGTGATCGACAATAACCTTTATTTTGTACCACTGAAAAAGTGGAAGGAAAATTTTCTTTTGGAGGAGAGTTCTGATGTGATGAACAGTTTCACCAGGAGATTTATGCAGAATGAGATAGTGGTCTGGAATGGAGAGAAGAAGATGGGAGATGTCCCATCTCTCCTGCTGTCTCCTACAAAATGACAACATTCTGTTTTCCTTTTCCTCTTAAGATTTGTTAGCTTATAGTTGGCTTTATTCTGCTTCCTGCAAAGCCTTTTTCTATTGCTTTCTTAAAAACTTGTTTCTGTTCTCTTTGGCTTTTTCTCCTGCTCCTCTGAGATTTCCATCAGTAGCAACCTGGACACTAAGTGTCTGCCTCACCATCTTTCTGGAATCATAAGAATTATAGGAAAATAGTGATCTAACTTGAATTTACTAGCTGGATCAAAACAGTAGCACAGTGATGTAAAACTGGATTTAAGATGACTTAGCTCTTTGTTGTCTGTTTAATTATAAAAGTGCTAATCTTTTCCATAAGTCACCAAATGTATGGCACCTTTCTGTTTGATAAGCAGCAACTTGCAAGAGTAAGCCTTCATTATGGAAAAAAATACTACTGGTTTTGTAGACATTCTTTATAAGCTAGCAAAATATCTTCATCAAAGACTGGTGGACTATATTAAAAATGAAAATCCATTGAATTCTTGGATGTCTACCTCATACACTGCTTAATTGTACTAAATTAATCATTCTTTTCAAGAACTAAGGCTACATTAACATTTTGATGAAGTCAACTGTAGGTGCTCTTCCCAGTTATAGTGTTTCAAATCTGAGATTGTGGCAATAGGAAACAGTATATATAGTATACGTAGTATGCCTTTTACTTACTTCTTGATTCCTTTTAGTCAGTTCCTAGAGATGTGCCTTTGCTTTGACGATTTACCTCATGACTTGTATTGGTTCAATACTACTTAGCAACAAAGCAAGATTCTGTCTTGATTCGTTGAAATAGGAGGTTTTTTTGGCAAGTGTGTGCAGAATTGGGTCCATAGGTCTTTTGTATGCTAATTTTGTGCTCACAGCTATGCAAATGCTGTGGGGAATGGAGGGTCTTCATTACGTGTTACAGAGATAGACAGCCAATTGAGCTGTAAATTTCAGAGAGGCTATAGCACTGTTAATGCTATGATCTACTCAAGGCCATTAGACCTGAACGAGGATAATTATCCTAGATGGAGTGTTGAATTAATGGTTACACTGCTTCTGGTTCCCTTGGATAGGACTGCAAACACTGCAAAATTACATGTTGTGAGCCTCAGAGAATGCATCACTATGAATAATACCTGCAGAACTTGCAAGTTTTGAGGTTGTCCTCTTTTCTTGCACAGCTATTTTTCTCTCTAATTCCATCATTGGCTTTTACAGGGGCCATCTCACTCCACATTTGTTCAGTATTCTGGTTTTTTTGTACTTAATCAGGTTTAGCCTCTCCCCACTGCCGTACCAGAAAATGGAGAATTCCCATGGGAAGTTCTCTTTTGAGGTGGGGTATGATCAAAGCTGAAATTGTTTTTTTTTTTTTGCAGAGTTCTAGCCATTCTCTGGTTAGTTCAGTTTGCAACTGAAGTAGAAAATCAATGAAAAGCTGTCATGGGTAAAACAGGCAAAATTAAAACGTACTGAGGTAACAGAGCTTCTGAAGGAGAAGATCGTTAAAGAAAAGATTGGGAAAAGATGTTTTTCTTTTTTTTTTTTTTCATATAGCTAATTTCCTTTTTGCTTTAGAATATTTTCAATTTCTTTAGAATATTTTCTCAAAACTTCAGTTTGGAAAATGCCAAATTAAAGTAAGGGGAGAATATGTATCAAAATAGATAATTTTGTATATATATAGAAAAGTCAAACATTTTCTATATGTTCTGTGTCTGAGTTTATCTTTTTAGTCTAAAACTTGCTGAAAGTATGAATAGGCATTAAAAGTACACCTAAGAAAAATAGACAGTACTTGTAAATATGTGTATATCTCTGTCAAGTTCTTCAACAAACTGATTAATTTTGGAGACTGTGTCAACCAAATGCAAGCGTCGTGGAACTGTTATAGCATCTTCACAATAATGCCTTGCACAGTGTTGCTTCCATGCTGGTTTTGTTCTCCTGGAAGAAATTGTGGATGTTTCATTTTAAATTTTAGGAGCGTCTTCTTCTTTCTTTACTGCCTGCTCACATTGCCATGGAAATGAAAGCAGAGATCATTCAGAGGTTACAAGGTCCCAAGGCAGGTCAGCTGGAAAATACAAACAACTTCCACAACTTATATGTCAAACGACACACCAATGTAAGGTATTGTACTGGAATAAAATTCATTACAATGTTAAAAAGAAGAGAAAATATTGATGTTCAGTATCTAGTGTATTTTAATTTATCAGATGCTGACAGCTCCGTGTTCCAGAACAGCAAAAGTGATAATGCAAAGAAGGTTTGTTTAGAAAATGGATGTTTAGTAAAAGCATAAACAGGCTTTCTTCATAACATCTTAATTATTCAGTTTAAAGTACCAAATCCTGCCATTGTGTATTCTAGTTGAAATTGTGGTTTGTGATTTATATTACTCTGAATTAGTAATTTTCCTAACTAGAGCAATTTGTCAGGTTATAAATAATGTAAATAGAAACTGCTGTATCATATGTATACTTTACATAATATCAAAGATAAAATATTCTGCTGACAAATCTAATTACTTATTGATTATGAGTTTCTAGAAGTTAAAAAAAAAAAGATGGCTTCTTTGCTGAAGACACAAAAAAGCAACACACTGAGATAGGTGGAAAAATTAACCATTTCTTTCAAGTATTTCTTTGTCTTTATAAATGATTTTACTTCTTTTTTTGTTGTTTTTTTTTTTTTTTTGACTGAGCAAGGTCATTGAATGACAGTCACAGAAAATACATTTTTTAAGCAAATATTGCAAGATGTCGGAGGAAATTCCTTTTCAGTTGCAAGCAAAAATACTGTTTCATTTCTATGAATTGATCAGTTTTTCTTGGTGAGCAGAAGCATTATGTTTGATTTGAATACCTTAACAGTTGAGCTTTGATTTAATAGTCTGAGTATTAACTGAACAAAGATTTCCACGATGTAAATTGCTGATACTAAATCTTGACAAAAAAAAAAGTCCACAATGATAAAAAGTTATTAAACAATTCTGATAACAAACCTGTTTATTGAAATTATTTCTATTATTACATTGTCAGTGAGTCAGAAAAAGATTTCTATTTTTGGATACAGCATAACACATACACATATAGAATGCCTATAAATGCCCGTTAATATAGACATATGTTAGAAGATTATACCTATTAAGATAAACATAGGTATGTATCTCCGACAGATGTAATGTTTATAAAGGTAAATGCAGATATGCCTATAAATATAGGTATAGTTACTGCTCTGCGTGTAACAGTGACCATTTTGATTACAGGCATGACAGTGCCAAGTCCTGAATGCCTACTTTCAGCTTTTGCTGTTCATTGGTAAGTTCATATTCTGCAAAAGGAAACTATAATGAAGTTTCTGTTTGTTTCCGTTGTAGCATCTTGTATGCTGATATTGTGGGATTCACTCGCCTGGCCAGTGACTGCTCACCAGGGGAACTGGTGCACATGCTGAATGAGCTGTTTGGCAAGTTTGATCAAATTGCAAAGGTGAGTTTCTACTGGACTGCTACTGTTAATTTAAATACTCAGTTTAATTTTTAATTCAATTCTTAATTTAAATCCAAGTCATCTTTAAATATTTGTTCATCTTGAGTGCTCTTCTTTACTTGAGAAGAAGTATTTCTTAGGCTTTTACAGGTTGATTAGTCTTGAAGCACATGAATTGAAAATCTGGTCCTGGTCTTAGAGTAACAGCGTGTTTCTCCCTGTGAGACAATCTGTGAAAGCCAAGAAAGCTCTCTCTGATGGGGCCAATATAAACAGATCCTGGAGCCCTAGAAAGCTTAATGGATGATGAACAACCCTTTAAATAGCATTTTGACCATTACGAAGATTAAAGAACTCAAGATAGAAAAATGTTTGTATCAGTTTTCTCTGGAAAAGAATGAAGAGACTGGACGACAAAAGAGACAATATTAATCAAAGTAATTTTAATTACTGACTGTAGCCTCTTAATTACTCAAGAAAAGATTTGAATGCAAACATTATATCAAACTTGATGCTGTATTTGGCTGTTGTTCTAAAACAGACAACATTTTTTTTTTTATTAATTTGAAAACTAATGTCCAGCTTTGATTATAAAAAAAAAAAAACCCAAAACATTGTATTGCCTTAAAGAGAGTATAAAAGATAAAAATAAGATTATGATTGCTAGTTTCAGAAGGTATTTCATGATTTGATTTTTTATTTCAAATAAAGCAGTTTATATGAATTAAGTATATGTATATAGTATACAGTACTTCACCTCAGTTCCTCAATCTAATGTGTAATGTGTATTTTGCAGTGGGCTTTCTTTCTGATTTAATCCATTGAAGACCATAAAAGATGGAGGAATCACTGCTACAGAACTCTCTGACAGTGCTTCTTTTTCAGCAAGCCAAATCCTTCTCTATTAAAATGGGCTTAAGCAGAATAGTTTTGATAATGTCATTTAAGTCAGTCTTTTTAGCAGTAACACTCAGTTTATGTAATTCAAGTTGAAAGTGATCATCTGATTTTTCTTTTTCCTCCAGGAAAATGAATGTATGAGAATTAAAATCCTAGGTGACTGCTATTACTGTGTTTCTGGGCTACCTATATCTCTTCAAAATCATGCCAAGAATTGTGTGAAAATGGGACTGGACATGTGTGAAGCCATTAAGTAAGTGTTGTGGTTTTATTAGTTGAACAATATTCAATGATAAAAATTCTGTTTCCCTCTACCTGTAGCTGCTGGTTGAAACATTCAGATCTGCCGTAGTTGGCATGTTTCAGTACAAGGTCTGACATGATAATCTTGACCTCAGCCTCAGCAAAGAAAAATTTTGGGTTATGCCAGTCTATTCTGTCACTATTCTACAAAGATGATTAAGAAATTGGAGCATCTCTCATGAGAAGAGACTGAGAGAGCTAAGACTGTTCAGCCTTCAGAAGTGAAGGCTCAGGGGGAAGTTAGGAAAACAAGTAGGAGCTTGAAGGGAAGATATATAAAGGAAATGGATCAGGCTTTTTCAGTGGCACCCAGTGCCAGAAAAAGAGGCAGCGGGCACAAACTGAAACACAAGAGGTTCCTTCTGAACCTCTGGAAACACTTACTTAATTTGCAGGTGGCTGAGCACTGCCACAGGTTGCCCAGAGAGACTGTGGAGACTCTTTTATGGGAAAAATAATTGAAACCCAGCTGGTACAGCCCCAAGCAACCTGCTCTAATTGGACTTGTTTTGAGCAGGGTTTGGACTAGACAATCTCCAGAGGTTCTTTCTGATCTCAACTAGTCTGTGATTCTGTCATGATAAGGTGGTAAATATAAACATCACTTATTTGGGAAGCACTGCTTTTCACAGTCATGATGCTGCCACCCACCTGTTAGTCAAATAGCTCTGTTCAAGGCCTGAGCTCCTGGTCTGTAAGCTTGGAATTGTGCTGGTCAGGAGTGGTTGCCACTCTACAGAAAAAATGTTATTAAGATCCCTCAAGCACTTAGCCTGCAGAATGATATTGAACATGTATGCTGAAAACGTCTTTAACAAGTTTCTGGTCCTTAGGCTGAGAAACATACCTTTCATTTTGTTATATAAGCAATAAGATGTGCATGTTTTACTAGACTTGAGGTTTAGGTTTAGTTTCAACTTTTCTGTAATTAATTTTTTTAGGAGAAGACTTTCTATGTATTTTTTTTTTCACTTAATGCATTAAGACACCGTTTAGAATTCTGCGCTTTTCAACAGTACTTTGGATTTGCGGGTTCCTATAGTTGTCCCTTACTTCTTTCCCATAATCGTTGCACTTGTGCTGTCTTGGAACAAAGTATGTGAGAATCATAATGTGATTTCTTTTGAAATAGCAGTTGCAACTAATTTCAAGTAACTCAAGTAACTACAGGAGGCTTGATGTGATTGTGAAATAGGAAAAATGTTTATAGCTGTTGGGTCACCACTGTAGGTCATCTGAGGATACAGCTTTAGACATGTTTGAGGAATACTCTAGCTTACTACTGAGGAATAGATTGAGAACAGATTATAGGCAGTTCTGAAGATAATGGGACTTCAGAGACATCATGAAAGAGGACAGCTTTACTCCCCTGTACCTCTCCTGGCTGGTACCTCAACTCAGTGCAGCACAGAAATAATTCTCATGTAAGCTACCTGCCTTTGATGAGTTCTGCCACTGAAGTTGGACACATTTCAGCATGAAGGTACTTAAACTTTGGATGACTGCACATCATGCTGAAGGGTCCTATATCTGCCAATCCAAAAACTTCAGATCCATGTATTATAGGTTATTTGTTAAGCAACGGTCTGATTCTGCTATCTTATTTAGAAAACCTTTTGAGAGGAAAAGGCAATAAAAAAATCTTCCACTTTTATTTTAAAACCAAATTGAGGTAATTCATTGTGTATAATTCATACCTGAAATTTTTATCTGTTGGGAGTTAAAATACTGTAAGTGCTTGCTTATAGCAAATTTATTAATGGCAAAAATATTTTTTCTACTGGAAAGCAGTTTCCTTTGATTAAAATTATAGTATATCTTGGTGACCTTCACTTTGAAAAAATATATGTCATGTGGAGGTCTGGGTATTTGGTAGTCACCTGTTAGATTTGTTTTTTGTAATAATTTGATTTTGGTTTTAAAACTTGTGATGTATATGTGTGGTTTGCACCTTATCACGAAGTGGAAAGATACACTGAACAGGGCTATCTCAGTGATTAACTAAATAGGCCTACAAAAATGATTCTTCTGATCCTTATGTACTGCGTGTGTTTGTGCTTATAGCCTCAAGAGGATTTTTTTTCAGTTGTCTAGTCTTGTGATTCAGTCCAGTAGAATTACTGTATGAGTTTGTTGGTTAATTGAAATTGGTTTTGTTTTTTTTTCCTCTTTCAGTTTTTCACTGAAAAGGTGTGGTATTTCTTTAAACGAAGACGTACATCTCCTTGCTTTTAGGGATCTTTTGTGAAAATAGCCTCAGTAAAGGAAAGAAATTAGGTTGCTGCATTTTCTAAAATTATTTTTCTTCATCCAGTTATGGCTGTACCTTACACTGTGTCCAAAGAAATGTGTTTTTATGGCACTTTTAGTACTTCTACTTGGCTAGCATTAAAACTGCAGATTGGATTGTTCCCTCTGTTGCTTTCACTGGATGTTTTCTCTTTTTTATTTTGGTACAAAGAACAGCATTATTATAATTAAATTCTTCTCTAGCATATTAGGAATTAAAGCTGACATCCCTTCACTAGAGTTAAAAGAGAGTCTGTCCCTAAATTCTGACACCATTGTCATTGGTTTGGCTTTTTTACAGTGTCTTACTTTCTCTTTTTCCCAAACTTTCAGTGAAAATGAGAGCTTTTTGGTTTGCATTTCAAAAGATCCAGGTGCTGTGTGATAGATGCATGTTAAAAGCATTCACTTGAAATTTCTGTTCCTTTTCTACTTTTGAAGAAAAAAATGTGGAAGGTTACAGGCAAATAGAAAAACAATACAAAGCCATGACTGTCCTTCCCAAAGAACTAGAAGTATAATTTTGCACATCACAAAGCAATACTTTACCTGAACTCAGAGAGCAGTCTTTCAGTTCATCACACTTCATAATTTCACTTCTTAAAAATGATGTTCTTCTCAAGCTGCTCACAGTGCCGGATGCTCATTGCTAGTGCTAGATGATCAGGTTCTCCTTGTAAGTTCAGGTTTATAGTCTAGAAAATTATATTTCAGTTGTATAGCACATTCTGATCCAACTTAATTGCTGTAGTCCAAATTCACAATGGTTGTGGACCTGGTGCCTGGATTATCACAGGCTAATTGCATCAGTGTTAAGAGATGCGGAGTCAGTACCCTATGTTTTGAGATGCTTTCAAATTACTATGTCAACTACTGCAGCCACTTCTTTGGCCTCTAGAACAAGAAGTTGTAGTAATAGTAGTACTGTTGGAAATGTGTAATATGATATATTTTGGACAAAATATGTTGAACATATGTGCTGTCTTCCTTCTGCCATACTCCATCCGCTTCCCTGTCTGGTGACTCTAATTTACATTATTCTCTGTTGCAAATTCTCTAAGGCTGTCTTTGATTTTACAGTGTGAAATGAGTTCCATTTTAGAGGGCTGAAAGTGAAAGAAAGTATTGGATGAGGCTGTTGTACCAATTTGGAAGTTCCCTTCCTTAATTCATGAGAGCTTATTTTACTGCAGACTTTGTGACGTGCTCTGCAGGAAATGGCAGGGCAGCCTTTAGGAATACCCTCCTGGAGGATAAATATTCCTCTTCCACAGAGACCAGATTTGTAAAACATGTTTTATCTGGAGCGTTAAGCTTGTATTTCATCATATTGCTTGTGCAGAGCGAAGTCGTGTTTGTCATTTGTGGGCTGCTTGAAAAGGTTATTTACAAGCAGTCCATTTTCAAGTGTGTCAGCTGTAGAAGAGCTGAGTAAAATGGCAAAGTGAAAAGAGATATCAATAAAACTTGTTAGAGATTAAAGAGATTTTTAAAAAAATGTTCTCGCTTTTCTTTTCAATAATCTCAAAACACAGTTTAACAGAATACATCATAAAATCATAGAATCATTAATGTTGGAAAGACTACTAGGATCATCTAGCACAGCCATCAACCCATAACCAACATGTCCACTAAACCGTATCCCTCAGTGCCACATCTCTATGTTTCTTGAACGCCTTCAGGGATGGTGACTCCACCACCTCCCTGGGCAGCCTGTTCTAATACCTTACCACTCTTTCTGATAAGAATTTTTTTTTCCTAATGTCCAACATGAATCTTCCTGTTATTTTCACTTTCCAGCAAAAGAGCACTTGCATGATTAGAAGTGTCATTTGCCCTATCAAAATAAGACCGTTAAGTTCCACATCCCCTTTCAGTAAAGAAGAAAAAGAGGCTAGTTTAATTCTGTAATTCCAGAGGCATAGAGCTGATGGGTATCATCATTGAGACTGGAGATGTTGCTAGGACTTTGAATCTGACCCATATGCAGAAACCATTTGGATTTATTATTCTATAGCTGTTACTTCCATCAACACAGAATTGTCCCAAGATAAATGTATGTAAATGTTCCTTATTGGCTACAATTTGGTCAGCATGAGTTGGGGCTTAAATTCATAAATCCAATTAAGTTAGAGTAATATGATCTTCCAATTTCTTAGAACTGCAGCTGCAGACATATGAATTAGTTAGATAGCTCACTAAATATGTAGTTAGATACCCATATGACAGATGAAAATGTTCTGGCTGTTTGGCTTTAGTCACCCACCTGTGACTCAGATGTACCTCTTCTAGAAAGATTAATACCTATCTTATTTGTAGGGCTCTTCTGTGGTTTGGTATGAACAGACACCTCAGCTCTGTCTAATGTCACTGGAAAGTTCAAAGCTTTACATCTAGTATCCTTGGTGAGGGTGGCCTCTCACCTTCTGCATAACAAGCTATTGGGTAGGGCACTCAACAAGCATGTGGAAGACTGTTGAGCCTATATTCTTCATAGCCTGAATGACACTGAGTCTATATCCGTAAAAACTCCATGAGCCACTGCTTGTATAGAAACCTGAGGTACTGCATTTTTCATCTTTCTTCTCGCTGGAGAACCATTTGCAAGAAGGCACGCAAGTATATTGAGATCTCATAGAGGACAGATATGAGAAAGCTTGCCCCTACCCTAAATATTAGGGTCTTCAGGTAGAAGCTAGTGTAACAGTAATTCCAGCTCTCCAGAATCTTCATTAGATTGTTGCTGCGTTAAAAACCAAATCAAAGATTGCCTTTAGGAAAACATTTCTTAGGTTCTACTGTAAGACTGAACTTGTCCACTACATAGTTCAGTCCTACCAAATAATTTCAAATGGATATAAGAGCTTCCGATTTGGGAATGAATGTTGGGTACAAATATTTGTAAATGCAGATAATAGAAAAGGTAATATATAAAAAATTATCCTATCACAGAAAAAATGGAGCCAATGCTAAAAAGAAATAGATGGTATCACCACTGTTCCTGTTAATTTGTGTGTCAAACTAAAAAAAGCAAAGGCTTTGTTATGTATATTTACACAAGTTTTCTTCTCAACTACAGGAAAGTGAGAGACGCAACTGGAGTTGATATCAATATGCGTGTAGGAGTGCACTCTGGAAATGTACTTTGTGGAGTTATCGGGCTACAGAAGTGGCAGTACGATGTGTGGTCACATGATGTCACTCTGGCAAATCACATGGAAGCTGGAGGGGTCCCAGGGTAAGAGGCTTCTCTGTTAGCCTTTGTACGCACGAGTTTTTCTTCTGTGGAGACATATGTGGGTACCGCGTTTCTGGTCATCAAACCTCATGAAGAAGCCTTGAGTAATTCTTAGTGTTGCTTTAAAGAAATGGTTACATAGCATTTCCTGTGATTTAAGGAGTATTTTTGTGGATGGAAACCATTAGATTTATGTCTATTAGAACTTCTGAAAATGAGATTACAGAGATTGCAAATGAAGTAAGCAGTGCATCAAAAGTATTTTAAAAAGCTAGTAAAAAAGAGGTTGATCAGCTTCCAGTTATACTCTTGATCAGTGTTCGTGATTCTGTCATTCTTTTAAAATATAATTTCAGCCGTGTTCACATCACTTCAGTCACCTTGGCACATTTGAATGGAGCTTACAAAGTGGAAGATGGGGATGGAGATGTGAGGGACCCATATCTGAAAGAGCATAATGTTAAGACTTACTTTGTAATCAATCCTAAGGTTAGTAGTACTTCTGTTTTGTGGCCAGTCCTAGTTATTTTTGAGCAGGACCACTAATCTGTTTATTGAATAATTTACTACCATACTATACTGACCAGAGCTATTACTGATTTCTTCAAATGCATGTTTGCATTGCCAATCTTTCCCGCTCTTCAGAAATAAGTCTCTGATATTTCCCAGCAATATCATTATGAATTGCAGGTTCTTAGCTTCTCTCCATTTTTAAGTTCCAAAGCATGCAGATAAGTGGTAGCAGGTGATGCATTAGTGCTTCTGAAGGTAATGGACACCAAGTGCGATATCACTTTTTATTCTCTGTCAACCAGGGAGAGAAGCGAAGTCCTCAGCATCACATTAGACCTCGACATACTCTTGATGGAGCCAAAATGAGAGCTTCTGTCCGCATGACCCGGTACCTGGAATCTTGGGGAGCAGCCAAGCCATTTGCACACTTGCACCACAGGGACAGCATGACCACTGAAAACGGCAAGATTAGCACAACAGTAGGGGCCTACTTATGTCATTTCATACAATTTAGCAGTATTTGAAAGAAAAAAGGTGCTCACTGCTAAATACCTGGTTATTTCTGATGGAGGAAAGTACATGCATTTGTACTGGACAAAAGCCCAAGGAAGTTTATAGGAGATTTTCCATTGGGTTATGAGTTTTGGATTAGACTCTGAAGAGCCGTATCTTCCTTTTAGTGCATCTCTGAATCATAAGAACTCAAGTATACTTGCAAGATGCATGGTTTTGCCTTCTGAGCTAGTGCCACAGTCACAGCGTGTAGAATGGCTGCTGTTCACAATATGGAAACAGATTTTAAACATGAAGCCAGATTGCAATACCTTTAGGAAGAGATACTTTTCATGCAGAGACATTTCCTGAGATTTAATGATTATTTAGAAACATGTTGCATTTGAAACATGGCCAAACGTGGAACAAATGCTATGAAGTTAGAATATTCCTGTGGTACCTGGAGTGGACCTTTTAAGAACTAAATCTCTGGGAACCAAACCGATGCGTACTGTAACATCAACCTGTTGAAGGTGCACTAATCAAACTGTAAACTGAAGCTAAGGGCCTGAGTATCACAATGCTATTGTATGTCACATCTCTTACACTGAGCAGAAAATATTTCTTTTTAATTTTGTCATCACTATCTTACTGCTGTCAGTAAGACACAGTGAGTTTGTATCTTGCACATTGCATTATTCTACTTTTAAAAAGTGCAAATTTAGAGATAAATTCTAAGTGTTTCAAACATTAGCATTCACTCCTGTTTCCATTATATATGAGAACATAAGACTGAGCCACCTAACCAATCTTGTTCAATAAATACAGTGCATCAGAACGTGGATTGTTACATGCTCATTACATAAAGTACCCAACTGTCACTATTAATCACAAAATAAATGTGGTTGTGATGGCTGCTATTTCTCATCAATAATAATAATGTCCCTGGCCTGTACTTGGCCACTCAGGTCTGTTTTTTCAAAAACACTTAATATTATTTTTTTGCTGAAGCTGGCAGGAGTTTGGGCTGTATTGCAACAGTAATATATAATGGTTACTTTGAAGCAGTAACTTTCTAGTAAAGAAAAACATTTTTGGATTCTGGTGGTTGTATTGATAATGTATTGCTTATTATGATGGATCACTTTGTGTCCGGGTCATTCCATCTTCACCATTGGCTGGATTCTTCTTTTAAGAGTTTTAATCTAATGCTAAAAGTATTTGTACTGGAAAATTTTCTCCTTACTTGACCCTGTTTTCAACTTTAATTTTAAAGTGAATTCACATTAATTATGTTGTCAAAGTGTATTATAGTTAAGAGGTATTTTCTTTTGTCTTTCATTAGGATGTTCCCATGGGGCAGTATCATTTTCAGCGTTGCAGAGAGAGGTAAATTGATTTTAAAAAAATCAATTATTCACATAAATTCCATATATACATATATGTATATATATATATGTATATATGGAATATATATATATATATATATATATATATATACATTTGCATTTTTATAGGTATAAGGCATACTTTCAAGAGAGAGCAATTTCTTATCCAGATTACTTTTTGAACTGATGCCTCACAGATAGAAAAGAGCTATAAAAACAGATTTTGCAGATACTTAAGAATTGAGAATATACTTCTTTCTAACAAATAAGCATTATTCAGAATTACTATAGGTATGTCAGTGGCTTCCTACTTACTTCTGCTAACATCTCACTTGTTCTTTCAGTGTGCAGAAAATGGTGTACAGGAAAATTGAGAGAGGAGATAGAGTGGGGAAGAAAACAGAAGCTGGGAAGGATTTTTAGTAAATTCTGTTATAACAGCTAATAATATGGACTGATAAGCATATTTTGTTGATTGCTTTGTATTTGCATTGTTTATTATTGTTTTAAAGTTTATAGTGTTTGCAGTAGTATTTTGTGGACCTTCTGTAGTACTTGTGCTATGCAAAACGTTTGCAAAATCACGTCAATCTTTTTCATTCCGCTGTTTGTTGTTTTAATGACTAGGCCAACACAGTGAGGAAAGGTCACCTCCCCCCCCCAAATATATCAGAATTTTAAATCAAGAAAAGAATGACTGCTCTTTAAAAAACAAGACTAACACTGTCAAGAAGCTGAAATGTTTCATTTTTATTTTAATGACCTGATAAGACTTCAGATAATGTCTTTATTTCAAAATTATAAAAAACATTGCAGATACCATAAAAAAGTTTGAAAGAGCCATTGAAAAAATTCTATTTTTATTAAATTTGGTTATGCAGACAAGTCATTCTGTCTGTTCCTTCCTCATTGTGAACAAGTTGCCCAAGGAGGTTGTGGATGCCGCATCCCTGGAGGCATTCAAGGCCAGGCTGGATGTGGCTCTGGGCAGCCTGGTCTAGTGACTGGCGACCCTGCACATAGCAGGGGGGTTGAAACTAGATGATCATTGTGGTCCTTTTCAACCCAGGCCATTCTATCATTCTGTGATCTCCCTACATGGTAAATATCTCATCAACCAAAATAGAGGTTACTGGGGAACAGTGCAATTACATGAAGTATTCCTAAATTTCAGAAGTTGAACAAGTTTTGACCATGTATGCATTATATTAATAAACACAGTCTCTGGTTTTTAAACCCAGCATGTATGTTTGGATGGTATCTCCAGAGAATGTAAGTCAGCCTAGCAGTAAGAAGTACATTCCAAAATATATGAGCAGGTACAAACGTTGCCGTGCTTGTTGATAGCATGGTATTGGAAGCAGTTTCTAGAAATGATTACTAGAGTCTCCCATCCGTTCTGAGGTATATAGCTAAAATTTAGATATGCAAGTTGGTCATTCCCCAAGGACAGCGCTTAAATGAAAATAAGCCCTCTGAAAATCAGTATTTTATTAGAATATGAAAATGTGAGCTTTGAAGCCTGACTGTAGGCTTCCATTTGTGGCAGTCAATCTTACCCACTTATATAATATGTTGATAGGGATATGACAGGAATACTAAGTGTTATTAGATAATGTCTCCTCCTGTGTGGTTATTCCTCATAGGCAGAATGGTCCATATGTGAAAAATGAGCTGTGAACACTTACTTGCTCAATCTCTGCAATATTGATTAGGCATGAAATGAGTTGGGTTGTTCAAAGTTACTGAAGATACATGATTATTGGTTTCTGAATGCATGTGAATCTTGCAACAAGTTATCGTTTATTGGGAAATAACCCAAAAGCTGGATGTAGAAGTTGTTCTTTTGAAAGTTTTGAATTTGTAGGTTAAGGAAATTCTGGTAAGCTAGAAGTCAAATTTCAGATCTGAATGGTTACTTCTTATAAAACTTGGTTATTAAGTTAACGTTAAATTTCAAGTTTTCAAGGCACAGAGATATAATCTAGCGGTATTTGAAATATTATGGCTGTAAGGAAATCACAGCTGCTGAAAGAACCGATGATGTTTGTAGTAACATTATCAATGGCAAACCCTCTGCTGGGTTCATGCTGAATGCAATGAAAATAAAAGTCCTTTTTTTTCATTGCAGTTGTGTTCTAAGTTATAAAAAGAGGAACAAGCATATGCTTAAAACACATTTCAGACTTGATGTTCATACTTCTTACTAAAAATAAAATATTTCCAAGACAAGAAGAGTAAGCAGGCTTTCTGTAGGGAACGTTTATTATACACTAGCACACTATTGGTCATCATACAGTCCTGACAAGGATATTTAAAAATGGCTGCAATAAATGTTTTCTGAATTGGAGCATATTTCTGTTGTTTTTATTGAATTCATGCCACTAAGGAGGACTTTCTCTCAACTTGAATATTCTATTTTTTTCTTAAAGTTTTGTGTTCTTTTTAAGTACTCCTGAATCTTTATTTATTTATAGATTGATTGATGGATTGAGAGGTGGAGCAGACTGTTTTTGTCAAGAGATTAGGAGACTCTGTGTGTCTGAAGCCCATAGAAGCTTGCAACATAAATGTTGACCAGATATTATGCAAATGCTTATATTGAAGGTTTATTAACAGTGTAATGATTTTAATTTCTTATATTTTTCATTTCAGAACAAAATCTCAGAAAAGAAGATTTGAAGAGGAACTGAATGAGAGGATGATTCAGGCCATTGATGGAATTAATGCTCAAAAGTATGTTTCTATCTTCTGTTGTCTACTTGATTCAGCTTTGACATAAATCTGTAATAGCGGGTAGTATGTTCTGTTTCTCCCTCCCACATTCACAGAGTGGTCTGAATGAGTAAAGGTAGCACTGCTACCAGACTAGAAAGCTCTGCACATTGTAAAGATGGATGTACAGTACCATGTAGTACTACATGGGACAAGACATTGCCTGTGAACCACGGCATGACAGAGGTTTTGGCTTACCTTGATTTTCATGACAAAGGTATTTTTGTCTCTTTAACTGTACAGTCATAGCTGTTGCTCTACTGAATTATGTCATCTGAGAGCAGAGAAATATGACATAAAAATAACCTACTCAAGAATCAAAATGATGTGAAAATTAATGCTTCACAATTGTTACAGAAACATCTCAGAATTACAAGCTTTCCCTTGACTTGTAGTTTAGTCTCTCCCTCTTTCAGTTGCTTGGTTGAATTCTTAGACTAGGCTATGTTTGATGGCATATTGAAATGACTGGAGAGGCAACATGCATGTATTGCTTCTGTGTCCTGGGAAGTACTGGAGGTGCTATTGATGTTCTCTGCTTGTGAATAGATAAGACTAAGAGAAAAATGAATCAATTGGGTTTCTTTTATTTATCTGATGAAATAAGAGAATTACTCTAGAAAAATGTGGATAACGATAGTGATGAATTGCATGTTTTTCTCTGTGTTTCTGTTACTTAGAATCTTAATTAGCTAAGTATTTTCCTCCTAATTATTAAATGTTCATATATCATGCTTGTTTTNNNTTTTTTTTTTTTTTTTTTTTTTTTTTTTTACATCTTATAGTCCTGTTATAAGATACTTGATTTCAGGAAAATATTTTTTAGTTATTATTTATAGGTCATACAAAAATACGGAGAAAGAGGAGTCATCTGATAGACAAAGACTTCTGATTATACCAGACTTGCTTAAAACAGCTATGCAAATTTTGACAGCTTTCACATTTCTTCAGATAAACTTCCTCAGCTAAGTGAGCTCTAAAAATGGTTTGATATCAAAAGAGAAACATATTGTTGTCTTGGTTTCAGCTGAGACAGAGGTGTGTTTTTTTTCTTCATAATGTCTGGTATGATGCCATGTTTTGGCTCTGGGAGAAAAACAGTGTTGAAAACACACTGATGGTTTAGTCGTTACTGAGCAGTGCTGTATGGAGTCAAGAACATTTCAACTTCTTGTACTGTCCTGCTAGTGAGGGGAGTTGTGAGGGGCACAAGGAGCAGGAAGGGGACAGAACTAGGGCAGGTGACCTAAAATGGCCAAAAGGATATTCCATATGACATCACATGAAAAAAACCAAACAGAAGACTGAGGGGAGTCGGCCAGGAGGATGGCTGCTGCTGTCCACAGAGTGGCTGGATATCAGTTGGCAGGTGGCGAGCAATTGTGTTGTGCATCACTTGTTTTGTAAATATATATTATGTTATTATGATTACTGTCATCTTCTTTTCCTTTTCTGTCTGTAAATAGTTTTTGTCTCAACCCACAAGTTCTGATTTGTTTTTGTTTTTTTATTATTATTTTCTCTCTTATCCCACTGGGAAGGAGGAGTGAGTGAATGACTGCGTGGTGCTTAGCTGCCTGCTGGGTTAATCCACAACAATTGTGCATATACATTAAGAGAAATTATGGTTATTCCCTGGCAAACCTGCTCTAAGTGGCCCTGCTTGAGAAGGGGGGTTGTACAGGATGACTTCCAGAGGTCTTTTACCTTAGAGAATCAGAGTCTTACCAAATTCTCAGAAAATCTGTGGCTTACTTAATTAGTGAATACATTCAGAGAAATTTAGGAATAAGAGAGATAAAACAAAAGTTGCTGCAAAAGCTTCAGTTCATTTTGTGAATTACACAGGGAACTACAGACGGGTAAGGAATGATTCTACATATTACACAGACAGCATAGATGTTGCCTTCCAAAACTAGATTCTTTACCTTGATCTTTGATGAATGTCTCACTTAAGATAAATTATTAGATTGGTTATCTGACAACAAATAATGAGAAGTGCTCATTCTCCAAAAAGCAAGTTAATTCAATAATATTTTAACTATGTAAATGCTAATCACTCTGAAAACAAACAAACAAAAAAGTAGATTAAAAATGTGATATGTATTGGACACAAAACTAACACTTTTTTTTTTTTTAATTATTTCACTTTATTTGTGCCTGTGTAATGTTTTCTTGGGACTCAACCACTGCCTGCTCTCTTGCTGCTTCACACAACACAGCTGTCTTTGCACAAGTCTGCCAGGCGCCACATGCACACATCGAGGGTGACTCAGGGCTTCTGGGTTCAATTCCATCTTCTGGAATGCAGATGAAGCCATGGTCTCTGAGAAGCAGGGTCTTGGCCTTTTAGGGTGATTGAGAGCAGTAGATTTAGCTGGCATTGCTCCTTGCAAGGCCATGTGAGGAGGGTTAGGACTTTCTTATTCAGTGCTATTCTAGATAAAGAAAAAGACAGATTTAAAAGGAACAAGTCAGCCACATTCAATAGCTATTAAGTGTGCATCCTGCACAGGAGGGGTTGGTTAGCCCTGGCTATGACACTTGGGTGGTTAGGGGACTTTTATAGGTGATGTGGTAGATGGATAAGAGAGAGGCTCTAAGTGCCATTAGTGTGATCGAATGTATACAGACCAGGTTAGGCCTTTGGGAGCAGCTCATGCAGGTCATGGTCCAAAGACTAACGCTGCTTTAAGACAAAAACAGTTCACTTTTCTTTAAGAATGTTTTTTACATTAGCTTTTAGAATAGGAGTGTAATTTGCCTGCCATTCTTACATACTATAAAAGTATACTTTTAAAAGGTAACTTGTGAAGATGGGACCAGATGGCCTCCAGATGTCCCTTCCAACCTAAAACTGTGATCAGTGATCTGAAAGGTTTGCTTTTATCTCTGTGCACCATTCTCTTCTGTGCCCTGCAGTATAACAGTATTTTGGACATAAGTGGAATATCATTGTGAGAATTATATCATGTAAATCTCTCCCTTGATTGTCTTTAGGAATGATCCACAGCAAAATAGCTCATCTGAACTTTTGCTTCATGAGTACATTAGCAGTGGAAATCAAAACGCAGACAGGATTTGTAGTATTCTCTTCTAATTTTAGTGTGATCCATCATATATGTTCCAAAGCCCAATAACTTTCTTCTAAGTTATTTTCGGAATTTGGTGCATTTCAGTAGTACGAAAAGACAGGACTACTTTATTTTTGTATCATTTCTAATGTTTTCTTTTTCTTTTCTAGGCAGTGGCTTAAATCGGAAGACATTCAAAGAATATCACTTCTTTTCTATAATAAGACTCTGGAAAAAGAAGTAAGTTATTTTCACTGCAAAGTCATGATTGATTCGTTCTCTACCTTATCCTAAGTGAGGCCACTATACCTTGCCTTTATAACAGAGCACCTCCCCATCATTGAGAAGTGCTTAAACTTTTTTTTGCCTCATTTGTAGTAGAAATGTTTTGAACATGATGTCCGATACTGCTTCTCTGTTTGCAGGGCAATTTTTATAGTGTTCAGGAATTCTGAATTTCTTGAAGTTTTCGAAGTCTCATAGAAATGAGAGGAGGTTTGATAATCTCAATTTGCTGATGCTGAACCATAGGATTCCTAAGTTAATCACCTACATGCTCGAAAGACATTTATCAAACATCGCTATTCCTATTTTTTTCTTTTTACCATGTCTCAAATACTCCACCTCCAGCCATGATAGTCCTGCAATAATTTCAATTCATTCGTTTTCTTCATAAGCACTTGATGCTCACAGTCATTCCAGGGAAGCGATACTATAAATGTTATTTTAGAAAAATACCTATCTGTATTGGATGCAATTCACTAAATTTTCTTATGAGTAATACACTTAATAAAACATGTTTGAGATGTATGGGCAGATGAAGTAAATTATACTTTTTGCAGTCATTGCAAAAAAAATAATCAAAATGGAAGTTTCTTCCCTTTCAGGCAACTGCTGTGACCATTAGCCCAAGAAGTCAGGTGTTTTTTTTTTGTTGTTTTACAGCCTTGTGGGGCTTGATTATGTTTCAAAATACTGACAGAGTTTCAGCAATAAGACTGGAGAGTTGTCTCTTTCCCCACCTCAATAAGCATAGGACAGCTGATAGCTGAGAAGTTATGGTGTCTTTCAGCGAAGTAAGAGAGAGATCAGACCACAGTTGGCTTTATAAATGAGTTAACCTGATAAGAACGTAGTAGGGGAAGCATTACCATGCTATGTTTATACTGCACAACAGAGGTAAAAGCATCATCTGGGTCTTACTTGATGCTCAAAGACATAATTAATCATTTTTGCACATACCTTCAGTTGAAAGTATCTGAAATAATTTTCACATCCTCTCACAACTCAGCAGAATAGAGTTCCTCTGGCAGGCTGCCAAAGGCATGTTGTATGACCTTGGCAATGCATTATGGTGATAAAAAATTCAAGGCTTGTTAAGGCTGTGTAGAGGTGGCATAAGAGAGAAGCAGCAACACCTGGTGTGGTCTCACCCACTGTGTTTAGAGGGTGCACTGTGTGGGAGCACATACAGATTTCAGCGTGGATGGTACTAACTGAATAGTTCTAAAATAGAACTTGAGAGCAAACCATTATACGTGCTGTTTGGACAATGAGGGAATCAGAATTCGGAAGAAAATCAGCCAAGTTATTTGGCTGTGTGGATGCTCCCTGTAAGAGTCTAATCTCTTTTAGACTGTTGAGTGTTATGGTATGACAAAGAACTAATTGTTCTTTTCAGGTCTGGCTTTTTAAGGTCTTTGTTCTGTCTTTTAATGACTCACTAGTCCAATCTTGACTTTAAAGAACTCAGTAGGAAGCCTGATTTTGATTTAAGCAGGAACTTTTCACACCCTGCGGGGCCTGCAAGGTAATAAAGCAAAAGAATTATTTAACCTAAGGAGCGAGTTGCCTGGCTTTGTTCAAAAATGTCTGGAGAAGTGTAAAACATTGAAAAGAATTTACAAGTGTGTTGGAATTTTTTGAGATTTTAATAGCAACTCAAGGTCCAAAATTGTTGGACAGGATCATTGAAATATAACAAACATTGAACAGATGGAACAACAAAACTTGCTGCAAGCGTACCCACCAAGCATAGTGATATTGGTGCCTTGGAACTCAGTTAGGTATGTGGGAAGAATTGCTTTCAATTTGTCACAGAATTAAAAATAAGTTGTTGAGGTGCTAAACTCAATTTCTGCACATTCATATAAAGTTAAGTGTACCAGTTTCAAGGGAAGAGCTTGGCACTAAGCACAAAGAAACCACCATTAGAAAGGACAGCTCATGCACATTTTATTTTATGATATTTGCATGTTGAGAACATAAGAATGCAGAAATAATTTTTGATTTTTTTTTTTAATAAATCAGATCTTGGAACTCTTTACGCTTTTAAAAAACTTTGATAGCGTTACAGTCAGAAAGATTAGCTCAGTGGAAAGGCAATGCAGGAGTGGAATGGCAAAAAGGACAAACAGGAAAGGAATGATCACCTGTCTCTGAAGATCCAGGCTTGCAGGGAAAAACTCCGCAAGGGAGGAATCTCCAACCAGAGATCCTTCCCCATTGTCAGTCAGGCTCCACCCCCTGCTTGTTGCACAGGTGAATTGCCTTCACCTGCTCTCCCAGGGCTGACCTGGTCCTTTCCCTAGGTGATCAATCAGTGGTTCAGGCCGTGACTCAACAGTTCCCATGCAGATAGACTAAGTAACTTCAATAGACCCAATACTTAGGTCATTTTCTTGTGAGTACTTGTGAGATTTCAATCTATTATCTATATAATCTAATAATATAATCTATGTATCATTCTCAAATAACAGAAAATTCTTCTGATAATATTTCACTGCTTAATTCTTGTGTTTCTGGACTGACTAATTAGAGAATGGTAAATAGTATTTTTTTTATTAATGACAAAGCAGATGGAACCAACTCTCTCCTAATAACAAGTTTTTATTATTATCAATGGATAGATAAGGCATTTTAATATAGACATTCACTGAAGTAATAATGTAGTGTCACTAAATATCAGCATGATACCTAGCTCTGCTATTGGAAAAACAACTTTTATACAAATCGTTAGCAGTTTACACTTTGTTGATTCATGTACTCAGGAGTTTTCCTGTACAAATGACATTAGCAGTTCCTTATAACTGTTCCAGCCCACGCGGTATTTACTAGTAACTCAAAAAACAGTTTGGGGAATTAATGACTGAGAAAGATTGTATAAGCATGGTCAGCTATTCTTAGTAATAGAATTACTTCCACTTTTTTAATTAAAATTTTTATGATTACACTATTTTTTAATTAAATTTTTTATGATGAATTTGGGATAGTCCTGTTCTGAGGAGGAACAAGACCAAACCATTTCTCATGGCTATCTGCTCTGTCCTTTGAAAGGTGAAAGGCTTCACTACTATGCCTGATAATCCGTGTCCTTATGTAAGCGGATATGATAATCTGTGAACAGGAAACTTACTGTTGCTGAAATCAGCCTGTGCATATCTGCGTCTTGAAACTGGAATTTCAGTTGGGTGATGTTATATCTGCTTTGAAAATTGTGTTCATAATATTTGCTCTTTCTTTTTCCAGTACAGAGCAACAACTCTGCCTGCGTTTAAGTACTATGTGACTTGTGCCTGTCTCATATTCTTCTGCATTTTTGTTGTGCAGATTCTGGTATTGCCAAAGTAAGTGGTATTTTAACATGTATTCATTCCTATGTTTATTTGAATATTAATGTAAAAAATATATTAGTAAAAGTTTTTTGAATTGTCAGATTACAGAGATCAATTAATAGAAAAAAAAGTTGTACAAAGATTGAGGATTTTAGCCAATTTTCAATGTTATACTTGTTTCTAATTTTAAATGCTGCCATTGCTTGGTGCTCAAATATTAGTATCATTTCTTCATTGACTTTAGTTTTTGTATTTAAAAATGTGTGATGATGACATGAATCCGTATGTGCAAAGAAAAGTAATAAAAACTATGTATTTATGAGACTACAATTGCATGTAAAATAAGCCTGAGCATTGGGCTTTAAAGTGGGATAAAGTGGATTGCAGAATTGAGACTGTGATTAATTAGTTGTATTTAACACATTGCTGTGATAATACTGCTCTGTTCTACATACAATTAGCATTACTATTTGAAGAATTTCTCTTTTTAAAACTAGTTTAAAAAATATCATCAATTGATGAAATAATTATTGCCATCAGAATTTATTTATATGAGATGAGAGGAATAATTGTGAGCTAATTTATGTTTACATACCAACCAGAATCAGCTATTCTTTCTGCCTATGCATGTTCTAGAAAGTCCAAGAAAATTGGAAGGTAGTTCCAATAAATAATATTTTACTAGACTTCTTAAAATGGAATTTTGCTGTTGATTGTTTCCATAACTTGATGTTTGTTAGTTTGATTGCAGTTGTCTCCAAAGCCAGCACTGCACGTTCTCTGTGATTCAGTATTCAGTCTTTTTTTCCTGCACAGTGCTTTTGGGAGTAGTTTTTACAACCTCAGATGAGTGACTGCTCTTGTGCTGTCGTACTTGCATTTTAATTCAAAGCCAGAAGGAATTTTTATCCTGCAGACTTGTTTTATAACATGTATCAAGTTTTACAGGCTTCTCTTCAGATGTTACAGCATTTTTTTTTTTTTTTTTGCAATGGGTTTCCCATTAGTTTCTAATTTACACACACAGACCACAAAGGATCAGTCTTAGAAGAAAAGAGTTCAGCAGTGTCCTGTATGTGGTTCACTATGAATTTAGGTATCATACCAAAAACAAAATATGAATCTAATTAGTGTTTTCCAATTCTATGACTTACAAATCTGTTTTTATGTTTTGATTTCAGTCAAGAAAACAGATTTAGCTTTATTATCTACCATATATGAAATAAGATATTAATTTTACTATATGCTTATTAAGTCTATTGAACCAAATGTGTAGCTCATTAAAATGTATCAGATACTTGAAATTAGTGAACACTTGGGAAATATATGCAACTAAGGAAAGTGTTCTCTAACTTGTAAAACCATACGCTGTCTTTCTAGTATCAGAAAAAAAGATACAATAATTTATCCTTTTCATTACAAAAATGTAAATTATTCACGGTCCTTTGATAGGGCTGCTTGTTAAACTGGAAAAGCAAGAATATAAAATCACAATGTCTGAGGTTGGAAGGGACCTCTGGAGATCATTTGGTCCAGCTGCCTTGCTCAAGCAGGTTAAAAAACAGATATTACCAAATGAATGATGTTCAGCTTCAAGGGCTGTGTGAATTAATTTAATATAAGCAAAAATTGAATAAGAAAAACAAGGTGTTATACAAGCATCTGGAGCTCTTTTGGAAAATCTCAGTGCGTGTTTCAAATTAAAAAAAAATATTTAAAAAATCACTGGTGTACATAAGGGTACTTTTTGAAAGTAAAATTACCTTCATCATATTATAATTTTACCTGAGTTGCTTACTGCTATGTATTTATTTAAATATTCTATAAAAAAATTTATTTTTTTTCTATTTTTTTTCTGGATTATTGCACAGATGTAGATTGGGAAGACATGTCTGTCTACTTGTCTATAACTAAGAAGCAGTAATAACAGCAAGAGAAGATGCTAGGCAGTTAGCCATTCTTGTTGGCAGTTTGGCGTTCTGCACTGGAAAAAAAAATTCAAACTCCAGTCAGACTCAGCTGCTGCAGATGTTATTTCCTCCCAGGAAAAACAAACACTCACATGAAGAAAACAGCGTAGATTATTGGTTAGTGTAAAATTCTATCTAGTATTTTTTTCTAAAAATTCTGCAGAATTTTCAAATGGTGATTTAATGAAGACAGAGAGAAAAACTTGATCTGTCATTGGGTTTGATAGATTCACTATTAATCTGGTTTTGCAGCAGTGTAATATTATTGATTTCTGTGAACGTACACCACCTGCTGCTTTAAAGTAGATTTGGAAATGCTCGATAGCGAGTAACATCCAGCATGTTGCAAGAATATAAGCAATGTCTGCAAGATCATGAGACATTTCTTGCAAGGCTGGAGTCACTGATTAACGTTTCTTTTTTCCTGTGGTCTAGAAACCGGTGCAATGTTTTTACAATAAACTTAAAATAAATTAGTAATTACAAATTAGAGCAGTGTCTTGGACTTGATTGTGTCATGGTGTCTTTGTGGTGCCATTACAGTGCAGCAGATCATTTCCTTAGAATGGGCCTTCAGTGGCTTTTTAGTCTTCTTGGCTTACCAGGTGACAGAAATACCTGTGGTAATTCACAAGAATCCTGCCTTCTCTATTTAGCGAATCTGTCAATTAACATGAACTCAGTAGCGTTGGTTTTTTTGAAATGCAGTCTGCTAAATTGATGAAAATATGTTTCTATTGGCTAGGAGGTACTTATTGTGCTATTCAAGTAGGGAATTTGATTGGGGTGAATTCATGATTCTTCCCAAATCTTCTCTCTCTTTGAGGCTGCTGTGTTTAAGAACTTAAGTCCTTTTGTCCTGAGCGGTGACAAGCTAACAATCATCCATCCTATCCCTGAAAGATAGTTAGGTCTTAATGTGGTATTTCCTATTAGACTCAGGTGAATTTCTTTGCTGAAAAGGAGGTACTTGAAAACCTCATCTGAAAGCAGACATGTAAAATTTGAGACATTACAACAGAAAGATAAGCACCGTTACTGCTTTTTTTGTAATGCTGCATCCAATTAAAAAGAAACAGCTACAAAAAGAACACCCTGAAGTGTAATTATGACACTTAAATTATTTTTCCTTAACAAAGAAACTGCCATGCAGTCAGTCTGTGTAGTCGCTGAGTCAATCAGTGGCATCAGTCCAATCAAAGAAGAAATAGCTACTATTAGTTACGAAAAACATCTGAATTCAATATTGTCTTGTATAATTGCTCCATTATGATTTTATCACTTCAAGAATTTACAATCTAGCAGTTAAAAACATGAATGTTAATATCCTGGAAAGCTCAGGAAATTTGATGTCTATTCAGGTGCATGAACCATGGGTCACGTATTTTCCTAAAAGTTATAGAATACATTTTATTCTCCATGATTACGTTCTTTTCTCCTTTTTTCAGTACATTTGTCTTCATGATGAATCTTTATTTTTCAGTTCATATGTTATGAACAAGAGAGAAGTATGCATAAATATATATTTTTTCCAATCTCATACTGCCTTGTAAAAATTAATTATTCAAAACATATTTGTACTTGATGAAACCAGAAAAATATGTCCACATTTTTATTTTGTTAACAATGAATGATTTAGACTTAGAACTGTCTAAAGCCTGGGAAATTCTTGTGTTTAATTCCCTCAAGTTCAGATTCTGACCCTCAGTATATTATTGTCAAGGCTTGTCCTGTCAGCATCCCCAGCAGGTACCGTAACAGAGAACAGACATTTCACAAATGAGGAAGAGGCAGGTAAAAAGTTAACAGACTTTTGGGATCCCAAATGCTCTTGTGACATAGTAGTTTGCATGGAGCTGTCAGTGCAGTGCATTCAGTGATTCCTTTTTATGACTCTACACTATAAAGGCAGGAATAGTTTATTGTTTTTGTAATGTTCCAGTGAGAAAAAGTAAGTGCGTGTTATGACTTCCCTGTGGTCATTGCCTCAAATGAGGCTTATTTATGCGGGCACTTAATTTTTAGTGTTTTGCCTCCCATTATAGCATCTTCATCCCACGTCTTTCCTTCTAGGAGCAGCATGAAATCATTTCAGCTTAGCGTAACTGAAACAAGAAGTCCTGCTGTTCCCAGAACAGAAAAGGGTGTGGGGAGCAAAAAGCTTGGAACTGTTTTTCCTCTGTACTTGTCGCTGTGGTCTCTAAGATACCCTTTTTCCTTTTACAAAGCTATCCTCGGCCCTTTTCTCTTTGCCCCAGTGATCATTCTTGTTCACCTTTCAATGTTATCCTTTTTCCTGCGCCACTCTGATAACATCATTGATCTTTGTCAGTCTGTGTGAAATATCTTCTCAGTCCTTTTGTTCTTGTCTGTTGCCCCATTGTTAAGCACTCTTTGCATAAGCTTTCCTTCCTGTATGTTTATTTTATTTCTCTTGCCCTCAAGTTTCTCTCAGGAACACCTAAATGTCTTCTACAAGAAATCACTCCAAACTTAACTGATAAGCCTGTTCTTGGGCTGAATCATTTCTTAAGGTGTGCGACTTCATTTTCTGTATCTTCTGCGTCCGAGGGAGCGTGGTAATAGTTTTGAATGCAGGAATGGTTACTTGAGTCTTATAGATGAACATATGTAACTGGGAGTGCGTACACACATAAAAAGCATGTCTGCTAACTGTATTCCTATTCTTCTCCTCTGTTGCTTACTGGATTTTAAATTTGTAAGGAGGGAAACTAGTCTTACATATGTTGTTATGCAGCTTAGCATCTCAGTCTTCATGAGAAATTCTTGGACAAACATGTATTCCGAAGCAATAAGGATTTTCAAATACTTTCTAAAAGAAACATCATTTCAAGGTGAACATGGGCTGTGAAATGCCAGTTGTTTGTTTTCATCAGCTGTTCACATCAACCAAAAAATTGTTGAATACTTAGCATATAAAAAGTTCTCTGTGTGATTGGCAGGGAAGCTCATAAATTATTCTCCAAAATGCTCTTAATAGCAGAGATATGGCATCAAATTGGTTTGTGAAATTAATGCCTTTTTGTTCTTTCCTGAAAATAGCTCAATGTCTATAACACTGTCATTAAAACAGATCAAAATATTTTCCAATATTTGTACATAATCTAAGGAAACTGATCCAAAGAGTTCTACTCCTTCATTTTTAGTATTGTAGCATCTAAAATGTATATATTTGAATTCAGATGTCATCTCTAAAGAACAAGGATGTAACCTTTTATTAAAAATATCTTTAAATTCTGAATCCTAGGTTTATGGAAGAGCTAACTTAAAATATTATATTACTGAATTAAAATTTAGTATTTAAAAAAAAATTAATAAATGAATAAATATTTCTCAAGATGTAATATTTACCATGGTTTTGTAAAAAAATCAAGGGATATAAAGTTTATTTCAAAATCATCCTGCCAATATTTCCAGCATAAAAGTTTTGCTAAAATAGGATATTTGGTGGGGCTAAAAGTGGTTGAGAGATACTTTTAAATTTTGCAAAGATGTCAAATCAGTGGTTAAAGCTGAAAACAGACACTCAGGTGAAGGCCTTCATGACCATATCTGATTTCCTTTCTGAAACAACTCAGTTGGTCTAGAGCTTCTCATCTCTTGGCATGCATTATAAATGTAATTAGGTCTGACTGCATCTTTCCCTAGGCAGCTGTGCTAAGTAGCTCTCACATAGCTCCTGGTGGAGCAATTATCCTCTGCTGTGGTGTTCGTATAGAGAGATTCCACATTTGCAGAATGCATGCATTCACAGATTGTTTCTGCATCCCTGCTTCTGGTTACTGAATCCCGATGCTATTTTGGCTAGACTTTCCTATTTAGAGTACATAAGAAAAAGATTAAGTTAGAATGTTGAGTAAGTATGATTTCAGGACTAGATTTCAGGTCTAGATTACTCAGTTACATGTTTATTGTTGATCTGTTGTTGGTGGTTTTGGATTTTTCTTTTTCATTATAAACTTGTTGTTTGTTTTCCTTTTCTTCATGGGGTTGTCTTCCTATCATGCTGCCTGTCCTCTGATACTTCAGAACTGGCCGACCAGTCAGATTTGGTACAAAATGGAGTTTTTAAAGATGTTGAATTCCTACTCATTCGGGAAATGAGCTAACAGGCTGTAGCATCAAAGGTGTCACAGATGCCACAGTTTCTAGCTACAAGACACAGAAAACTGGACATCATTCCCCCATGCTATTGCTTTTCCTGCCTTCGGAGAGAAGTTACGCCACTACAACAAATTTATTTTATAAATTTAGCAGACTCTTCTATTTAGAAAATCATCAACAACAAAAAAAACCCAACAGCATTAAGGTTCTTCTTTAACACAGTTTTTAAAGTAAAACAAACAAAAACCCAACCTTTGTGCTGTTAATGCAGCTCTACCAGTTAAATTATCTGTATGAAAATTACTATCTATCTGTCATAATAGTTTTGCAAAGTGATAGAGAATACCAATGTTGTAAGTATTCTTTGACGAAAACTTTAAAAAAGAAAAGTATAGTCTTAATGGTATTATTTTGAAAAAAAAAAAAAAATGGTGGGAAAAATGCCTACCATTCTAGTAAGAACTGAAATGGTTTTTCCATGGTTTTGATGTTTGGAATTGCAGCCTACACATGGGAATTTTTTGTATCATTATCTGCATTATAAACAAAGAAAGGTTGTGCTACAAAGGTGTACCTAAGAAATTAATATGTGTTTTCTTATTTCTTGCAGAACATCTATTCTTGGAATTTCATTCGGGGCCGCGTTTCTCTTGCTCTCTTTCATTTTATTTATCTGCTTTGCTGGACAGCTTTTGGTAGGTATTGAAGGAACCCAATCTAGTAGTTAGTAGTTTCTTTTAAATGACATCTCTAGATTTTCCCAAGTCACTTTGCCTTTGCAGAATAACATGCACCCTGAGGCCTCTGAGCACATGGTTTTGTCCCTGCTAACTTACTGTAGATTGTCCTCATTTATCTGAAAAACAGAAAATGCCACTGCAGTGATTGTCTTTGCCTACGTTGATACTCTCTTTCCCCCATAAAGATGGATCCTCTGAGAGGTCTGCATTACTATTTCGTTGGCTTTTCTGAATTTTTTGCTATTGTCCTTGCAGGAGATGACCTTTTCTTAAAAAAAAAAAAAACACTTTAAATTGGGGCACTGCATATTTGTTTATTTTTAAGTACTGTAGAAGACCTTTTCTGAGTTTAGAGAACACTTCACGATAACAATTTGATATATAGAATTTTTGTAGTAAAATACTGATTTTGCTGTTGAGTGGTACGTGTGTTGTTGTAGTGCCTCTAAGTGAACCTAGTAATACGCTCAATTTGAGAATCCGGGATTTGTGCAAACCTTCCAAATTTACACTTCACAATTGAATTACCAAGTATCATTGCCCTCCTTTCAGTTATTCTCAAATAGGTCCAACATATAAATCCATCAAGAAAGAATATTTCAGAATTTGTGATAAAGTAAATGCAATTTGAATTTGGCATGTAATCTAGAATAAGTCTATGCCTATATTTGTTTATGTTCACCATTTACTTATTAAAGCTCATTTTATACCTTACTTGAAACTGTTCTTATTATGCCAAGTAAGTGACTTACTACATCACAGCAGAAAATCTTTTTACTCATGTTCCAAATTTTCTTTTTTTGGCTTTTTGAAACCAAGCACACAGTAACTTTCCCAAGCCTCAGACACGTGAGTCAAAATGAAATCCAGTTTCTGTTTTGTGTCCAATTATTGACTGCAACTGAAGAGCAGTACACTAAGCTGGCATACCAAGCCTTAAATTAGCAACGCTGTGGGGTTGTTCTGTCTGGAGAAGAGAAATCTCGGAGGCAATCTTATCCATCTGTCTAAATACCTGGTGGCGGGGAATGAAGATGAAGGAGCCAGGCTCTTTTCAGTCATGCCCACTGGCATGACTGGGTAAGAGGCAGTGCGCACAAATTAAAACACGTCAAAATTCATTTGACCACTAGAGTAAACTTTCCTTTGGTGAGGGTCGTCAGACACTGGATTGGTGAAAACATAATGTGTCGTGCCACTGGTTCTGTCATTGTGATCCATGTTAACAGAGACAAGAAAATGAAAGATTCAGCTTTCCACTCTCCTGTTAATTAAAGGGATATGCATTGCTGCAATCTCTGAAGGCTCTGATGCAATTAATCCTCACTTCTTTACCACCTTTGCATTTTTCACAATTTCCCATGAGAAAAAACTGAAAGAACTTTCATACAAAAAAGTGAAACGTGCACATGGGAAAGGCAGTTAAGTCAGTACTTAGTACAACAATAAGGAAAGGTGGTCTGGCAGTGGAAACAAGAAAGTGAGAATGTGAGATTTTTTAATTTCTCCTTCTTCCTCTTGTAAATAGCTAGGATATGTTTCTTAAGAAAATGTAATTACTCTGCTTTTCAGTTGCCTTTTCAATAAGGTAGGGAATGAATCTGAAGTATAATGAAACAATATTTTCAAATGTTTTTAAATCCTTGGAGCGAGGTCCCAGAGGTATTGTTATTACTTAATTGCAAAAGTTAGTTCTCATGTAATGTCATGCTTGATTGCTATTCGTTATTGGCATAACAGGAAAACATGGAGTCAGGGTGATGCTGTTGAATAATGAAATGAAAATATACTTCAAGGGAAAGCCAGTCTTTTCTGCATAAAATAAAAAGGTGCCAGTGATCTGGTATCAAGGACTTAAGCATGGGGATTTGATTTATAATGTAGCTTAGGAGGAATACAGACATATTTCTTCTGCTTTTAAATGGATGGCTAAGCAAATTTCTCCAGTCAGAGTTGAGGAGTTGTGCCACTTGAAGAATATCTAGCGCCTAATTTTTATGTTTTTTTTTACCTACGTTTCCAAAAATTCTCAGAAATTGAGACCTGTTACTGCATTTCTGTTGATTGATTTGTAAGATGCCATGTTGTAACCTAAACAGCTTGAAGAGGAATTATTTATGTTTGTCTTTATGAGTTCAGCTGCTCTAATGCAGAAGCTATGTTAAGAAGCCTTTCAACAAGTAAGTTACTGCCATAATTGGTGCAGCGCTGTCTTTCCTTCACTAGAATGGACATAGTTCTGTGAGGTGATGGGTGAGAGGCAGAAACTACCAAGGAGAGTTAGTAGGTTTAACTTTTCCCTGTCCTCTTCCTAAATTCTTTTATTGTATGTCAAAAATTGAAGTACTGTTTTGCACCTTTAACCACAGTCACAAACTGTTATATTTCAGTTACATATTTGTTGCAGTATCTGACCAATAACTGCAAATTCTACAGTAAAAAGCCTGAAATTGTCGATCCAACAAGTATCAATATCTGAGCTTCAACATTATATTGCAAGTGTTTAGAGAAATCAAGCTTTATCATCCTAATCCTGATTGTTTCTTGTTTTGTTTTTTTCCCATCTCTTTTTCTTAAGGGGTGCATTTTGGATTCCCTTCCAGAATGCATGTTCTTAATGGTAGATACGTTTATGTGTACACACACCTGCAGATAATAACAGAGTTTAGAATTGCCAAATATATCTCTCTTTAAAATTCACAAAAAAAGAACAGGGTTTGATCCTGACTGTGACCAAAGAGCTGTGATGGGAGAGCTCTGGATAAGGGAGAGGCACCTACCTACCTCAGCTCCTCTCAGGACTGGGGAGAAAATAGGATGGGAAAACTTGTGGATCAAGATAAAGGCATGGAGATCTCTTACCACTTGTTATCATTGACAAAACAGACTTGACTTGGGGAAATTCCTCCCAAAAACATCTTCCTTTCCCCAAACAGCACAAGCAGACATAAGAGGATGGCCAGTAAGCAGTGTTTTCCCTCTGCTTCTCCTTCTCTTCACACTTTTCCACTGCCCTGATGTAGACTCTCCGTGGACCACCGTTACTTCAAGAAATATTCACCTGCTTTGACATGGGTCCTCTGTGGTTTGCAGTGTGGATATCTGCTCCCCCATGGAGCACCTCGTCCTCCTCCAACCTTGGCTGTCACTTTGCTGTTTTTTCCCTTATTTTCCTCCATCTTCCTCTCTCTGTTTCTTATTCTTTCTTACCCTTTCTTACATACCTTTTCCCAGAGGTGCCTTCGCATGAACTCACCTACTACCATCTTGATAGCTGCACCGGATCCAGGAACTTAGAGCAGTAGTCAAATATTTACAAGGCTGTTACAGGATTCCATAGTGCTGGCAAAGCCAGCAAAATCTAAGTTCAAACTAGGACATGTGGCTTTTACTACATTATAATCTTGTCTCAATATTTGACACTTCACCCTCTCAGTCTCTACGGATTATAAATGGCTGTCATAACTGCAGAGTAAGGCAGGCAAAAATCAACCTTGAACAAGCTTGTCTGTTTGATTTTAATTTCCTGGGTAAATGAAAAAAATTCAGGCTGTACTGTTAAAATTACTGGCTGTTCCAGAATTTAATTACAATACTGTTAGAAGATATTTGTGCTCACTCTTTCACTTTGCGTTTATTATTAGTTGATTTTACTGTTCAGCTGCACTGCAGCACGATCCAGCTCAATCTGCTACAGAGTGATAATAGTGGTGATTAAATAAGAATAGAAATGTTTCCATCAAACAATGTGGTACAGTGGTAGCAGAAATGATCTGCAAGTCTGTAACCTTATTATATCTTTTATGCATATAAGCCAATATCAGTCTCAGGCAAACAAACTGAGTGCAGGAACGTCTGAGAATTCTCATAGAAACACTCGTCCATGGACATTAGATCTTCATAAATCCTAGCTAAAATTGTCCTATATCCTGAAACATGACTTTTACACACTGATTATTTATTTGTCCCTATGCATGTTTCTTTTTCTACCTTTTGCTCTTCCTTTTCTTTTCCCCTCTGCTTTTCTTTTCTCCTTCTCTTTTTCCATTTTCTTTTCACTTTTCCCCTCTTGCTCTTCCTATTCCTCTTCCTTCTTCTTTTCTCCTCTCTTCTTTTCTCCTTCTCCATTTCTCCTTCTCTTTCTCCTTTTCTCCTTCCCTTTCTCCTTCTTTCTTTTCTTTCGTTTCTTTTTCTCTTTATTTCTCATAATCACCACATTGAGAGTTGAATCTTAAGGTTATGAACAATTTTCATCTTAACGGTCTATTTTCGTATATATTTTCATAGTTGAAATGTAGAATATACATTTGTATTGGTTTTGAAGGTTTATGCAATTGAACCATAGAATTAGCATAACACAATGCCAACAGACAAATATCAGAAAATAATTGGCTCCACAGTTAAGAAGAAGGATCTGATTTGAGGTCACAAGAGCATTTTAAAAAGTGTAGCCAGTATGTGAGCAGCTCTGTCCCTGCTAGAGGAGAACATGTTATTTATTAGCTGCATTACCACACCACCATATACAGAGTGAGACACAATCTTTATCTTTGTGTGCAGGGGTTTGTATTTTACTCCAAAGCAGTTGGCATTGGTACTTAGCAGTCAGAAAGACTGTGTACACTCAGGATATTTACAAGATTTTTTATTCCTGACAGCAAGGACAGGATTATCAGTACAAGCACCACTTGGAAATTATTTTCTCAAATTATTTTCTTCAGAGGTAAGATCTTACCTCTGAAGTGAGTGTTTCTCTTGTGCGGATAGAAATGAAAGATCAAGGTCTTTCAGTTTCACTGTTCAATAGTAGTCTGCTTGTAAATTAAGGTTAAAGAAAGTGGTGCGGGAAGACAGGGAGAACTCGGAGTGGCACTTTGGGAACTACAGCAAGATACAGCAGAGGCTCTGCAATGGCAAGTTTATCATCATTATGTAAGGTACTATGTTCAGACTTCTCAGGGAAATACCCTACCCACCAAAACCAGAGAAATTGGACAGAGCTACATTCTATCCTTATGAAGATAGATGAGCCACCAGTGTGATGCTAGTAGGGAGGGACAGGACTTGATATGCTGCAATGCTTTATGGTTCCAGGATTTTATGATTTCAGGACCATGCATTCCCAATGCATCTTTACTAGCAAGAAAGTTTGTACCAGTTACCTGTGCTTAGTGTGATCAGTTCAGAGTGTAGAGAGCTAATTGCTAATTGCTGGAGAACCTAGTTCCACAATGAATGTGTTATGCTGTCATTGACAGCCTGGTCAATGACCCCAGTGTTCCAGGGCCCCAACACTCCAAACAGACTTGCTTTAAGCACACTTAGCGGTGTCCATCCGTGCTTACTGGAAGGCTCCCAAGAGTGGATGCAAGACACCGCACCAAAGAAGAACCAGTTATGCACATTGAAGGACTATTGTTATTTAGAATTATAAAATCACAGAATCATTAAGGTTGGAAAAGACCTCTAAGATCGTCTAGTCCACCTGACAACCCATCACCACCATGCCCACTAAGTCACATCCCTCAATGCCACATCTACAGGTTTCTTGAACACCTCCAGGGACAGTGATTCCACCACCTTCCTGGGCAGCCTGTTCCAGTACCTCACCACTCCTTCTGAAAAGAAATTATTCCTAATATCCAGCCTGAACCTCCCCAGGTGCAACTTGAGGCTGTTCCTTCTCGTCTTCTCACTAGTTATCCGTGTGAGTAGGCCAACCCCCACTTCACCATAACCTCCTTTCAGGGAGTTGAAGAGAGTGATAAGGTCTCCCCTGCACCTCCTTTTCTTCAGAAAATTGTGTATTCTATGTGTCCAGGAATGTGCAAGTGCTGCGAAGCCAAGGAGGGCATTTCTGAGCCTCATCATAAGAATACTTCAGGATTTCCAGTCAGTCTCTAAATAATATTTCTACTTCTAAACTGTGCAGGGACAGGTTAATAAGAAAACAGTGCAGAAAATAGAATGTGGCATTCAGAACTCCTTCCTTTAGCTCAGTGCCTTAGGCGCTGCATTTAAAAAGTCATTCAGATTTGCTCTTTCTCAAAGCCAATGGCTCTTTAAATATTTCATGTGCAGCAGAAAAGCTTTGACAAGAAAGATTAAAAATGTCTTACCTTAAAATAGCATATAGTACAGTGATTATACATTTTCTTGAATGAGGAAAGTACCACAGGAGGGACCAGCACTGAACTCCGAGAGCCTAAAGGCATATTTTTATGGCTCAGCACAGTGTTCTTTCCTTTGAACATGATAACTGAATTGAAGCTCACAGCCATTTTATTGTAATCCTTTGAGAAGGATAATAAACACTGCAAAGAGTGGTAAAATTAAAAATGCAATACTGACTTGAGTTTTTCCTGTTGATTCTTTGTTCATTATTCTAGCTTTAGTAAAAACAGTTATGTCCAATATAAGTTGCATTGACTCTTTGCTTGCATGCGTTTTGTAGGAGTTTAAACTCCTGGCTTAGGTTTACAAATTGTACCACATAATTCAAAAGTTTGGTGGTACAGTAGTGATTTTAAAAGTATCACAGTCCCTTTAATCAACAATAGGATCGTTAGAAAGTACTTAAAGCATAACCTTGTGTCTCTGTCAAAAATCAACGCTCCCTAATCTTAGGTTACTGTGTTCCCTGTCAGCCACTCAGTCTGTTCCTTGGAATTGAACTTTTGGCTCTTCAAGTCTGAGTAAAAAGAAGTCTGTGAAAAAAAACTCCGAATGTGAGGGCTTTTTGTTTCTCTTGATTTCATTTTTTGTAACATCAGTGTTAATAAAATGTTAAGTTGTGTTTGAATGCAGAATGGGAAGAACAATGACAGAACTATAGAGGATATGATTCATTGGCTTTTTGTAAACAAGAGGTCTGCAGTCAAACGTTCCAACTTCTGCTAGCGTGTGAGAGGGAAGCGTGACAGCTCTTGTGACACTGTTTTTCATCTGCAACACAGCTGTCACAATTAATTCTCACACCAATTCTTTGCTCTTGCTCAGAGAGACAGCATTCAATTTATTAAACACTGAAGCAGGTTTTTGTGTGTGAAAATACAGCACAGGATACATTCTAATAAGTTGAATATTCAAAATAAGTTATTAGTCACAGCTGTGCTGAGCAGATCTGATATCTGTCATATCAGATTTAAGACATTCAGATGAAAAGGTAATATGTTAGTCACCTTTTATACTACAAATGCCTATTATTTCTACTTGGGAAATTGTAAACACTGAGCCACGTTCTGCCAGCTCTGCTTAGAATAAAAATAATAGCTAATGCTACTGAGATATGTTTTGCTCTTCTTGCATGCTTTCTAGAAATGATTACTTTCTATCATCTTATTCTCCATTTTCTTATGAAATATGCAAATGAGGCATAAGATTTACAAAAAAAAGTGTTGGGTGTAAGGCCAGAATCAGTAAAATAAATCTGCATAGTTCTGCCAGTACTGTTATGGATCTGAATTTAATGATCACCCCCTCACACCCCCAACTGCAGTTCTCCTGCCAGCAGTTGTTCCCTGAACTTTCTGCAGGGCTGAACTGCCCGAGTTGTACCAAACATGGGCTGGATTTGAACTCCTTATATTACAAGGGAAATGAAGTTCAGCACATTTGCAAACTCATATACATAATTACTCATCAACATTGTTTTCTTTCATATTTTCCAAGGAAATTCTTCTCAGTTTAAAATTGTAGTTTGGACCAGGATTTTGTCACAGATTTTCCTTCCACTAGTCTCACTGGTTTCACCTCTGTAGGCTGCTCTCTCTGCTATTCCAGAGACCTGCCGTCTACTTAACAGACCAAGTGGGCATGACAGGTTTACCAAAGAGTGGTCCTTCCCCTCCAGAACTCAAGAGCTGTGTTTTAAACAGCCTGCTAGGAAATGTTTCACTGAGTTCTTTTGGTCCACATCTTATTTACAGGAGACTATCTACAATCTTCATTTTTAAGTTGCAGTCTAACAGCACTCACTTTTTTCTTCAGGTCAGACCCAGAAGTATCTGTAATTTTAGCAGTAACAGCTAGAACAGTGAAATCTCTTGATTGATAATCATATTAACTGAATGATAAATTCTTACCTGAAACTTTTTTTTCCCCCTGTACTTCTCTAAGTGATAAATTAGCTCAATGAATGTAAAAACTTACTCTTTTTTTTTTTTAATGGAAGTAAAAAATCAGTCCAATTTATTCCTTCTTCCTAAAATACATCAGGAAGTTGAGCAATTTTGATCAGAAATCTTGTAAACCAAGGAAATAAGGAATTACTGTGTGAAATTTTGGCACAGAAGTCTGTTCAAGAGCGTACAAATATACAGCGAGCAATTAAACAAACAATCGTCATGAATAAATGCAATTCTCAGCTAAGCTCAATAATCTCAGCAATTCTATACTGTACTTTTTTCAATGACTTCGTTTTAAAAATGAAAAAAGTTCAAATGTAGCAATTAGAAACATTGATGTTAAAGGAGAAAAGTCAGAGAAGTGTCCATTGGTTGACATCTATCTAGGGGGAAAAAATCAACAAAACAAACTAGAAAACTTATTTTGAAAACAGTGTTTGCTCGCAGCAGAAACTTTTGCATTCAGTGAAACAGTGACTGGGTGAAGTTCTGTTATTTGCAGCATTCAAGGCATTGGACTAGATTATTGCAGCTCAGGGTTCATGTATTTAGATATTGGTATTCCTGTGTGAAGCTGAATTTTATCTTCGGAATTAACATAACACAAGTTGTTCAGCTGTGCAAAGGAACCCATCAATTTATTTTGCTTAGCCCTAGAAAACTGTGAAGACATCTTTCTATGGCATTTTTTTTTTTTTTTTTTGCATCTGATAATGAGATGTTTTTTAAAGTACTGAAGCAGAAAATAGTAGCTGCTGGAGCATGTTGAAAATACAGAACTCTGGGAGCCGGGGCATTCTACCTCCTCCTCTAGACCCCAGTGTCGTGGAATTAAAGTCCCCTTCTGCTCTGCTCCTATAAATGGGAGCTTGTCAGTACCATGCTGCAGGTCCAGCCAGTAGTGAAGTTGAGCATACTGGCATATATGGAACACACAGAACCAAACAGAGATAACAGAATCATAGAATTGTAGGGGGCTGGAAGGGACCTCTAGAGATCATCGAGTTCAGCCCCCCTGCAAAGCAGTCCCCCTACAGCAGGCTACAAAGATCCACAGATGGATCAGTTCTTTCAGCAACACCGACATAAAATCATGCTGCTCTCACATACGAGCAACATATGAATAGGTCTAGGTCTTCCTCGCTGATCAAAACTGAGGTTTGCACAGGATACGGCACACTCTGACTATTAGCATCCACAATCACACTAATGGTAATGGGTCACTTCGTATGGACTTTTAAGTCAGTGCAATACCCATGCCCAAGTTCTGTCCCCCTTATGTAGTCACTGGCTCAAACCTTGGTCTGTCCAGATGGAGATCTACTCACCAGCCAATGCAGCTTGAAGATTGCTATCATACAGAAACATTTTTCCCACTTCTTTCCATCCATTCTTGAGATTCAGCTTACTGTTTTGACCTTCCTCAGATTGACCTAATTCACTCCAAATCGGTTTTATCTGGTGCACAAAACTCCCTGCCATAATGGGAAATAATATTTAAGGGATTGCTAGATACACAGTGGGCTTTGCAAAATAGTGTGTAATCAAGAAGGAAATATTTATGTGCAGTAAGGCAAAGACCTTCATGTAAACTATATTATACATGTTGAGAAGTAGTGTAATTTAAAGTGATGTCCATATCTATTGAACCTGAGCTAACTGATAAATGCTATACATTGAAGTCCTGCCTTTGGTTGTTTTTATTGCCTGAGTTCTTGACTCAGAGACTTCTGTGCCTGTATCCTTGTCAACTGCTGTGGCTCCTTTTGGTCAAAGTTTGGGATGAAAAAAATATGTAAAGTGATCTTTGATAGCATTAAGTAAGTGGAGAAAATTAGTTGATAAAAAGTGAATACTTTTGTGGGGCTATCCTGTTCCTTAACTTTTCACTAGTCTTTTACAGAAGTATCAGTATAGCAGAGCTTGACATTTGGAAAGAGCACTGGATATCTAGGCAGCCTGATCTCCTCGTTGCTAAAGTTTACAGGAAATTAATAGTTGGATGTGCCACAAATTGTTATTTTATGTAGCATCTTTTGCCTCTAAGCACTATGGGCATATGAATGGAGATTGGTATTCTTGGAAGCAGGTTAAATGAGCCTGAAGTTTTTGCCGTTTCTGTTTGCCGCTATATGAGAAATATTTTCTGCTCAATAAATACTCTTTCTGTCAAATCATAAGTTCAATTTTGTATGAAATAGTTAGTTGTTCTCCTGATATTTTTATTAAAGGTTGTTTTTATTTTTTATTTTTGCTGAGGTAACTTTGACTTTAAATGAATTATCAAACAATTCTCAAAACAAACGAAAGAACCAGAAAGCTTTCTTTTCAGTAGACTGTCGAGGATATATTTAAGGCTTTAATCCTACCAGAGAAGCCCTCTGTCTCTGCATCAAAGGCTTTACAAGAGTCATTACCGAAATGTTGAAGTTTCAACTGGGCAGTTCAGTTTATTTGCTTGGTTTTACTGATAATAGAGCTGATGATGACACTGTCAACAGAATTGACGTTAGGGCAGTTACTGCAAGTAAATTTGTGTTTATTGTCACGTATTATCTTGATCTGTAAAAGTTACGAGAATATAGTAGTTGAACACTTTTGTACAATGTATCAAGATGAATGCTACCCATAATCTTAAGCCTTTGTAGTTCTACCCGTTTATAGTAATTAAATACACTAAAGCTGTATTTGTTTTATTTTTTTTTAACTTACTGCACTTAGCAATGTAGCAAGAAAGCATCAGCTTCACTGTTGTGGATCCTGAAATCATCTGGAATAATTGCAAACCGTCCTTGGCCACGGATCACGCTCACATTGACAACCACTGCTATAATATTAACTATGGCTGTGTTCAACATGGTAAGTGAAAAGGGAGTGATTTTTCTTTTTTGTTTAAGATCTTTTTGCTTGCTTAGAGTTTGTTTAGATAATATTTCAAATTTATCTCTCATGGCTATCCTGGATGAAAATGATTGCCAGACAGAAATGTAAAGCAGAGCAACAGAAAACATGCTGTATAGCAAGGGCTTCTTTCAGGATGCTCAGCAAGAGTTCAGATAGTGTTTAAAGCTTATTAAAGAAAAAAATGTAATTTGTAAGGAATAGAAGATAGTTTGTATTGTTCATCCCTTACTCATCTGTGCCTTGCTTTGAAAAGCAGAGTAGTGCTCAAAGAGTGCAGTGTCATCTTCTCACAGGATGTTTGGAAGACTTTCTGCAAAGGGAACTGAGTTTTGTTCTGGTTTGTGATGCTCCTCTTATGATCACTAAATGATCATGATTTATAAATTATTGATTTTCATGTGCTTGTCTTTTTTTTTTATTTGAAAAAGGAAAAAAAATGAAAGTTATATCAATAACTTCAAAAGTACTGAACTAGAATTTTGCTAGAACTCAAGAACTTACCTGTAATTTAGGCTTTTTAACTTGTGCATTTCTCATAATAGAGAAAATCCAAGTAATTCTACTATTCTTTCATAACTGTGGCAAATAAGAAATAAATCTGCCATTACTCTGCATAAAGCTGGAATCTTAATAACCTCTTTTATAATGAAGTATGTGTTGTGAAGCGGCATGAACAGTATGTGGGATCAAAAAGTGTTACTTGTTTTGCCCCATGGGCTGAGCCTACTGTTCATACAAAATCAGGAATTTGTTCCATATCAGTTTTGCATTTGAAAAATGGGAATTGTAATATTTATGTAGGTACTGTTTACAAACATCACCGCATAGGTCTTACTCGCATTTTAGATCAATGAGATTTGCACTTCAGCGCTTTTGAAATTACAACTCCAGGACTTCCTTGAGTTGCTGATGTACTTGAGGTTCATAAGGAACTTAAAGATTGATAACACCTACTCTTTACATATTTTTTCTCATAACATTGCAGGGGGCACTAAGTAAGAACTAAACTCATCAGGGTGAAGTAATGATGTAATGTGGTCTTTTAAGTGAGAACATTTGACGTTTCTGTTAAACTCTTACTCAGTTTTTTCTATGTTCTTGTTTCTGTTGGTTTTCTTTTCAATTGGTATTTTCGTTTCTTAGAGAGGAGACAGATTCAAAAACAATTCCATGTTTAGGAACTTAAAATGCAGCTAATTTAATTTCATACTTACTGTTTGTAGGGAAATACACAAAGAAGCGGTGACTGAAATGCTTTTTATCCATGAAGGCAGTTTGCAATGGGAAAAATGGTTCTGAACAGTTACTAATTTGCTATCACTTCTTGTCCTCAGCTCAGGACTATATATCTTTATGAATGATAAAATTCACCCAAGCAAATGTTACTGGGCATAACACGTAGAGTGGCTTGTAGAATGGAAGTCAGGTTAGACTGTTTCTCCTGTTTTGAACTACATGACATAAATGAGTAGAAAGAAATTAGATAACTGTCACGGGGTTACCTAGACCAGTCTATGCCCGTGACAGGGACAGTGGGCCCAAAGGCCCCCTTCCCAGCCCCCCCCACAAAAAGAAAGGGGAAGAAGGGAAAAGGAAAGGAAAGAAAACAAACAGACCTCTAGGGAGGTAAACTTATTTTACTAACTATAATATAATATAATACAATCTAATTGAGACGGATAAATCAAACAAAGTGGAGAGAGAGAGTTATCGGAGCACTTGCCTCTTTCGTTGGGAATCGAAAAGAGACTACCCCCAGCCCGTCCCTCCATGACGTGTAGGGACAGGTAGCCGGATTAGAGTGTTAACACTTTAACTCCCAATGCACTACATGATGTTATGATGTGGAATACTGAAAATCCAAAATCACAAAACCGTGACAATAACCTACTTGAGAGTAAAGTATACTTTTCGTTAGAGGCCATGCAAGCATATGGTTATTTTTTTCAGTTAGCGAGTGTAAAAGTAGATAGAGTCAGCAACTGTCCTTTCCTTAGGCTGAAGTTCCACTGTTGTGAGCAGTCCACATAAAATCTGGCATTCAACTAGTAGAAAACATTTTTAGCAAAAAAGTGGTTGTTCACTACATCATTTTTAGAAAAAAAAAGTTTTTGATTTCATTGGTTCAGGTCCATTTTTATGTGGACTGAATGTTACAGTAAAGCATAATATGCTGCATTTTAAAGTCTTTGTGCCTTATCAGTAATGGCTGCACTATTACAAATAATCATGTCCCATGGTTTTCATGAGATGATAATTTTAAGTACAATTCCCATCTTGAAACTAAACCTTAATAGTTTGACTAGTGAAAAATGATTTTAAATGTGATTGTGAAATTTGCATTTCTTCAATATTAATAGCAAATTGTGGGAGAGACTCTGAAGTATCATTATTATATCTCCAAGCAACATGTACTTAATAGCAGAGTCGATTAACTGCATTTATTTCCATGAACTCTTTCAGTAGGAAAAGGCAAAATGTAGCCATTAAGATTTAATGGAGATAAAAAGTGTCTAACCATCCCACACCTAATAAATCATGATTAAGACCGAAATGTCAAATAAAGCTCAGTCTTTGTGGTCGATGGGCATTAGAATAGAGTGAGGGTGCAGTTCTATTTTAGATGAGCTGTTTCAGCAGACATCTGAATCTAGTCTTAATGTTTGAGAGGTATGTAGTCATGATCAGTGAAGTTAAAAAACAGCTGTGACATGAAGTATCGAGTACCTCTTAGCTGAAGGAGAGTGTGATTAATGCTGCTTCCATTGAGTGTTAAATATGGGGCCATGAAGAGAGTAGTGGCTGAGGAAGACTTTTTTTTTTTTTTGCGATGTTGATCTGCATTTCAGAAATATGAGAAAATGTATTACAGGGAACAATCCAGACATCTCAGCAACAGTAGGACTGTGTGGCTGCAATGGGACAATTTGTGGAAGCTACATGCGTGGTTGTCTGCAATATATCAAATGGTTGTGCCTCATCACCCTCTTGCGTTCATGTGATCTGAGGGAACATGGACTGATGAAAGAGCCATGTAAGAGCATTTTGTTTCAGCGACTTTGCATCAAATGTATGAATAATTCTTGGCAGAGCAACAGGATCACAGACCTCCACTGTCCCAGGAAGGTGCCCTAACTAGCAACTTAAAATTTAGGAAGTTATTTGCTTTTCTGTCTCTCATCTAGTAAATTTTGAAGTACTGGAGTATTTTCTCAGGAAAAAAAAAAAAAAAAAAGTGAAGTCTGACTGGTTTGATGTTTTTGCTCCATTGTTTAATGTACCTCTGTGAGCACACCAGCTTGAATGCTTTTGAAATTACAACTCCAGGACTTCCTTGAGTTGCTGATGTACTTGANAGTGAAGTCTGACTGGTTTGATGTTTTTGCTCCATTGTTTAATGTACCTCTGTGAGCACACCAGCAAGCATTGGCCTTGCGGTTTTTCCTCTACTGGTGGCTGATATCCAATGTTTGAACAGTGATAAGTTCTTGAGGAAACTTGTTTCCATTTTCATATTAGAAAGTTGCTTTCTTGAGTATGCTTTCCTTTTAGAGTAGCTAACTCTGTTGATATAGTTGCTGACCTTGCTCAGTGCTTTATTTTAAACAAGCAAGCTCTTCTGAAAGATGCATTCTAACTATATGTCCCTACAGTGCCTAGCACATTAAATACCCTATTTTGGAGGGTGCCTAATGTATTTATTTAAAGAAGAATAAACAGACACTGCCTGTAGCTCGACCTAGCCTTGGGGCTGGGAGGAGGAAAGGTAATGCTCAGCTAGAATCATCTCATTGAAACTTTACATGCAGGGCACCATCACAAATGCATTCTACATTATAGACAGAATTTAAGAAATTAAGCCAAGCTGTCACAAATTTTGCTCACAGTCCAGCACAGAAGTAATAGAAGTGAACATCACTCCACAACTGTCAAAGCCCATGATGGTATATGAGTGTAAAGGCCCAGCAGTTTCCTTGTCACTCTGTGAAATGCTCTTAGGCCCTTTGAAGAAGGCAGTTGCTTGCCAGTGCCTCTGTAGGGTGGCTGGGCCTTGAACACAGAAATACATTTATATAGGTATGCATTTTTACCTGGCTTATCAGCTTTTATAACAAATGAAATGGAATTATTGAACAACTTTACTGAGTACTTACCATTTCAGTACTTAGCCTACTTAGGCTCTCCTAAAAGTTTGTGAAGATGAGGAATGCTACCAGGATTTGGGATTTTCCCTATCGTTCTTGTGCCATTCACACCATGTCAGACCAACTGGTGTTTTTCAAATGAAACGGTGATAGATTTTGAGAAGAAAGTTCCCTTGAACCACATGGGTATTTGGAAAACTGATAGAAAAATAAGGAATGAACAAGAGAAGTCCTGCACGTTTGCCTTAGAGCTTCATGCAGAAGAGCAGTGCTGGACAAAAGCATCATTGCTTCATTCGTACTTTAAGAAAAAAAGCAGATCCTCTAGTTCCATTGGTAATACCAGACTTGCATGCTTCCACTTAAAAGTATACTCTTCTCACTCTGTCTTTTATAGGGCATAAAATGTACTTTGTTTACAACAGTCTAAAAAAGAGCTATAGACCATTGTGTCTTGAAGAAATTGCATAGTTCTTATGTAATGGCAGAAAATTAATTTAAAGTGGAGCTGCATGTTCATGTGAAGCAAGGATGTATGGAGAGAGAGAGGGAAAGTGACAAAAATGTTTTTTGTATTTTTCTTTATAGTCTTTACAAGTCCATCTCCAGGGTAATTTTGTTTAAGGAAGAGAAGACAGTGATGGGATCAAATTAAACTTCAGCTGTAAATATAGATGTGTTGCCAGACCTTTCTTTTCACTGCATATGTATTTCAATTCATTAAGCACATCTCTGCCTTGCAGCAGCTACTTCATATGGAGCTTACCTCAGTGGTATGAGGTTTCTAGCTGATGCACAAAAGCATACTTCCTAGGTTTCCGATTTGCACGGAAAATGATCACAGCATTGCCCTTACAGGTGGATGCTGCAAGACATCATGACCACAGTTGAACTATCCCTGGCAGATATTCAGATCAATTAATTTTGCATCTTTTTCACCCTGTGATTCAGTGGGCCAGTGGAGAAGTACTTCCCAGCTCTGTTCCTCCTTCCCACCTGTCACAGAACCAAGCCGTTCACATACTACCTAATAAAAATTTTACACTTCTTTTTTTTTATATTCCATAATTCAGTGTGCATTTTGATACATGCATTTTAATATTAAATACTGCTACCTTTCCTTCTTCTTAATAGGATGCTATTTTATGCACATTAATATGAAAATCAGTAAACCCACTTGCTTAGTAAGGTGAGATACACCCATTCATCTTGACTGTGTTTACAGTCCATCAGAACAGCAAGACAGGAAGCCTTGCTTCTGGTGAATTGTGCAGAAGTGTTTAAAGTACCTTGGTGAGAAAGCTGACTTTGTTGTTAGTAAGATCGAAACAAATGTGTTATGGTCTTGTGCAGATTCCTGGTCAGGTAATAAGAGAGATGCACTAACGTGCTTATCCCATGTTGTCAAGGGAGGATCTTTCACCATTTGTTTCCTACTGAAAGACATAGCACCACAGCAGGTATTTTCATCACGTGAGATAAAAAATTCAGAATGGAAGATTGTAGATTATACAAACACAAAAGAAGAAGAAGCTGCTGGAATATATGAAGATAAAATGAGAATTTAATGGTAGTGTGCTCAGATGTTCCCTGGCAAACATTGGTATTCATAAAAAATATTGCTTCCATTTGAGTCATTTGAGTAGGTGTGACTGCTTAGTAGGACCGAGCTGTCTCTTAAAATACTATGTTGAAGAACAATATATATCTTCAAAGCATGATAGCAGATGTAGATAACTGATGAGAGGCAAGAAAGACAAGTACAAACACATCATTCAGAAATAAGTGTTGTTTGGCTCATGAGAGATGACAACATTTCCATATCCTTTTTATTCCTTTTTATGCTTATTTATGCATTCATAGGTACACCACATTTCATATAGCTTTCACATTTCAAATAGCTTTCAGAAAAGCTATTTACAGGTCTGAAGTACCCCATACGAAGTTCAAAAACAAAATGAAAATGCCTTAATAGAAATGTATATATGCATATATATGTGTGTATATATACTTACACACATTTATGTATAGGACTGTGTTGCAGATCTTCATGATACATAATCTTTTACTCTGTGGGCATGCCTGGGATAAGACTCTGAAATTAAATGCAATTATTTCTTTTGTTAGAAAAGTCAATGCACTATTAGCAGGATTCGTTGTCCACCCTTGGCAAATGACCTGAGTGACAACACCTATGAAGATGAGGATGTTAACGCAAATAGCTGGAGGCAGGCAGGGGGATTAAATTTTTAATGTTTTGGAGGACCCTTGCCTCAAACAGTTCATGTTAAAGAGAAATACAAGCATCAGCTGAGTTCAGTAGTAACCACAGGGCTTCAGAAAGAATTTTGAACCAAAGGAATTAGGAAGTTCAAGAGAAGTGTGAGTATTTGTAACAGGAAGACCTTGTTGTGGAAACAGCAACAGTCAAAATCTTGTTTGACACTGCCAGTAGTCACATCTCTGACCACACCTTGGGTTTATATGCACACATGAACTCGTGGGGTACTTTCTCATCAGCGTCAGCATCAAAAGATTGTGCAGAGCACCTGCACATTGAGCTGTTGCACCTACATCTCCTTGCAGGAGGGGTATGTTGGTAGGGTACCCCAGTTGCAGACGAGCATGTGTGCTTTTAACCTAGTCATCCCATGAATAGGGGCTGATGTACATATAACTCAGAGCTCTTTGGGCTGAGTTATAGAAGGACAATTCAAAATTTGTAGGTGTTTATTAGCATTTTGTAGGGACTTACTTATATTGTGCTTTATTTGTTATTCTACTGATATTGCTGGCCAATGAGCTACATGTAAACAGAGAAGCATGCTAGTGAAGGAAGACAACCTGAAAGTGCAAATGTACAAAGGAAGCCCATTCTGTGTGTTACTCTGGGGGGAGTGACACTGTCTTGTAGAGCAGTCTTCATAGCAGATGGTACAGCAGTCGCCTTTGGTGCAGTCAGTCCTGCATCTGTGGATGGGCAGTTTCAGAGGTAATGGTTTCAAGCTCTTCTCAGCAGCACCACAAAACAAATCAAGGAGTGCTGACCACAGGTACTGCCTTGGGAGGCTGGATGGTTTAAAAAAGAAAAAGTCACTATGTATGTAGTACAGAGCTGGCATATCTTGCCAAGGGCGACTGTGGAGTCTGCATCCTTGGAATCTGTCAAGACTTGGCTATACAGAGCAGTGACTGATCAGATCTAGTGTTAGTAAATCAGTAAGCCACTTTGATCGAGAATGGATTAATCTGAGTGAACTGAGCAACCTTTCTCTGTCTGGTGTAGATTTTCATATACAATGTATGAGAGTGTGAAATTTGCTGATATAATTAAAGTGGCAGACAAGGTCTGTGCAGGAAGGTCAGAGATTTTAGAAAGGAAGAAATCAGCTGGAGATTTGAGAAAAAAAGGAACTAGGATGGGATTTATTACTACAGAGTGCAAGATTATGGTTGGTCCAACAGATTCATAACAAGAAGCTCTGATAAGCTGGGAGCTCATCAAATGGAGATGAATTAAGTTCAGGATTTTGGTTAGTTACCTGAGTTTAATGAGAACTCAACTGAATCTCAGTAAGCATCCATGTGACTGCTCTTGTCTCATGATAAGTGCAAATTAAATTTACCCAGATGTGTCCCAGTGGAGGAATATTACCTCTGGCTGACCATAATAATAACAGCTGTTATTACATCAATGTAGCTGTAAGCAAGAGAGTTGTTGTTGTGATGTACAAAAACATAATTTCTGCAGAATTAGTATTAATGTTATTGCAGTACTCAGTCAAAATCTGGAAGAGTGATTTCAGTTTTGGTCATCTAGAAGGTTGAACTGAAAGAGGTATGTACAAAGGGAGACTGCTAGTAGGGCCAGGGGAATTAAGAACACATCTTCTCAGAAGAAACTAGAAAAAGCATAGATTTCTGAGCATCATGAAGGCTGAGATAAGGGAGCTATCTGGAAGCTGAAGATTAGTACCAGAAAAAAAATGTGGGAATTGGCCTTGAATGAACAGAAGCTGATAAACTTAGAACACTGGAATAAATGTTGTCAGAGAAATCTAACTCAGAACACACTTTAAGAATACATCAAAGGTTACTGTCTGATGGTAGTTACCCTTCACATTGGCAGGCTGATCCTGGTGCTCTAAGATATACTGATTCAGCCCTTCTCTTTCAATAATATTATTACCAGTGTTATTGTCATGATTACTATGAAAAGGATTACACCTCTGTAAATCAGCTTTAGTAAAGACTTCCTTCTTTAATTCTTCGTATATTTAAACAGGAGGTTCAGTTGAGGTAAACCTGAGAATTATTCATATTGAATTTATATTATCATTGTTTTTTCATTCAAATGTGTCTTATGAAGATTAGCATATTTGTGTTGTCTAAAGCATGCAGGATCCGAGTAATCAAAGTGATGTCATTTTGCCTTTGCTTTTTAAGTTTGCAGTGAAATACCAAAGTTAAATGATTACTGGCAAGGCTTTCTCCACTTCTCCATTTCCCTTTTCTATTTTGACCTTATACAGCTGACAGGCTAATGGATTACATGTTGTTTTTTCTCTAGTTTTTTCCAGATAATGCTGTGACAGCTTTTCCCCCAGTTCTTAATTCATCAAATGCAAGTTTTCCTAATTTGAGTAATCAGACACGGTGGTGTATACAAAACAACTGTTTTTTCCTACCGGTAAGTTGATTTTACATTTATTTATTTGTTTAGAACTATTTCTCTAAGTAGAATTTCTGTGGATCTATTGGATGTTAAAGACTAACCAGTTTTTTGGAAGCTTGCTTTTTTTTCAGTCACCTGCAACTACCTCTGAAGGAAGTGGGTCGGTAGAGGAGTTTAGTAGTTCTAAACATCGAGGTTATTGAGAATGTCAGATGAAAAATCAGGCCACAGCCTGATAAGAGCCATAACTCACCCATCCTAACCAGTAGACACTGTGATATGTCAGGAGAAGACACAGTGACTGCAGATGCTGCAGTGAATGCAGTGTAAGTGGCTGTTAGTGAAGGAACAAGGTTGACCCATAGACGTGTTTTGCAAGGACCAGCACTAAGTCTAAGCATACCCACCATTTTCTTTGTTCACCTGGCAGTAAAATTGAAATCTGTGGTTACCAGACTTGTATCATCATTGCATCATGGAATGGGGAAATATAGCACTCATATACTACCATGTAAACTGTGTAAAAAGGATCTGAGCTGGTTTGAATAAGATGTCTTAGTGTGAACAAAAGCACACTGGCACGTGAAAAGGGAGAAGAACATTCCTACAAAAATGGGATCTGTATCCCTCAGAGCAATGATTTTTAGAGAGCTTAGGAAAGATCTGCATCTGAACATAAAAAGCTGCATTTTGTGCCAAAGTAGATCAGCAGCATTTGAATGAAAATGCAGGAAGCAGAAAGAGAATGGAGAATATTTTATCTCTATGTAGAATTGATGACACCAGTAACAGAATGGTATTTGCTGATTTCCACATAATTATGGAACCATAGAAGCATGGAATGGCTTGGGTTGGAAGGAGCCTTTAAAAACATCTAATTTCAGTGTCCTGCTGTGGGCAAGGACACCCAAACAAGGCTACATAAATGACTCTATCAAGCTAGACAATCCCAAGCACACCCAAAAGTAGGATGTTAATTTTGTATAGAACTCTTCTGTAAAAAATAATTATGCTGACTGTAGCACTTGCAAACTTTCAGCATCTCCTTGATAAAGCAGCAGTAGAGCATGAGTTTCTTTTCTTTTTCCCATTTTCAAGTTTACTTAACTAAATTTGGTACTGGCAGGTGCCTGTGTTCTCTTTTGGCCCCGATGTGAAGTTATCCTTGTTGTCAAAGAAGTGAAGCAATCCTTCTCCCAGCATCCACACAAGTACTTGCTCACAAGCATGTAGAAATTAATTGTTCCCAAGCATATTCATATTTGTGTTCATTTTTTTTATAATAGTGGATTCTCTAGTTCCCTTTTTTTACTTATTACTGTTTTAAAGTTCTTGAAAAAAATTGTTTTCTTTTTTACAATGAAGCTCTCCAACAAGCATCTGAATGGTACATTTTTTCAAGAATTATACTTATTATTAGATTCAAACTCTTTTTCTTAAGAAAAAAAAGATGTGTCTTTTTCCTGTGTTTAACCTTGTATAACTGTTTGTCAGCTCTTCCTATGACTGACACATTCAGAACAACTGATGGTTTCTAAGTTTGAAAACATGCAAATGCATTCTTTCATCAGAGAAACTTTGATAAATTGGCACAGCAATTACGTTAAAATGTCACTTCTGGTAAAAATCTTGAAAAGTTTAGATTGGCTGAAGTATTTAAATACTTCTTCCCTCGTTTTCTTTAGTAAACAGCTCTCAAATGTGCATTATTTTCATCCTAAGGCACTGCATAGCTCCTAACTTCTAGCTTCAAAAAGCTGAAAATTCCTTTTGGGTTACTATTTGTTATCCTTAGAAAGTTTTCTTAAAAACTGAAAATAAAATTCTCTCTTTACTGAATGAGATATTGAACTGCTGATAAATGCTTGCTTTCTTAAATTGGATATCAATCCTTTTTTATCTGTTTCACCTTTAAGCACTTCTTCCTGATTTATAGCAGTGGGGCTGACAGATCTATTGATGACATAATCTAAAATGAATGAATAAGAGATTTTTTAATTATTTTAGCTCCACTAGCATTTAGTTCATCTGGAAGCATATTGATTGATTCTCTCCCTGCTCCACACCATAAAATAACTTTTCTGATTTGTATTCTTTGCTTTTGTGCTCTTTTTGAAGACTTACCAAAGATTACACAGTAAGTTACAGGAACTTTGCTCGTGGTTTTATTTAGTTTTGCTGTGAAGCTTCTTTAGCTTCTATATAATAGAAGCATCAGGCAGAGGTCCAGTCAAGGATGGTGTGTGGTGCAGATCCCATCTGTGGAGAAGTTATCCTGCATCTTCTTTTGAGCTCTCACAGGATTTTCTTCAAAGAAAATCTTTCTATTCATCATTTCTGCTGTCAGACAAAACTTATGTTCACACAAGCACTTGATGCTGCTCAGTTAGATAAAGGCAAGGATGTGCAAGTGGCATCATCACCATCTGAGGCTTCCATATGGGCAAGGGACACGCAGAGCATGGCACACATCTGCCTTGCTCAGGTGGGTGGTTACGTGAGTTGCTAATTCCTTAGTCTACCATCATTGTCTGCTAAAGCTCACTACAAAGGTTTGATATCATAGCAACTCTGTTGCTATAAGAGCATTAGTATCTCTGTAGTCTCCTTGTTCACTAGGTCAGTTGTACAAAAGTGCAGGATGAGCATACCTAAGGCTGGCATGTTTGTTAAGAAATGAGTCCTGTACACTAGTACACTAAAATTATTAATTTTCCCTAGCTGTCCATTAATTCCTCTCCAGGTTCATTTCATCAGCTGAGAGAAGAATGCTTGGCACAGCAGACAGGCTGCCATTTGTCAGATGCCTTCCGATTTATGTGCTGTGACAAAGATCAGTGCTTTCATGCTACAAATACAACAGCAATTTCTGTCCTGATTTTCTGAATTGTTAATTTGACTGTTTCTTCACTGAATTTGTACTGTTTTTACTTTTTTTTTTTTTAACAGAGAAGGATTCAAGCTACACAGCTTTAAATACCTACTAAAATTTCTAAGTTTATTTTTATTAAAAAGGGGAAAATTCAGTTCGTATGACAGATATTTAAACATTCATTTGCAAAATTGGGCACTCAGAAGCAACAGTTTTGAGTATATGCTTTATGATTGAAAAAGATGAATTGAAGGTGGCGTTTTTTAAAAGGCATCATAAGCTGATGTGTCCATTTGAGTAGAGTTTCCCATGGTGTCTTTGCCAGGGCTGCACGGTGCTTACTAGAGTGTTGCACTGCAATATGCGATATAGGACGTCATTCTTAAATTATGTCTGTGCCACTGTTGTATCATCCATCCACCCACCTCTGAAATCTTAGCCAACGTTTTCAATCCGGTTATGCATTCCCGTGGAGCACTAACAGGGACTTTATTCCGCTTGGAAGTTTCTTGGTCTTTGCTTGGTACATTTATGGATTTGAGACAGCCTTTTGTTTGCTGTAAAACTAATTTCACAAGTAGAATGCCCTGAGCATTAAAAACATGGCTACTGCTACTTTTATAAAACACTGAATTCTGAAAATATAGTGTGAGCTCTTGAGGGATGCAACCAGCAGAGAAATTTGTTTTATTTTTTTTTTTATTCTGAACAACCGTTCTTTATATTTCTTATTTCAAACAGATGTGCATGGAAATTACAATAACAGCAAAGATTTAGATGGCAGATCAATTCTATCTGATGAGTGCCATGAAAATTATTATTCTTGATGATCCTCCAGAATTAGTATACAGTGATTCAGGTTCTGTCAAAAGTACTGTTATCAACTATTCAACAGAAGCCTGAAAATCAAATAGCGTATCTAGAAATAGAATGCTTTGTAGCTGAAGATAGTATCTTTACAAGGTACAAGACTGTAATTTTCAGGAATGTTGTTTGGCAAAGGTGCTGTATGTTAACAACTAAGAAAATGATTCTAGTGGGATTGTATTATTTCTGTTTTAGCATTGGTTTTGATACTGTAATCCATTTTGAGAGAGTATGAAGTTAATATCTTTTTTTTTTTTATTACCTCAGGAACTTAACTTCAACCATATATATTTTTTGTTGATGGTGGATAGAAAAGGCTTTTTTAAACAAATGAATGTATTCCTATGTAGTCATTACTCAAGAAGATGTAACATGATCATTTTTTAATATTTATATTGTTCATAGGCCATGTTAATCATTTTTTATTCTTTGGCTCTTAACTGTATTTCTAGAGTCTGTAAAATTGTGTATCTGTGCGGTTCTTAACATCTGTGTGTATTGCATCAGTTTAACAATGCTGCAAAAGTATACAATAAAATTGTTTGCAGATCTTCAGGCATTTTGACCTTGATCTTCCCTTATTCTCAGTAATACATACAGGGTAGTTTTTGTATTCAAGTATGAGTGAAAACTCTACAGAGGCACAGGAATAAATATTCAGTCATTCTGCTGGCAGCAGGCTTTCATACAAAACTTCCACACCAGCACTGGGTTCCCACATATAGGACATACTGCTACTGGAGATGAATAATTCAAAAGTGGAGAAGGGTGAAAATTAGAAAGCATAGATGAGGATCATAATCTGAATTCTGCTGAGTTTAGAGAGAATTTGAGCCTAGTAAGAAAAAGAGTCTATTTTATGAAGGACCAGTATCTGGTTGTTATTGTTTGTAAACCATAATGTGCTATGTATTATGATTATTTACACATTGTGATAAATAACATGCTTAAGTGGTCAGTTAATATTTTCTTAAAAGCTGATATTCTATTAAAAGCTATGTATTTTATTATGTGTGATAGCCCACTCAACAGCCAAACTATAAATATTTACTATGCGATTTTCCTTTCCCAGTATTTTATATACAGCTGCATATTAGGGCTCATTTCCTGTTCCGTTTTTCTGAGGATAAATTATGAGCTGAAAATGGTGATCATGTTGATTGCATTAGTGGGCTACAACGTTATCCTTCTGCACACTCACGGGTCCATGCTGGATGACTACAGCAAATTTATGTACGCAACAGCACCCCTAAAAAGGTAGGTTAATAATTTCAGTCATTCTGAAATTAATAGAAATAAAATACCAACTATGGAACATATCATGTAGCATTTTTATTTCTTATGTATTTGGCTCTATAATCTACAAGCCACAATTTAAAATTGTTGTCATTGTTGAGCATAAGAATAAAATACACAGATCTGTGCCAGATGCGTAGATCACATCCTGTAGAAAGTACAGTATGGTTTATTGTGCATTTTTGTAATAAGAGATACTAGGAAAATGTGGTTTTGAACGTTATTAAGACTCCTGAAGAAAATTTGCTGCAAACCAAATAAAATTGACTTTTTCAGAACTAGTATATTGTTCTAAAACTTTACAAAAGCAGTCTGTCATGGGGTTATCCGGACCAGTCTATGCCCGTGACAGGGACAGTAGGCCCAAGGGCCCTTCCCCCCTCCCCCCGAAAACGGGAAGGGAAAGGAAAATGAACAGCAGCGGCACTGATCTAGGGAGGAAAACTTATTTTACTAACTATGATATAATACAATCTAATTGAAATTGAGACTAATAAATCAAATAAAATAGGAGAGAGAGAGTTTTCAGAGCAAACCTGGAAGACCCAGACGCAACCGCCACGGCCAAAGGAAGAGACCACCCTGGGGGGGAGATTTAACTCCCAGTGCGCTATATGATGTTATGATGTGGAATACCGAAAACCAAAAATCACAAGACCATGACACAGTCTTAGCTATTGAAAAACAAAACTACAACTAAACAGACCTACTGTTAATTAAATGAACAGAAAGAGATCTTTATGTTCCCATTGGATGAGTGGACAGAATACCTGTGTGGTGGGATGGAGAACCACATGACCAGTTACATTTATGTTGTACTTCCGGTAGCCTTCATTTTTCCAGTCAAGCTTGTGTGTCTGTTGGTTTTTCCTTCCTAAATCTCTCATCAAGGTTCTTCTTTCAGTGGCATCAGTAGTGGAGTGCTAGCGTGAACTGTTCCCCATTCCTTATAGCACCTTTCCCCAAAGCAGAATTTTTAATAAAGATCTCGTTTGTCCCTATTGTAATTCCGAATGAAAAGACATTTTGGGAGTTAGCTGCCTCAGTATCCATTTCTTCACATTCATTGGATACAGGGTCAAGCTTTCCATTATGGAAGTCATGTATTATGTAAAAACTGTTTTTAATCTGCCTTTATAGAATACACACCAATCGCTCCATTTGCTAGCAAAGAAGGAAATTATTTTTAATAATTCCTCATGTTGGTACTGGACTTCAAAATGTGGGTTCATTTGCACAGAATGATGTAGAAGTAATCAGAGTTTCATTATTGAAATAATATTTTGCCAAAAAATAAAGCATATCCTATTTAAGCAGTCCTAGTTTACATTCCAGAAGGTAATATAAATTGCTAAATTGTTCCTTGTGCTGAAGTAATTTTGTTTTAACTTTTGAGCAGCTTGCTTTAGTTACATTTTTATTTTGTAGGCCTGGAATACTGAAAGACCTGAAGACAATGGGCTCAATTTCTTTGTTTATATTCTTCGTCACGTTACTGGTTTTGGGTAGACAGGTAAGATGCTCAGTTCTTTTCATCTGCATCAGTGGACACACTGCCAGCCTCCTGCCTTCTCAAAGATGTTTTAGATTTTCTGACAAGCACCTTTGCTCCTTTTTGCCCCACACCCTTTCAAAGGAGTGTCAGAAACATCTAAAAAGCTATCATTTCCTTTATTGCCTTCCAGTATGTCCTTAAAACTCACCAGTAACTCTGCAATAGCTGTCATTGAGACTGTAGGCATTATGCTGATAGTGCACTGTGACTATTGCTTGTCATGCTGACCAATATTGTCTCATAGCTTCCCAGCGTGCTCCCATCTGTCCACATCCATCTGCTGTCTCCCTAGTTGCTTAATTACAAGCTATTTCCTTCACAGTTATTACCATTTGAGGCAGACACAGAAACAATGTAGCATACACACAGCAGTGTACCACATACTGAGGTCACGGTTGTACTAACACAGTGAACTGATGGGAAACTCCTCTTTTCATTAACCACTTGCGCTTTTTTGGTGCCATTGTGGTGTGGGTGGCCTGACGCTCTTGCATGCTGAGGGCAGGGTGAGGGCAGTTCTCTCTCTCCAGCTCCTTGAGGCTGTCCATGCTAAGCTGGAAGCTTGTCATGCCAGGAGTGACGTGGTGCACAAGGCAGGGCTCCAAGATGGAGGAGACGAGCCATGTGAGGTCTCATGAACAGCCTGTACCCATGTAGCCTGCAGCCTTGGGAAGGTTCTTCTGTCATACTGTCTTTAAATCACTTATTTACATTATAGTTCCCCAGAACATAATGACTGTCACTTAAACTGTCAAGCAGACCCTCCAGGTTACTAGATAAAAAATTCCTATCTGGCATCTTCTTTAGTTTTGCTTAGGGGAACATTCTTGAGTTTCAATAAAATTCATCATCGGCCTTACGGCCAGCACTGTACTGGAGATTGCTCATTCAATGTTAACAGCAGAGAGCAGTGCTGCAACACAGCTACTTCCAGATGTAAACAGGGTTAAATACTCCTTAGCACCACGGAGTCCCTGTTGATCAAGGTGTCAGATCAAAGGAGTGGGCATGACATCAAGAAAAGATAGAAAAGGAGCATGATTTTTACTGAGCAGAGAGTATTTCTTTGTGGGCTCAGTCACATCCACAGTAAAGTTTCTGATCTGTATACTGCAGCAGTGCATGCTGGTTGCTCCCTGGCTCACACCTATTGAAAAATGAGCCTGTAAGGTAACAGTCTTTTGCTTTCAGAGCTGTAGGTTTGAGATCTTCATCATGATATTGCTTGTTTGTAGCTCTTCAGTCTGTTGCCTTTGATTTTTCTGCTAATTTTTTTTCTTCTTTGAAGAAGATGAAGGAAAAAACTCTGTTTTCAAACGTTCTTAAGCAAAGTCTAAAAGATAACAGATGTTCCAAACTAGTTTTAATATATTCTTGAACTAAGACCTGCCATTTTAGGTTACTGCTGGTGACACTGGCTGGTAGTGAATGCCTTGGAGAAAAACAGAGAGGAAACTCTCCATCCAGCAAATATATCCTGATTTTCCTTCCTGTTCCTCCTGCATTGCCAGAATCTGTGCCAAGCCCATGTTCTAACCCTACTGTGAAAAGAGGATAAGGAAAGAAGTGGAACTAGAGGAGGAATTCCTGATGAGCAGTCTCTCTGCTGCTTCTGGTGTGGACCATAGCCTCTGCCACTTTCTCTGGCATTCAGATGCTTCTCAGCTCTACTTCTGACTACAGTTTGTAATATTTTAGAGGTAAAAGGAGCAAGGAGTGGATGTGCTGTAGATTTTGACAGTGATGGAAAGCTGCTTTCTAACTGTTCTGAATTCCTTTTCTAGTAACGTCTACAGTAGCATTGTTTCTCTAGCAGTATAAGAGTTTAACAGGGCCAGTGTTTATAAGGGCAGGCATCATCTTTTGGATAGCTTTTAGATCAGCTGGTTAAATTAGAAAAATAGACAAACATTTGGATAGATTCTTATCTGTTATTCCTGTTGCTTCTTTGATTTTAGACAACTTTTTAACCTTCACAAATTGATCATAAGGAATAAGTAAAATTCCCGTATCCCACAAAGCACACAGCAAATCTTACTTACTTTTGCACATTAATGGTTACCCATCCTTTCATCTCCCCTTCAGGAGAAATGATGAATGGCATGTATTCTGCATGCTTTTCCCCTAGGTACCGGGCATCTCATCTCCAATATATTTATGGAAATTGGAAGAAACCAGTACAGTGTTATTCACTAGCGTCTACATGGGCAAACAAACATGTTGAAGGGAAGAACATTTTTCCCAAAATGACAGCAGTCTCCGACGTTGCAGTTTGTGTTCTCAAGGGCAAAAAATCTGGGAAATAATGTTCATGGATTTCAAGTCATGGAGTTCAAAGGGATGGAGAGGGGCGGGGGGATGCTGCTTCCCTAAAGTGTCTGTACACTAATGCGTGCAGCATGGGAAATAAACAGGAAGAGTTGGAGATCTGCGTGCGGTCGCAAGGCCATGATCTCATCGCGATCACGGAGACGTGGTGGGACAGCTCGCATGACTGGAATGTTGTCATGGAGGGCTATGTGCTTTTTAGGAAAGATCGGCTGGCAAGGCGGAGTGGTGGAGTTGCTCTTTATGTGAGAGAGCAGCTAGAATGTATTGAACTCCACCTGGGGGAGAGTGATGTAGCGGTGGAGAGCTTGTGGGTGAGAATCAAGGGGCAGGCTGGTATGTGTGACACTGTTGTGGGTGTGTACTACAGGCCCCCTGATCAGGAGGAGGAGGTTGATGAGGCCTTCCATAAGCAACTGGAAGTAGCGTCATGATACCAGGCGCTGGTGCTTGGGGGACTTCAATTATCCAGATATTTGCTGGACAAACAACGTGGGCAGGCACATACGGTCCAGATGGTTCCTGCAATGTGTTGAAGACAACTTTCTGATGCAGATGGTGGAGGAACCGACGAGGGGAGGGGTGTTACTGGATCTTATTCTCACTAATAAGGAGGGGCTTGTTAAGGAAGTAAAGGTCGGGGGCAGCTTGGGTTGTAGTGACCATGAGATGGTGGAGTTCAAGATCTTGAGTGGAAGAAGCAAAGCAAAAAGTAGGATTGCTACCCCGGACTTTAGGAGAGCCAACTTTGATCTCTTCCGGGACCTACTTGGAGCTATCCCGTGGGCTAGGGTGTTAGAAGGTAAGGGGGCCTGTGAGAGCTGGTCGGCATTTAAACAGCTCTTCTTCCAAGCTCAGGATCGGTGCGTCCCTGTGAGCAAGAAATCGGGAAAGGGTGGCAGGAGACCTGTGTGGATGAGTAAGGAGCTCATGCGCAAACTCAAAGGGAAGAAGGAGGTCCATGAAATGTGGAAAAAGGGTCTGACCACTTGGGAAGAATATAGAAATGTTGTCAGGGCCTGCAGGGATGCGACGAGGAAGGCTAAAGCCCGCCTGGAATTGAACCTGGCAAAGGAGATAAAGGATAATAAAAAAGGCTTTTTTAAGTATGTTAACAGTAAAAGGAAGACTAGGGAGAATGTGGGTCCCCTGCTAAGTGAGGGGGGTGTTCTGGTAACGGGGGATGCTGAGAAGGCGGAGATACTGAACGCCTTCTTTGCTTCTGTCTTCAGTGAAAAAGCTCTCCCTCAGGAATCCCAGACCCTGGAGGTTAGTGAGAGGGTCTGGGGAATGGAAGACTTCCCTTTAGTCAGGGAAGAGGCGGTCCGAGAGCGCCTAGGCAACACCAATGTTCATAAATCCATGGGACCCGATGGGGTGCATCCACGGGTGCTGAGGGAGCTGGCAGAGGTGATTGCTGAACCGCTCTCTATCATCTTTGAGAGGTCTTGGAGAATGGGGGAGGTGCCTGAAGACTGGAGGATAGCCAATGTCACTCCGGTCTTCCAAAAGGGCAAGAAGGAAGATCCAGGTAATTACAGGCCAGTCAGCCTCACCTCTGTCCCTGGAAAGGTGATGGAACAGCTTGTGCTGGATGCCATCTCCAGACAATTGGAAGAAAAGGAGGTTATCAGGAGTAGCCAGCACGGGTTCACCATGCTGAAGGGAGGTCGTGCTCGACCAACTTGGTAGCCTTCTATGATGTCGTCACTGGCTGGGTGGATGGGGGGAGAGCAGTGGATGTAGCCTACCTTGATTTCAGCAAGGCGTTTGATACTGTCTCCCACGACATCCTTATAACAAAGCTGAGGAAGTGTGGGATAGATGAGTGGACAGTGAGGTGGGTTGAGACCTGGCTGACTGGCAGAGCACAGCGGGTCGTCGTTGGCGGTGCAGAGTCTGGTTGGAGACCTGTAAGTAGCGGTGTTCCTCAGGGGTCGGTGCTGGGTCCGGTCTTGTTCAACATCTTCATCAATGACCTTGATGAGGGGATAGTGGCCACCCTCAGCAAGTTTGCTGATGATACGAAGTTGGGAGGATTGGCTGACACGCCTGAAGGCTGTGCTGCCATTCAGCGAGACCTGGACAGGCTGGAGAGCTGGGCGGTAAGAAACCAGATGAGGTTTAACAAAAGCAAGTGTAGAGTCTTGCACCTAGGGAGGAATAATTGCATGCAGCGGTACAGGTTGGGGGATGACCTGCTGGAGAGGAGCTCTGCAGAGAGGGACCTGGGTGTCCTGGTGGACGACAGGTTGGCCATGAGCCAGCAGTGTGCCCTTGTGGCCAAAAAGGCCAATGGCATTCTGGGCTGCATTAAAAAGAGCGTGGCCAGCAGGTCGAGGGAGGTGATCCTCCCCCTCTACTCTGCCCTGGTAAGGCCTCATCTGGAGTACTGTGTCCAGTTCTGGGCTCCCCAGTACAAAAAAGACAGGGATCTCTTGGAAAGAGTCCAGCGGAGGGCCACAAAGATGGTGAAGGGCCTGGAGCATCTCCCCTATGAAGAAAGGCTAAGTGAACTGGGTCTGTTTAGCCTTGAGAAAAGAAGACTGAGAGGGGACCTGATCCAGGTCTATAAATATCTAAGGTGTGGGGGGCAAAGTGGCGAGGCCAGACTCTTTTCAGCAGTGTGTGGAGACAGGACAAGGGGAAACGGCCAGAAACTGGAGCATAGGAAGTTCCGCACCAATGTGCGCAAGAACTTCTTTACGGTGAGGGTGACGGAGCACTGGAACAGGCTGCCCAGGGAGGTTGTGGAGTCTCCTTCTCTGGAGATATTCAAGACCCGCCTGGACGCCCACCTGTGCGACCTGGTGTAGGGAACCTGCTTTGGCAGTGGGGTTGGACTCGATGATCTCTGGAGGTCCCTTCCAACTCCTATGATTCTGTGATTCTGTGATTTAGTAGGCTGATTTTATGGCCTGTTGCAGTCTTCCTCTTGCTACAGTTCTGGTAGAGCCCTTTCCTACCTCTGCACCCTTCTTCCACAGAGGGTAATACACAAATCATTTTTCTCTTCGTTACTGCATTTTTCAACTTTTCAGATAATAGCTTTTCTTTTCTTGTCTCTTAGTACCTGTATGTTTTAAGAGTGTTAAAGACAATAGCCTCCGATAAGAAGGGATGTCCCTTCCACTTCCCTTCTCCTGGCACTGGCGCTCCTCTGCCCCCAGAGCAAGCTACCAGAAAGTTCACCTAAACAAAATGTGAGTGCTTTTCTACAACCCAGCCCGATGAGCCTGCTCACTGCTGGCTGATGCAAAAGCAGGAGAAAGAATTAATGTACGGTGGAACAGAGGTGGAGGGAGGCAGAGCTAGTGTATCTGTACACCTTCTATGAGCAAACTTAACTCCCAGGTTCAGGTAATACTCTTAGATGCACAACCATGATTCCTGCTGAAAGAGCTAGGCCTTCCCAAAATAGGGAAATGGTCTGGCTTAAAAATCAGCCCTGGAAAAATGGTTGGTTTTCAGCCAGATCTTTTTGCTGAGCTTTTTGTATGGTGTGGCGGCATCAATGCTTATGCCTAAAGAATAACTGTAGGATGGGCATGAGGTAGAGAAAGTAGAATAGCTTTTCTTTTCCATGGTCATGTCAGCATAGGCTATAAGTGACACATTTCAGTCTGCATAGATGCCATCTAAGTTCTCTGAAACAGTCTGGCAGCACACAGGCAATGCATTGAGAATGCAAACTCTCCAACTGTGCCCAGACATTGCCTAGGAGAATGCAGATTGGCATGGGCTGGGCTGTATACAGAGTGTGCTCATGTTTAAGCCTTAAACATTGTGAATTACCAGTATCGATGTAGCATGTTAATTTTTTTCTTATCTTTGTATAATATTACATATACCTGGTTAGTCTTTGAGTAAATATTTTGCTTCTCCTGAAATTGATTATATTGTGTTTATAAACTGAGTTTCACTGTCTGTTTTAGTGTCCAGATGTGTGTGGCAGTGAAAACTGTTTTTTTGTAGTATCTGCAGTGGTTTTTAGCCAAGTGGTTTTATTCCATGAAAGGTTTTTTTTTTTTTCTTAGGTAATGTAGTCTTTTAAAAAGCCTTTTCTGAAAGAACTTGATGAACATTTGTTTAAAAGTTCAGTTCTATTCACAGACCATTGGCGTATTTGTGACAGGTGGAGGCATGTTTACATAGGCTGTATCAATAATTCCTCATTATATCAGCTTTACATAATATGTCTAAATAGCTCCTTAACACAGCTTTGTCTGTGGTTCTCGTTGTCACCTCAGTTCTTTTCCAAAGGTTTGCATTATATCCTTGCCATTTGTCAGTTCTCCAACACATTGAAGGTTTTGAACGATAAGGCGATGCACTACAAGTTTCAGAGCAGCAGCTTTTCATTTCAGTTACTTCTAGTGCTGGTGACTTCCTGTTGATATACTTACAAATATGCTGTAAGAAGACATCCTCTACTAATGCTTGTCTCGCTCCAATTTATAGGAGGGAGATGAGGTTCTTTTAATGTATGTATACCCGACGTGAGATTAAGAAGCAACGGTTCAAATGTTGGTCCAACCAGTTTATTACAAATCCTAATTAGGGAGATGGGGAAGTGGAGGACGAATACTATTACTAATTAAGGTGATGGGGAAGGGAAGGCGGGCGATAGAAAAGATAGGAAAGAAGCAAGAATTGCATAAAGCGGGGATAGTCACCACCAGGATCCAGCAGAGGTCCCGTTGTTCGATGGTCCGGGGCAGAGGCTCAGGGGAGGAGGGCAGCAGCAGCGTGGCCAGTCTCAAGCAGCAAGACGATGCAGGTACCGGGTAGGTCCGGGGAGAAGCCGCGGTGCAAGTCCGGGAGAAAGCAGCAGGTCTCCGGTAGCAGGACCAGGAGAGTCCGTCAGCATGCAGGCATTCCGTAGGGAGGAATCTGATGGCAGACACCTTTCTTCTTTGGGAGAGAGCAGCAGCAGCAGCATGGCCGGCCTTAGGAAGCAAGCAGGTAGAGCGCAGAGCAAGTCCAGGAGGGAGAGAGGCAGGTCGTGAGGCTTCTCATGTCAGGAACTCTCCTTGTTCTTCTTCATGAGGTTTCTGTTGTCAGAAAACCTCTTTGTTCTTCATGAGGAATTCTGTTGTCAGAAAACCTAAAAACCATGGTTGTTTGTCCCTTTTTTATCCTTCTTCTTCTGCCTACGTGACATTCCTGGGCACTTGGGTAAGAGTCATGTGCAGCACCTCCTGAGAGGGCCATCTCCTTCGAGATAAGCACACACAAAAGACTGCTTCCCAGCCATTAATCTGCAGCTTATCTCTCTCTCGTTGCCCCTGGCCTTGTCCGTCTGTGCCCCTCAGACAAGAGTTTTCTCAGTCTTTGCCCAGGACTTGCCTGGACTTGTCCATCAGTGTTCCTCAGCAAACTTTGAGGCAATGGTATAAAAATAATAATCTCTTACAATGCTCCATACTGAAACAGTTCCTCAGACCCACTGTCTATAAGTAATGGCCGTGGAATTTCCTTAACTTCCTCACCCGAATGAAAACCCACGTGTAATTTCCCGGAAGTGATCTTATCTGCATTAGTGTTACTGTCACTCTGCCGCTTTAGCACGTGTGCATCTCCTGTGACTGCACGCATCGATGGCAAAGACTCATGAGCAGCTTATTTTGACTTTGTAACTTTCTGCATTTGTGGGAGAAAGTTCATTCAGTTTCTTGCCTCATTCTGAGGCAAATATTGAAAACAGGTCTAAGTGGGTGTTGCACTAGAATTTAAAGATACAGACATTGCCATCTCTGTCTCATCAGGCATAAGACCTAAATCAGTTTTTGATACACCTGACTGCTTTTGCCCAAGAACAAGCTACAACTGATCTGAACCTCCTGGGCTGCATTGCCTTACGTGCACTGATATCATGCCTGCCTGTGTATCGAAGCCATTCTGAGATATTTTCATGGTGAGATGTTAAAAAGGTTCCGTAGATTACATGTAAAGTGGGAAGCAATCTTGGTTTTCAGATGACTGTAAGGCTTCAAAGTTTGAGCAGGGTCTTCAAAGATGTTTAAAATAAATTGGGTGTATTGCACAAACAAAAAACAGTCTAAAATAGGCTTTACTAATTTTGGGCTTACGTGTTTTTAAAAATCTGAATATGCATTTTGAAATAACCTTTGACATTTTTAATTACAAATCAAACTGTAGAGTACATTCTGCTTTTTTTTCCATTTTCTGAGTTCTCTTTGCCATTTGTTTTGGCATCCTGTATTTCAGTAAATAACAAACATGTAAATACATTATCTCCTTAGTATTATCTCATAAAGAAGAAACAAATCGTTTTGAAGACTAAGCTTATCTCAGTTTGTTTTCAGTACAAACTAGATACAATGTATGGATACCTAATTGCTGTTTTATGCCACACGTCCACTCTACTTCAGACAATTTATGCAAATGATTTTGGCATCCCAGTGTTTTATTGGATTTTTTCTACATGAAGACAGTTTATTGGATTTGTTCTGCATTAATGCAGATGTGGAGGCATTAAGTTTATCATCTATGTGGGGAACTTGAATATATAAATATTAATAGAAGAATAAGACAAACATTCTAAAAAAGTGACTGCGTATATTTTGAATCATGAGATCAGATGTTCATGACCTCAAGCCTTACAAGAGAGGTAACTGCAATTTGGTACGGGAACAATGACAGAACACAATACAGTTCTGTTTCCAAGTTCTGGCAGAAGCCTGTTTTCAGGTTGTGTCTTCCTTCATGCATGTCTTTATATGTATGTAAGTCTGTGCCTTCTCTTCATTTGCTCATAATCTGCAAATAACCTTTAGTAACGTAATTAATTGAAATAGCCGGCTTGTTTGCTTATTTGACTTACCAAGTCCAGACTTCTGAGGCAGAGTATGATCTGCTGTTGAGACATTAAGACCCACTTTATGTTCCGAACAGTATTAACTTTGTGTCAGAAGAGCCAGATTCTCTCTTTGACAGTTCATTTGAGGTATGTGTTCTATCTTGTGTATATCAGCAGAAGAAAATATAATCACTAAAGGATGCTGTGGTATGGATGATCTTTTTTTCTTTTTTTTTTCTTTTTTTTTTTTCCAATTAAATATCTAAACAATATCCAGGCCTTATCAACCAATTTAAAGGAATGTGTAGAGGCATGGTTTCTCTCTTAATATATTTTTCATCTTACAGTTTCTCAGTGGATCCATTTTTTGCTTCACCAATTCTAAATTCCTTGCTCTTTGGAAGCTTGCAAAATCCATTTCATGTCAACTTCCTACGCTATCTTTGTGATCTCAACAAAGTACCCATGAATCATTTTGAGCTATGGCAGCAAGCATCCAATCACAAGGACTGTGGTCATGTTTTTGTCTAAACACTTACTGGCTGCTAATAATAATGGTTAGTATTTTCAGGATTTTACATAAGATTGTGAACATAATCATGTTCTCCTGGTTAATAACTCAGCCTTCATTAAAGCTGCAGGGTAGTATTAAGCCATTGGACTACACTGAAATATTGACTTACATCAGCTCCAAAGACATAAGCCAGTGGAGTCTTTAATGTAGAAATAATGCCATAGAATTTACCAAAAAGCCTTGAAAGTATTGGAAAGGAGTACAGAAGTCCACAAAAAATGAAACTGAATTTTCAAAAATACTAATATTTCAAGATTATTATACATTTATATAATGAAAACTCAGGTACAACAAGAAGAGAAGGATGTAGCATTATATACATTTTTAAAGACAAAATCAAAAAACAACACGATTTTTGATAGTCTTCAAAACACTCCAATTTAAAAATCTCTTGTTATTCTAAAGCGGTAATGTTTTTGCTGTGTGCATACTAAAAGGAGAAAGTTTGTCTCTTGAACAACGGGAGGTGTATCAATAGGCTAAATTTTCTTCTGCTACCCTTCTTTTTTTTTTTTTACCATTAAGTTTGCATGACATAAGTTAAAGCTGGTGAAAGTTAGGGTCTTTCTGAAATGCCCACTATCGTAAGTGAAATTCTCTTTAGATAAATTAGATATCATATTGCAAAACTGCAAATTATTTCCATAACAGTGTTTGATTTGTAGAATGAATTTCTTCCAGAGCATGAGAGTACATAAGGAAATCTTCCTTTGTTTCAATCACCACGCATCTTTTGGCTTGTTTCTGAGCTTTTTTCTGTGCCTTTTTTTTTTTCTTTCATGGTGGGGAGCATTTATAACTTCAATGAAATGTGTACCATATGGTGTGTGCTTGGGGGTTAACTTCTGTAGAATCTGGAACTGTACTTGAATGGCCAAATAATATCCTTGTAAAGGTGATGTACTGTGTTTATTTTGTCTCTTAAACCTGTACTCCAGCAGGACAAGATGCCGATTGTTTCTTTACCTCTGTGTCCTCTTGTAACAGAATGAATATTACTGTAGGTTAGACTTCCTGTGGAAGAACAAGTTCAAAAAAGAGCGGGAGGAGATTGAAACCATGGAGAACCTAAATCGGGTGCTTCTGGAGAATGTGCTTCCAGCCCACGTAGCTGAACACTTCTTGGCGAGAAACCTGAAGAACGAGGTCAGCCATTTCTGTATATTCTCTGTTCTGTACTAAGGCAGCATATCATAGAAATAGTACTTAATGCTGAGTTGAACAGTAGGTCCATACAGTCAGATTATAGATTTACAGTCATTTTCCTTCCCCCCTGCTTTCCTGAGCACTGAATCACCTTAGTACCTCGAAGTCAAAAATGTGAAACTGTTTTAAGTGGCAGTACACTTTGCCTTGGGGCAGAGGAGGAAAATGGGGAGAAAATAAAAAGGATAATTGAATCCACGAGGATTTAAATTTGAAGCATATGTATTCAGATATATTCTTCTTTGTGATCAGAGTGGAGCTGCATCCAGGTTTTAAAATTGCTTGTGGTGACTGGAGACCTTGCTTATAGAAGTGAAAATTAACCTCTTCCCTGAAACAGTGGCTATTTTAATTCTGGAAAGAGGTGCTGAACACTGAAATAGCTGTTTACTCACAGCTAATGGACCTAATCCAGGTGTCAGAAACATCCACCAAAAGACTCTTGTTGACTTAAGTGGGAGTCAGATCTACTCCTAACGCTGCTTTGTAGTTTTAATAAAGGAAAGAAGGATGAAAACAAAGACAGAAGAAAAAAAGCCAAACAGATTTAGAGAGAGTAGTAATTTCTGTATGTCTTAAATGCAACAGTTTGAATTATTTGTGCATAAAACAGTTGTTCCAAAACAGACAGAAGAGGGCAGGGGGTTTATTTTGATCTCCTGAATAGAGAAGGATAACATTTTTCCTTTCACTGTGGTTTGCACTAAGCAGTACTATAATGTAGTTTACATCAGTACTTTAGTACTACCTGTAAACATTCATTTGGTAGCTAATGTTGAATGAATACTGCTGTGGGGTTCCTCTGAATCCAGTGAAGATGTTGGCTGAAAGCCAGGTTGGCTTGGCTCCAGTTCTGGCATTAAACACAGCAAACCATCAGGGGATTGCTTTCTCATTTATGTGCTGTTCCATCTCTGCTCCCCAGCAGAGCAACACCATCTGCTCACCCTTGTATTGGCATCTGGATTTATATTGTCACCCCTCAAGATTCTTGGGTTGAAATGAGCTTCAGTAAATTTAGTGAAGATGAAAAACAGTAGTCTGCTGAACTCTCTGGTCCTTCATGTCAACTGAAATAAAAAGAAGTTGACGTGATTTTAGTGGCATCCCATTTTAAAAAACCCTTGATTTTGCTTTGTTTATCTTTAAACACAGTTTTCAAAGAAGCAGGAACCTTACAAATCCTTGGAAATATTAAGGGATATGAACATCAGTCGTCTTGTTTCAGCATCTGTAAGGACATGTCAAGCCTTAAAGGAGATTCAGTATGGTTTTTTTTTTTATGTCTAAACATCTAAAAATAGATGACAGCAGATCAAATCTTGGTTTTATTTCTGTGGATGTTTCAATAATCAGATAATGAATTGAAATTTGTCTGCATCTTCCTCAGAGGCAAACACTCAATATGGCTATATATATGCTACTTTCTATCTAACGGATGAACATTACTTGTCCCAGAATTTTTTGCATGCAGTTGTATGAAGGAAAGGGAAGACTAAGTATGCTGCTGAATGAAATGCAGCAGGAATGAAAGGGAAGAAAAAAAGTGTGGATGAATGCTAACTGAGAGTAGTAAGACTGTACTTTCAAAAAAACAGCAAAGGTCTTTTCATAACAGGACATGTGTTGACTAATGCTGATGTGGTAAAAGCAAAATAATTTCAAAGCAGGTAAATGTAGTAAAAGTTTGTTTGCTTTATCAGTCTCCAGAATTGGGTTTCTGCTTATTGACTGTATGCTGGATACCAAATAAGATACTTTCCAGTTGAGAGACAGAGGAACAAACATAAAACAAAAAGCAGGAAGCAGGATTCTTCTGCAACTGGCTTCTGCACCCTTCTCATTTGTGCTATGAGCATCCAGCTTCCCTATTACTAAGAAGCACTCAGGAAGCTTTTTTGTTGCAAGCTAACTTGAAAGCGTGTTGCTGAGTTGAATACCTGGCAAGAGTAATCCTGCTTCATTAGCTGCAGAATGGAGCCAGCAGAAATTGTGCCCCAGACAAGCCAACTGCTGTAGCCTTCCACGAGCCATATGGAGTGGGGACCAGTTGGCCTCCTTCATCCTTAGAAGGTCTACAGGCACTGGAGAAGATGGGACAGTATGGAAAGCTGGCCCAGGAAAAAAATCGGGGGGGGGAATAAAAAAAGAATTAATGGTAGAAGAGAGGGTGATTTTTTTTGTGCTGAAAGAAAGCCATTCCTTCCTGGAATTATATTCCATTTAATTTTCTGATTAAACATTTTGGAGAGTACTCTTTCATGAGAAATACTCATAGGAAAATTAAGACACCTGATTACCATAGCCTTTATTATTATGAATGATTGCAATAAACTAGTGGGGAATGTCTGCTTAAAATTGCCTGACATTTATTGTGACAGCTGCAATTACTACTCATGGTTCTAAACAGTGCCATTTGTTGTTTCTATTCTGGTACTATGCTACAAAGCATTAGTAAGGATGGATGTTGCCTCACTGTTAAAAAAGAAGGAAGAGAAATGGGATACTGTTGCTGTGCTTCAGCATGACAGGTGTTCATATACAACTTTGTGTACTTGTTTTTGAGGTGGAGGAAAGAGTGACAACTCTTTAGAGGAAAGGAGGATTTTTCTTTCTAATACTAGAACATGCAGTCCTTTCTTACAAGCTGTTTGTCCCGTGCTGCGCAGACAGCCAACAGTGTACAGCACACTGACCCTTTCTATGCCACAACAGCACTTCTGTTTGTACCTGTGCTCCTGTTTTTTGGTTACTCATATCTTCTTCCTTATGATTGTACATCATGCAGGTTGCCATGATTTTTTCTGGGCTACACCTGCTTTCTGGGAAGACAGCAAAGGCTAATCACTCATGCCATCTGGGCTCTATGTTTACTGTCTGTAAGACACTTTTCTCAGTGGCAAAGAAGGCAGGCATTGCCATCCATCAGCGATCCAGTTACCTGCCCAGCCCATGCAGTTGCCTTCAGCAGAAGTTCTAGAAGCAGCTGCACATTTACATATTATTCATCCATTCTGTTTTTGCCTGTAAATTTTAGGGCATATTTTCCTTCTGCAAACACCTTTTAAACACTTCCTAATTACATATTTTTCTAGTATTCCCATAAATATTAAACTTTTTAATCCCCTAAGCAATTGTCTTTCATGTTGGTAAATAGCAACAAGCTACATATGCATGTATATATATATATATATATATACACATTTTTTTTTTCCTTATTCAACCTGTAAATTTCCTATTTGTCTTCTGGTTCCTGAATTATGTGGTGGTAAGAAGAATCAGTTTTCTATCACTTGTGCTTCATATACATGTCCAGAGAAGGGCAAAAACTGGTGAGGGGTCTGGAACACAAATCTTACGAGGAGTGGCTGAGGGAGCTGGGATTGTTTAGTCTGGAGATGAGGAGGCTCAGGGGAGACCTTATCCCTCTCTACAACTCCCTGAGAGGAGGTTGTAGTGAGGTGGGGGTCAGCCTCTTCTCCCACGTAACTACCAATAGGATGAGAAGGAATGACCTCAAGTTGCACCGGGGAGGTTCAGGTTGGATATTAGGAGGAATTTCTTCTCAGAAAGAATGGTGAGGCAATGGCACAGGCTGCCTAGGGCGGTGGTGTAGCCACCATCTCTGGAAGTGTTCAAGAAACTTGTGGATGTGGCACTGAGGGATGTAAGTTAGTGAACATGGTGAGGACTGGCTGACAGCTGAACTAGATGATCTCAGAGGTCTTTTCCAATCTTAATGATTCTATGATTCTATGATATTATTCAGTAGTATGTGTTCCTTGATCATATCCCTATGTAGATGATTTCCTTTCCCTCTAAGTGTTCACTTCTAGTACGTAACAGGCATGAATTCTTATGACTTGAATTTATATTCTCAGGTAAGTCATGGCATTCACTTCTGTGTACTGTTTCAAATATGACCCTGCTCCACTATGGCCTCTGTGACAAACTTTTCACAAACTTAATAGCCTGTATCTGTGAGCAATTCCTTCAGGTTTTACTTTCTTAGGATGCAAAATCAGTGGGGTTCAAGAAAGTAAATAAAACAGAAAACTGCTATCTAATGTTAATTTGGTAAAATAAAACAACCTTTTTCTATTAATTTACAGAATTGCTAGGATAATAGCATTGTGTATTAATGTTAGTGACAACATTACTATTAATTTGGATGGATTTAATTTACTAGATTTGTAAAGATGATAGGAATAGAAACAATTTTTTTTCTGTGAAAAAGTTCTATGATCATGGATGTATGCAGTTTATTTTGTTAGGTGAAGTTTCAAAAGTATATGTAACAACCCACATTTTGAATGTTAATTATCTACATTCTGATGTGAGTGTTCTCATATCTCCCTCTGGTCTTCTATGTAACACTGTGAATTTCTCTTTCCATTGCCAAGCCCTGTATTTTTTGTGCAATTTCTTCCCAGTTTTAAAAAACATATGTGTAGCCTAGATTCCTTCATCCACCACTGAAATCAAGATATTGGGAAGGCAACTTGAAGAAATGGAAGGAAAAGTGAGTTAAACCACAGCATGTAATCTCTGTGCCTATTCCGCTAAACTAGCCTAAGATGAGCACTCAGCATGCCAGATTTTAAGTTTTGATTATATTTATAAGCAAACGTTACTGTAGCTTTAGTGTAGACATGCCTGAGGTAAATTTGAAGTAGGTAGATGTGAACCAGAATGCAAAGGCTAAATATCTGAGGAGCAGGTCTGTAAATCTTGTTCTGATGCTCCACTAATTTTGAGCTGGTTTGAGCTCCCATCCTAAGTGCAAAGACACTCAAGAGAACAGCTGGTGTACGTCACTTCAGTGTTACAGAGTCCGGACCTGGGTTAATGTGGGGAGCTGGGGCAAAGATATGGTCAGGTCCCTCTGAAATGCTTAGGGTCAGAGTCATCCTGTGTAGTTTCAGGCACTCTTCTTGAGTCCTTGCATTAGGAAAAGCGACCTTCATAGACTTTTTTTTTCCTATATCAGAGAGAGAGAAGCACTGTCTGAAAAGATTGTGCCCGTCTGGCAGTAAAATGACTTTTCAGATACACTTACCCTGTAACGTCTAGTGACACATAAGATGACTGTGCTCTCAAATGACATACTTTATCCAGGTGTATTGCTCAGATTCAGTTGATATCTAGCCAGAGGGCTCTCCTTTCCCCTGTTTTATTGTATGAATTAAATTGATTTTTTAAAAAAAGAGACTTGAACACTGCAGGAGGAAATACACAAATTAGCCCAATGTTTATGGAAATGGAACAAATAGATGACAGAGAAGTATTACCAGGGTGCCGGTTCTTTTCAATGGGCAAGATGCATGAGGAGTTTCAAGGACACTGTGATTATATAATCCTTGTGAAATAAAAGGGGAGAAAAGTCTTGTAGTAAACCATCTAGCTCCTCCAACTGTTCATGTTCCTGTCTGTCTGTCTCACACCTATTCTGGGCTGGGGCAGTCAACAAGTTTTACCATTTACCATTACCAGTTCTGCTATTTTTCAGCTAACATCACCAACTTAGATTCACTGTGTCTGCATGTAGATTTACCATGTTCTTTAAAAAAGAAAAGAAATATACACAAGCAAAATTGAAAAAACAAAGTTTGGATAAGTAAAAAGTGAAAAAAATATCTGATCCTTCTTGAAATCACAGAATATTCATCTTAATTCACAAGAATATTGAAATCCATGCTCTACTCAAATACCTTTAACGGAATTTGGCTTTATACTAGCTTACAGCATCTCTAATTGTTGTGGTTACCTTTGTGTATGGATTCCCATTCTTTTTTTATTAGTTTAATAAATAGTCCTTCTTTTCTTTTTTCAGGACATAAATTTGTCCTGAAAGCAGAGAGATTCTAATGATAGAGGGCATTGGAGAGGAAACTGAAGGAAGGGATAAGGGGATTCATTTTTATCATCAGAGGTTTCCTGTGGAGCAGAGGTACTTTCATTTCAGTGCTCACTGAATGCTGTGGAGAATGTGACACATAAGTAAGTTTAAGTTCAAGTGACTTATTTCTCTCGTTAAGTCCCTTGTTATGGAAAAGAAAGGACAATTATTTTGTCCTATTAGGCATCTTGTCATTTTAGATTAGGATCTATCAGGATTGTGTCACATTATGCTTTTGTAGTGTTCTACTGTTGAGATTTTGCTTCAATTTTCTAGTTCTTTCTAGTCATTATAATGATACAGCTAATAATAAATTAGAGACTGTTTTGCAAAATATAGTCTCAGCCATGCAAGCCAAACAAAATTCTCTACAAATCTCAGAAGTGATCCCTATCTAATAAATTAGTGGACATTTTATGCTTACTGAGCAAATATTCAGGTGAAAAAAGGGGTAACTTTAGAACACTAAAAATTTTTCAGCTATGTTGACTATGTTTAACAAGTCTGTATGCTGTTTAAAGATCAATAAATGCCACTAAATGCAAAAAATACCTGAGCGCTGTTTTAGAAGTTTCCATTCATGGCACCACCTTCCTTTTCAGAACCGGGTCACTGCATATTATCATAGAACCTTTTTTAGAGCTGGGTATAACAGGGTTTTTTTTTCTCTGTTTTATTTTCTTTTGAACAGGATCTATATCATCAGTCATATGACTGTGTCTGTGTCATGTTTGCCTCTATTCCGGATTTCAAGGAATTTTATACAGAATCTGATGTAAATAAGGAAGGCTTGGAATGTCTCAGGCTGCTAAATGAGATCATTGCTGACTTCGATGATGTATGTACTTCTAACAACAATCAACATATGGTTTCAATCTTAATAACCCAGGGTATGCAACAGTAAGCAAACATACTTGAAAAGGAGAGTGGAAGAGCTGTCAGAAAAGAACTTTTGTATGTCTGGTCATGTAGAAATTGCTTCCAAGGAGTATTAAAGGAAAAAGAGATTTATGTGGAATAAATGAGCTATCGATCTGACATCATATTCAGTTGCTTTTCAGTCTCTATGAGAATCCAGTGCATATATCTGACGGGGAAATTCTGCCCTTCATCTGCAGTTCAAAAGGCACATTACATGCCGTATATTAACAGTAGTTCCCAAATACTAAAGTACCTAAGTTTGTGTCCTAAATTTTTACATCTTTGGAGAGCATCCAAAGGAGGGCTATGAAGGTACTGAAGGGTCTGAGAGCAAGATGTATGGGGAATGGCTGAGGCCACTTACTTCATTCAGCCCAGAGCAGCGGAGGCTGAGGGGAGGCCTCATGGCAGCTCCAGCTGCTCACGAGGGGAGTGGATGGGCAGCGCTGAGCTCTGCTCTCTGTGACAGTGACAGGGCCTGAGGGAACAGCATGGAGCTGTGTCAGGGGAGGGTCAGGTTTGAGATTAGGAAAGTTCTTCAGTAAGAGGGTGGTTGGGCACCGGAACAGGCTCCCCAGGGCAGTGGTCACAGCCCCAAGCTGCAGGAGTTCAAGAAGCGTCTTGATGGTCTCAGTCATATACTCTGATTTTTGGGTGGTCCTTCATGGAGCCAGGAGTTGGACTCGATGATACTTGCAGGGCATTTCCAACTCAGGATATTGTATGATTCTATAAGCTGCATTGTTTTGATTATACAACATGTTGATCAGTCAGTATATGAATGACTCATAGGAATGTATAGGTTTTAACATTCCATTCTCCAAGCTACAAGCAAGTGCAGAATGCATAACTACAGATAGATTGTGAAAAGTCATCTCTAAAGGTCTCACTGAGAACAGTATTTGTCTTTAAAAAAGTTGCTGGTGATAAAGATACCCAAAGAAGGCGTTAAGAGTGTGTCATGATTCAGAGAACACAGTCTGGATTTGCAGTTCTGCAGCTGTGGAGGGAATTTTAGCAGCAAACCCATTTTGATAACTTTGGAATATTCAAAACAACCTGGGTTATGAATTAGAATTCTTAACCATCTCAACTAGAAGAGATGCTTACTTTCAGAAAGCTACTAACAGCTTAACCATTGGCTCGCATAGTGATTTGGTTCCACTATCAAATGAGTGTAAATCTATCTACTGATTTTTAAGAGCTATATGGACAGTAAGGTGAAGTTCAATCTCACTAATAGAAATCTAGTCCCTTTATGATAAAAAGGTATTTTAGGAGACATTATTTCCCTTTTTCTGGGAACTATTCCTGTATCCATTGTTTTGTCCATCCTTAAGGCCATCCTGTATATATTTGTGAATCAAAGTACCAATGCTCTTGAATTCTGTTAGAGAAACAAGCACTTAGAGTAATTATGCTGTTCATCTCAATAATGAATAACTATTCTTGTTTTCCAGTTATTGTCTAAGCCAAAGTTCAGTGGAGTTGAAAAGATAAAGACCATTGGAAGCACGTACATGGCAGCAACAGGATTGAGTGCTACACCCAACCAAGAACAGTATCAGGTACAGAAAAAAGTTCCTGCTCAATAAAAATCATGCTCAAGTAAAGCCTAAAATTCTGTTCATTAAACAGCAGTCTATATATAACACTGTGGCTTCAATTTTACTTCTTACTGAGTAAGTGTATGCTTTTGTTTAGAAGTCTCTGAATTATTTCTCTTCACATCGCAGTTTTCAAATGCTGCCTCTGTATTTGTTAAGTCTAAATTTGGCTTTCTACTCTAAATACAATACAGCATTTTATTGCTACATGCTGCAGCAGAAGTAATTGAACTTAGAGTCTAAAGGAGAGCGTTGGAATCACTGTTTTCCTTTGAAAGTTGAGAGTGCAGGGTAGCCTTATTAACCATTCACTTAAAGAACCTTCAGGCTCAATGCTTAAAGCCGATTCCTTTGTTTCTGATTTATTTGATATAGTAGGATTGGGAACTGTGTGCAGTCAGTAGAAATGAAGTTCAGAGAAGCAATTCATAACCTTGAAGCAAAAGTCTTGCTTTTGCTGTGATCTTTAGATCACTGGTGAGCAACAGAGATGGCAATAATGAATCAGTATGTTCCCTGATAAGGATTAATGTCTCCTGACAAACTCACGTTCCTTCTAAAGAGAAGCAATTAACACCTGAACCATAGACCTTAATAATCTTGAGGACAAAAAAGAATAATTTCAAATTAGCCCTGACATTCAATACAGGGAGGTGAAGAAGATGAAGGAAATGCAAGACCATAGACTGGAGAATACACAGTGGAGCTTTTAACCACTGGTAAATTTTGTGTTTGTGCTGCAAGAAATGTATTGTTTGAGTTATTTCTGCAAATTATAAATCAGGAGATCCAAGTCTTAGTGTTCCCTTGGAGATTTAGTACACATTTTGAAATCCATCAGAACTTAGGTCTCTTCAGTCCAGATGCTGCAGGATCCACAGATACTGCTGTAGCTAGTGTGACAATGACTGACAGCTAGGCATATTGCTGAGCACAGCCCCCATTTCAGTACAAGAACTCAGGGAAGACTAAGTGCCTAAAGACAGGGTCTGAATATATCAGCTGGGTAGGAGACCATCTGTCTTAGCTAGGAGTGAACTCCAAAGGAAGCAGAAAGGCTTTGTTCATCTAAACAACAGCTCTGGCAAGAGCTACTGTCCCACCAAGGCTGATGTATGTACTCTATGAATCATCTCACAAAGTTGTCATCTGTCCATCAACTCTGTCACTTTATCTCAAGGAAGATTCAGTCATTTCTCATAGAGATCAGTAAGTCTAACTCTTAAGAAATCATTCTCTTGTCAGAATCTTACCCGAGGCTGTGGGAGCCTGAAAATCAATTCTCTCCTTAGCCTAAGAGGACTCAAACCAGTACTTAGAAATCAGGCTACACTGTCCGTATATGATAAAACATTAAGTCTATAGCATTAGAAACTAATGTGCACCCTGGAATAGCAAATTATTGAACAGGGAATAGGTTGTCTTTCCCCTCTGTTCCTCCTGCATTTTGTTCATTTTCAGGTCTATTACACGTTCCAAGATATGCCTCTTATCTATCTGCCAGATTAGATCAGCTGAGGAACTATTAAAACTGAATCTCACTGGAGCTTAAGCATTAACAAGGGTGCTGAAATGTGCAGCAGTGAGAGGGAGGAGTCTCTGTGGGACTGAACACAAGCATTATTTATTATTAAGAGGCATAAAGCAGAAACAGACACTCAGAGAAAATTAATGTACAAATGCTAGGCACACATAGGCAGTGAGTGCTGGTAGGACAGATAGCGGCTAATCAGTTGCTTGACAGTCAAAATTTTATATTGAGTATGTTTTGAATGTATCAACTCTACACTGCCTTATCATGTAAGTAAAATGCAACATGGTCTATTGGCCATTGTTTGATCAAAGTGTTGCTGGAGAGGGCATCATCTTATACATCAGTTTTCTGCTGCAGCCACCCTGGCATTAGGATATCCCTGAGAGTTTAAGTGCTTTCATGTTCAGCATATTGTGGAAGTGTTCTCACAGGAACTAAAGCTACAGAAAATGATTTTATTCTGTTTGTTTGGCAATTTAGGAACCTGAACGACAGTATATGCACATAGGAACCATGGTGGAGTTTGCATTTGCCTTAGTGGCAAAACTGGATGTCATAAACAAACATTCTTTCAATGACTTCAAGTTACGAGTAGGTATGTATTACAGGATCTGAGAATATGGAGGAGGGGGAGAATGTAGCGTGATGTTCAAGCAGATTAAAGCATTTCTAGAACTGACCAACAAGGCCAGGGAAGTAGATAGCATCACCTTTATCCTGCTTAAAGGCAGTGTCAGTGGCTTTGCCAATGAGCATAGCTGCTGTTGTGGCAAGAAGTGTTTCAAGGCAGGAACTCAGAAGAAGCAGTATCACTAAGTAAAGAATGCTTGGAAAATATGGCCCCATGGGTCCAAATGGTTCTGTGGTGACTCTATAATAATTATTCCAGATGTTGTTAACTATATAAATTTTTAAAGCTTTTCAGTACCAAAGGAGATACTAGAGAGGGCTTTGCAAAACTATATGAATGGCTTTGGAGGACAGCACGTAAAAGGCTGGAGTTTGAAATACTTTAGATGTACTGAACTCAAGCAAGCATACAACAAAGCTTCTTTCCTGCTGTTAAACACAGGAGGATATTTCACTTCTTTGTTATTCTGTGTTTATTGACAAATAAGAGTAAAAATGTGCAGCTGTTGATATTTATTAGGAGTATCACTTATGTTTTTAATTGCTTCCCTTTGTGCTCCACAGTATTTAAAAAAAAAAAAAAATACACAGTTGCAGTAAGCCATGGAAAGGATGATGAGAGAAATGAATTCAGATCTGATCAAGAACCATATGTTCCAAGATGCTTATTTCCTGATAGCAGTACATAGCAGTTTTACAATGCAATATGTAACTTGGAAAGTGTGAAATGAAAGCATTAAATAAATATTGGATACCTACAAATCTTATAAACATGTCTGACGTACCCAACAGTTATTCTCCTTTCTTGTTTTTCTTGCTGTGCTGCTTGCTTTTCTTCTTGCTTGCTCTTACCTTTATTTCACATTGCCACCCACTGGCTATGGTTGCTACTTTCTGACCTTAAATATTCCCACGTTCCTTTTTGTTTCATATTCGTTGCCATAGTTAAAAAATGAGAAAGCACATCTGAAGTATGACCCACTCTCGATGTGTTCCAGAACTTGATGAGTTTATAAAAAACGTGTATGATAGTATGATAGTATGATAGTATATTTTTGTACAGAATAAGAGTTCTCTTCTTGCCATAGATAATGCTACATACTTGCAAACATACTGTTATGTCAATATACGTACTAAATCTGCAAACTGATGATATCAGTGCTGACTCTTATCAAGTAGGGATTAAGAGGTGAACTTTCTAGGGGGAAAAAACATACATACTTGTGATTTAAAAACATTTGCTGTATGCTATGTAGAAGTTAGACTCATTTGCTTCACGAAATAAAGAAATGGAAAAAAATGTCAAGATGACACTATGTCAGTAGCTGCTTTTGTAGCATTAAACACTAACAGAGTTTGGCTGAAAATCATTTTTGTGTGCGTGTGTGTACCACAATGACGTCTCAGTGGGGAATGAGTTAAGAAAAGTTAAAGAGAGGGTAAAGTGCCTGATGGTTTTTGAGCAGTCTTTTGTTGTTGTTCTGCGTTGTGTTTTCTGGACTGCACACAAACCATTTGTCTCTTTCCGAAGTGCTGGCCACCATGTAATCTCCTCCATGCATCATCTCTTCAGGAGCTTCATCTGGTGNAAAAAAAAAAAAAAAAAAAAAAAAAAAAAAAAAAGGAGAATAAATCTTGTTTGTTGAATCTTAAGAATCTTATGACAGGGTTGTTGTCCAGGGTTTTGTTTCATCGGTTGGATTAATTAATTAATTAATGCTAAATGAGTCTAAAACAATCTCTAAGAAAACTTTAAAGGAATAATACATGTTTCAAATGGAGGGTAAAAAAAAAAAAAAAAAAGCAGCAGCAAGGATTAAATCTTCAAAGGTACACAGGTCTCAGACTGGCACTTTTGCCACCTTAACACAGTAGAGGCAGCACTGAGATCTTCAGGTCGACTTCCTGCCACCATTTATGTTCATGGAAGCACCTGATATCCATAGGAACTGCAACCACAGAAATGCATCTTCCTCTGATGTAATCCCCACTTTAAGGACTTGAACCCAAACTGCCATTTGTGAAAGCTTTTCTCAGCCAGCATTCAACCCTAAAATTGTTGCAGCTCACTTGATGTCTTGGTTTTCAACCTTCATTTGCTGTAAATGCCAAAGATGCTAGTTGTGCTTTAGGAGGTACACAGCCTGATGTTGTCAGGCAAAAGAGCACCGAGGTGATATTTCCGGCATTTCTTCCCTTCCGTTAGCTAAGGTGCTTGACTTATTAGAAAAGCTCAGATATACTTTCAAGGAAACTTTTGCAGAAGTGCTACCTCTTTTCAGACCAGAATAGAGTCTGACATGTTGTTTTCCACATAGGCTGATAGCTAGGACATTTCTCGTTGTTGTAGGTGAACAGTTTTGTTCCTGCTTTTGTCTGAGGCTTCTCAAACATGGGGATTAGTTTCCCGGAGAATTCCATGAGCCCAAGCTGTTGGATGCTTTGGAGTGAGATACCTACCCTCTGTCAGTCCTGCTGAATAGTGCTTGCTGAACAGTGTTCTCATTTTCATGGAATAATTTAACCTCATTTAGTATAGGACAGGCTGCATCGTATTTTGTTAAAGAATTCACTTTCTGTTCCGGCCTTTGCCTCAGCAAGTGTTTATGTGTCACACAAAGGAGAACTGCACTAGCAGGAGTCACTTAGAGCAGCACATCCCAGAATGCTTTCATGGCCAAATCACATTCCTAGGAGGTACTAGCAGAAATCTTCATGAAGGAGGGATCTGAACCTGGTTCTCTAGCACCTCAGGGTATCACTCAGACCATAGGCGGTGAAGGGTAAGGAAACAGGAAAAAGAAAAAGAAGTCACTTCCTGCTCATTGCATTCTATGGAAAAGTCACACTGCACCGTCATAATTTCTGGACCACAGCATAGTGTGTATCACACATCTCTTCAATATCCGGAGGCAGGAAAACACACCTATCACTTGGGAGTTAATGCAGTGTTGCGAAGCAAGTCCCTTCTTGTGTTTAATCCCAAGTCCTCAGACAAATATTTATCAGTTTCTACATCATCTCCTTCAGAGATTATGTACTTTTCCACTTTTCTCAATTTAATTGGTACAGAACCTTTTTCAGAGTTTTTACAGCCTGGTTGTTACCCATGGTGCTGCATTACATGTGAGCTGTATTAGATGAGCTAGCTCTAAGGTGCCTCCATGCTACAATTGTACTTTAATTTCACTGCATAGATATATCCCTATTGCTGGTTTCTGTCAAGGAATAAATAGAAGTCAGTTATGATCTTTTGATTTGGGGATAATTTTAGAAATCCAGACTGTTCATCATGGCAGAGTACATTTCTCACTGAGTATTTCCTGCTTGTTGGTAAGTGTAGTTTTAATTATAGCATATTTGATGCTAGTTAGTGATAGTGCTTTTGACTTTGCCTCCTGCTTTGCTTCCCTACTAGTAGCATACAAGTCAGTTCCTTTACATCCCTTAACACAGGATGCAAACTGACCACAAGAGAAAATGTGCCCAGGGTGAAATGGGAACTATACTATGTTGTTCTTCTCTCTTAGCATCTGCATTTCAGAACTAGCAAATTGCTATTCATACTCCATACTTAAGGAATACATATACTACAACTACTAAAGATAATATTATAGGCAATCCAGCCTCCAGAATAAGGATTCAAATCCTTGCAATTCATTCACAGTAATTTATTCCACATTTATGAAGCAAAGAATACTGTAAAATGCATTTGATTTGACTATTGATTATTTCAGAGAGAAGTCCTTTTCACTGAAAGTAGAAATAAGAAATTCCAGTATATCTGTTTTCCCAGAGGAAGCTGCTCTTCCTACAGAATGTTTCTCATGCCATGTAATAAGGGTTGAAAATATCAAAATTATTCAGGATAGAAGGGAGTTTTAAAACTAGAATTAGATTAACTTTTGATGTTTCTATAACATTCTCTTGCCATAAGGGGTTGATAAAACACTTGTGAACAGGCTATTGGTTGCTGTACCCACTAATCAACATGGACTGAATACTGTTGTGTCCATTGACTTGATAAGTTGCCAGGTGTGCTACTTGTCATCATCTGGTGAATATTCTTTTACAACATAAAGTTCTTATGTTTTTCAGGTATTAACCATGGACCTGTAATAGCTGGAGTAATTGGAGCTCAAAAACCACAATATGATATCTGGGGCAATACAGTAAATGTGGCCAGCAGGATGGACAGCACTGGTGTCTTAGATAAAATACAGGTAGTCTTGTTTTGTGCTGGTATTTCTCTTAATAATGCTTAAAAATCATCATATGTTTGTACACCAGAGAGGTTTCTATTTTGGGAGCTGAAGATGCCTACCGTAAAAATGACCTTTCAGAAGAAATGGATCTCAGTCAGGAACATAAAGAATTAAAACTTATAGAAGAAAAATGGGAAGAGAATCAAAACTTTATATTCACCCTACAGAGGAATACAATGGAGGAAATTATGCGTTTCCTGGAAATGTAGCACCAGTTTAAGAGGGGATTTGGGCAAAATCACATTTGTATTCTCTGAATTTCTAAACTCGTAAAATATTAGCTACGTTCTTTGTGAAGGGTATTCTTGATGTTAATTATTTCTAAAGGAAAAATGTCCATAGCTACAGTATATCAAGTTAAATCCATAAAGCAGTGATGAAGTGTTATTTTGTTGAAACATGAAGATTAATAATCTTTATGATTTACTATCTGTATAGATTAGAGACAGACCTGTATAGGAAAGACCTTCATTTACTAATCTTCCAGAGACTTCATATTCAGGGATCACATTTTAATTTTCTTCCTGGTTTGCCTTGAAGCACCGTGGTATCCCACCAGGTATGTGACTGACACCACTCAGAATCTCTGATTGAGGCCATCTGGAAATAAACAGTGCAAAAGTAGAGCTACCTACCAGGTGTTGGCCAAGCCTGAAAATAGGAGGGATCTCAAAGCAATGATATCTACAAATACTTGTTTGCTTCACAAAGAAACAGAGCTAGTCTGAGAAAGCTGATGCTGCTGATGAACAACCTCTGCCCTGGTGTGCTTGCACCTGTAATGGCAGGACTGCTTCAGTTTTGGTTCACAGTCAGTTAGACTGACTAGTCCTCTTAGTCAGCACAGATATTTTCTTTATATTCTGCAAGATGATTCTGCTTCGCTCTTTTCTCAGCGTTGGTTTTGTCTTGTTGCAGGTTACAGAAGAGACAAACAATGTCCTGCAAACACTGGGGTACATGAGCACTTGCAGAGGAATCATAAACGTAAAAGGAAAAGGAGAACTGAAGACGTACTTTGTACATACAGAAATGACAAGATCCCTTTCACAAGGGAATGTGGCATCTTGAAGAATGCTTGTACATGTCATTGATACCATATTTTCAGGAAAGTATCACGCACTTTTTAACTACATTTTGGCCCTTAACATGCGTGCTATTTTCTGATATGTGGCACTTATTTTAATATGGCTGCAGAATAGTCCCATGAGCCATCATTTTGCACCTTGATATTCCTATGTTCAAGGACAGTTGTGATGTACACTATAGGACTGGAAGATTGTACTGCAACTTGCACTGTTATTCCAAGACAAGAAAAGAAGGAATAGGAATTAAAAGGAGGTATCTCATCCTGAAAGGACTAAAAAGAGATGTTGGTGACAAATGTGGGGAAAAAAGGCAATAAAGCTAGGGGTGCATACTATTTCCTGATGCATGGTGTTTTCTGGAAAATACAGTCGCTCCCCAATAGCATCCACTAATCCGTTATTAAAGCATACAGTATTTGTAAATAAGTTTACTCGATCCACACATGATTTGGATGTGATCATCAGTTGCATCTCATAGCCAGGGACACGTTGGGTGGCTTGCTGGCATTCTTTCTGAAGAGAGAACTAACAATGCTGGAATAGTTTTGTACAAACGTGTCAAATGTTTTGAAGCTATTGTCTTTTGTAAGGTTAATTCATTAAAAGTTTATATGTAATTTGTCTTACTGTTGCTGTCTCTTAGTTTTGCTTCCTTCTGTGGCTTCTGTCCCTCTACACCTGCACGTCTTCTGCTGCAGCTGCTGCATTTTATTCAGTGATTAGATATTGAAGCAGGCTGTGGCCAGCTATCTCTGTAGCTTAGGTCATTAATATCTGTAAGATTTGCTACTGCCTTTCAGAAATTGAATCAACTCTATTGTCTTCAGTCTTTCTTGGTATCCTAGGCACTTTGCAGTCGTTCAGTCCCTAGGTGATACAGAAGGCTTCAAGTCCACAAACATGAACAAGAACGAAGTGGAGGATACTGGAGACATTAGCAGTGTTGCTACTCTACAACGGGCCTGCGGTGCTTAAACAGTCACTTAGAGAAGCTGTAAGAAAGAGGAAGCACTGTGTTTTGTACTTTGACCACCTCTTCTGCCCTTGTATGCCTTTCGGTTATCTTTACAGTGCCCGATTTCATGGGATATTTAAAATAATCAAATTTATCAGAACATAACTGATACAGTCTGTCTATTTTTGAAGATACAAAAAAATGCTATTTTGTGGATATTCGAGATTAATTTAAATCCTGTTAATAGTAACTTGCAGATTTTCATAGATGAGCAAATGTGAGAGACTGAAAAAGCAGGTAAACATGCTCCTTTGAAGGCGCTACAAAGATTATTTTTGTTTTGCCATTATCAGTACTTGATATTAGCATGTTTTTAGTCATCATAACAGGCTGACAAAGCCAAAATTAATAAAAGTCTAATATTTAAAAATATAGCTATAATATTTTTTTTCTGTCATGGTATTGAAATATAAAGAGTATTCACTGAACAATCTTTCAGATTTCTCATTCGTGAAACATTTTATACATTTGTATTGCATTGGTGTCCTTTCAGAAGGAGTTCCCAAAATATTCCCAATATAAATGGCATCAGGCTGCACAGTCTCACTGAGTGTGGCAATGTTACCAACAGCCGCCATCTGCCCTCTAGCAAATTGGAATAGCAGTCAATCTTGAAATGTCTACATTTGGAGTAAAATAGACACTCTGAATTTTTATTTCTTCAATTAAAAATTAAATTAAACTGGGGAAAATAAAAAACAACTTTGATTTCGAATGTACTCTGAGCCTTTAAAACCATTCTAGTATTATCACAGGTCAAAGCAATCATTTCTTACTGTGGACGAAAGCCCTGTAAGTTGATTATACTGTATTGTCATATCTATGTGCAACTTTCAGGTACAACCTGTACATTCAGGGTTTTGTTTTCATTTGTAACATTCTGTGCACCATTAGTAAATTGTGTACCTAATTTGATAGACTTGTTTCTATGATTTTTATAAAAGTTAAACTATATTATATTTCTGTAACCCATAAAACGTTAAATTATTTGAATAACTGTGAGCTGACCAGTCCAATGAAGTGTAAGGATAAGTATGTGCCCTCCAAGAATGTGTTGAAAATGCCCTTGTCTGTGACACTCTGGTGCCCTGGTAATACTCTGGTATTCTCTCATTTTGTACTTGCATTCTAACTCTCGCTACTGTGTAGCCAAATCCTGCTAAAGAACAAAAAAAAAATGGGCAAAAGATGAATATACATGTAGTATGATGCCCAAAGAAGGGTGCATATTATCCTTTCTCCAGCCTTTAGTTGCTGAGTATTATTATCTTTCTAGTGCCAAGAAGCTATTTGTATCCAATAAATATTTTTTGTCTTCCAAAGCACTTTACATCTACTGTCTATACTGTTTTATTCTTCCCCTGTCTAGATTGACCCAGAGATCCTCTTTCTTGCTCTCCTGCAGAAATTTTATATTCCAAAATAACTGGATATAACATTACTTGAGTGTCACTGTATAACTTGAAAGTTTTCTGATAATCATATTTTCTGCGTAACCTTAAGGTTCGAGTTCTACGACTTCCATGTTGATGCTGTAGTTCATAGGTCGCTGGCAAGTTATAAAGGGCATGAGTTTCAAAAGCAGAATGCAAGAGTGCTCAACATGAGGCAGCAGCCACACAATGAATATAAGAGTGATTCACTGTGATCTGGGAAAATGAAACCCAAACATGAACTCTTTGGGAGTCTGCTGGATTTCTTTATCAAAGACAATGCTATGCGCCAATTTATGGAGGACTACCAAGGGGCAGGAAGAAAGACTAGGCTTGCAGATATTTTTCTTGACTACAAAAGTAGTTGTGATCACCTGTAAAGTAATGCTATTTAAATGCTGTTTCCAGAGACAGACATTAGCATCCTATTTATCCTGTATGCAAAGCATTATTAAGTCTCCTCATATTCCTTTATGCTTTATCTACTTCATAAACCGTCTACAGACCTTACCTTTTTCCGCTGAGGCACAGGTAGCAGTTCAGCCTGCTCATTTCTAAACAGATGGCTGTGCACATTCATAGGCAGAGGTGTTGAAAGTCTGTCATATTGTTTTCAGAACCTTGTATCAGGACAAACAATTAGCCATATCACCAGGAATATTTATATACTGACAGATTTACTGTTTTACACGATGATTACCTTGTCCTTTCATAATTAATTTTCCTTTTGGTTGTACTTCAGTATGAAGCTTTTTTTCCTCCTGCAAGAGACAATCTGTCACTCATTCAGGGCCTTGAAGAAACAAGCACTTGTGTAAAATGAATGGCTTGACTTGAGGACCAAACCTATTACAGCGGAAACTGGACAGTTTTAGAGTCATCTGTGTTTCAGCTTCTTTTTCAAGGATGATGGCTCACAGCATTTGTTGGAAAGGCTGTCTCTCCTTCGTGGCTCAGGAATACATGGCATTCTGATATATGCTGAGGCCAAACAGCAAGGACAGGAGCTGAATTGCTGAGCCTTGATTTAACAGCTGCCTTGCCATCTCTGCTGTAAGTGCCAGCAGCTTGAAGCAGGTATGTCACCTTGCAGTAGGAAGACTGCTACTGTGTTTTTTCTGCATTTCAATAGCTTGTTTATTTACATGTCATCTGTCTTCTTGGGTTCATCCTGTCACCATCTCTGTCCCACGGTCGTCTCCTCTGTGACCATTTGCCTCACAGATTAATTTGAGGAATTTTCTTGCTAAGATTTTCCAACAACCAGTCTGATATTTCAGAACAGTCACCTGCCTTTGAGACATGGTTATAAGTAAAAAAGCTATAGGGAGGGGAGCGGAAGTGAGAGAATGGAAGGAACATTCAGAGATCATTTAGCCCAACTGCCTGAGCATTCCAGTGCTCACCAATAGTCAAAGCATATTACTGAGGGTACTGTCCAAATGCTTCTTATACACTGAAAGGCATAGTGCATCAACTGCCCCCCTAAGAAGTCTGTTCCAATGTTTCACCACTCTTACAGTAAAAAAAGGCATTGTGCTTTGTGCTTTTCCCATGTGTCCTGTCATTGGTGACCAGGGACTAGAGCCTGTCACCTCACTCTGCACTTCCCCTTCTTATGGACCTGCAGAGAGCAATGAGGTCACTTCTCAGCCTCCTCCAGACTAGACAACCCAAATGTCCTTTTACCAGCTTTGTTGCCCTCCTCTAGATGCTTTCAAGGACCTTAAAATTCATTTTATATTGTGGAACGCAGATCTGCACATAACATTCAAAGTGAGGCCACATCAATGCTAAATACATTGGGAGAATCACCTCCTTTGACCAGCTGGCTATGCTGTGTTCAGTGTACCCCAAAATGCAGTTTGCCCATTTGTCCACCAACGCATACTGCCGGCTCATGCTGTCACCACCACCCCCAAGGCCATTCCTCCTGAGATGCTCTCCAGCCATTCTTCTCCCAGTCTGTACCTGCATCCATCCCAGTTGCAGAACCTGGCATTTTCCTTTGTTGAAATTCATGCTACTGATCATACCCAATCCTCCAATCTTATCTAGATCCCTCTGCAAACCCTCTGATCCCTCCAGAGTCAACAACACCTCCCAGTTTAGTATCATCAGCAAACCTGCTAAGGATGCACTGAGCTTCTGCATCCATATCATTGATAAAAACATTAAATAGAACCGGCCCCAGAACCAAGCCTTGGAGAATACTGCTACTGATTAGCTGCTAGTCTGATGTAGCCCCATTCACACGTACACTTGAAGCTCTGTCATTCAGCCAGATCATCACTCAGCGTAGTGTGAACCAGTTTATCTCACCGTTGCACAATTTGTCCAAAAGGATGCCATGAGACAGTATCAAAGGCCTTACTTCCAGAAAGAATATGTGCAATGCCTCTCCTTCACCCACCAAGTGGTTAGAGGACTTTTCCACGCTGGCTATGACTTTATTCTTTAAGTGCCTTTCAGTATCCCCAGGACAACCTTCTCCATAACTTTTCCAGGGACCACAATGAGACTACTAGGTCTGTAGTTTCCTGGATCTTCTCTCATGCCCTTACAACTTCATGAACACCAATGGAAAGTCACTGCTTCTCAAGTCACAGTCATCCAACATAGAAGACCAGGCAGTCCAAGATCTATCATTAATATTAAAAACTAAGGCAAAAAGTAATTCAGTGCCTTCACCACTTTCTCATCCCTACTTGTTAGCTGACCATCATCAAGTATCAGTCCAGTGTTTTCTTTAGACCTCCTGCTGCTACTGACATACTTAGAAAAAGATTTTTTGAATATATCTGACACCACATTAGCCACTGTCAACTAAGATGAGCTTTGGTTTTTCTCATTCTTTTCCCTGCAGATGAAAACTGCCACCCTGTATTCTCCCTCTGGAGCCAGACTTTGCTTCTAGAGCTCATGTATTTTTCTGCCCTAGTTCCAGGAGGACTTTCCTATTCAAGCTGGCCAGTCTTCTGCCTTGCTTGATACACGTGCAGAACAGTGGGATTAGCAGCTCCTGTGATCTTAAGAACGATTCTTAAAAAGTGACCTCTAAATCCTCTAGAAGAGATTTCCAGAGACAATTCTAACTAGCTTTCTGAGCTTAAAGCTTACTCTCTTACAGTTGCATTGTGGCAACTCAGATGATTTTTTTTCTCCTTACACCAAAAATTTTGAACTCAACTGATTGATGGTCACCATGGCCAAGACAGCCACCTCCATCAGCTCTCCCACAAGGCCTTCCCTATTCTCAAACAACAGACCCAGGGTGGCTCCTCTCATAGTTGGCTCACTCAGTACTTGTGACAGGATGTTATCTTAAACATGCTTCAGAAATTTCCAGACATACTTCATGATAGTATGATATTCCAAGTTTATGTTTGGGAAGGTGAAGTCTCACATAAAGACGAGGTAATCAATCCCAAAATATCCCCTAATTGCCTACAGAGTAGCTCATCTGTGCTACTGTCCTGGGTGGGCAGTAGATAGTAGACACCTAGAACAACTTCCACTTTGCTACCTATCTCCTTAATCCTCATCCAGAGGCTCCCTACCACATCATCCCTAATGGCAGTGGCCATACAGTCTAGTCTCTCCCTTATGTGCAGTGCAACACCTCCCCCCCACCTGCCGGGCCTATGCCTCCTGAACAGCTGAAAACCTTCCATCCCAGCATTCAGTCATGGGACTCATACCACCAAGTCTCACAATGATATCAGTGCTCTGGGAAAAGAACAAATCTTCCAGTTCATCCCATTTGTCTGTCATACTATTTGCATTAGTATATAAGCATTTCAGAATGCTCCTGAATATGCACTGCTCTTTGGAATGACACGGATGATCCCATTAGCTTTGCTACCCTCAGAGAGTGCCATACTATCCTTTGGCATAACCTCAGTGCTCCTAATGGCATCCCCTTCCGCCATCGATCCTAGTTTAAGTCCTCTGAATCAGTCTTGCCAAGTTATAGACTAAGAAACATCTTCCCCATTGAGACAGGTGGATCTCATCCGGCACCAGATCATAGATGTCTCTTCTTGTCTTGAAGAGTTTTCCATGACTATAAAACCCAGAATACTGGTGGAGACAACAGTCCTGGAGCTAGGTATTGAGACACCTATGACTACTTCCTGCTGCTTCTTCACAGCACCAGTCTTAATTTTGCTGCTAAGATGTTACCTGATCCTGGTGGGAAAACCTGCAGATACCTCTTCTTTCATCTTTTCATATCCCTCATCTGCCACACCCAGAGCAGAATCAGAAAGAAACATTTCAAATGTGACTTCAGGAATCCTGTGTAGCTTAGTTTAGACTTCTGGTGAACAATTTCTTGTGGCTCTATTTACAGCTACAGCTTCAGCTGTGCTGCTTTTTATAAAACGGTTTGCAGTCTCTTGGTGCTTGTACTAAACTATAAAACAGCACTTGCACAGTGGCATACATATCTCTGTGTAGGAAGCTGATGTCAGACAACTATTGTTTAAAATAACTCCACTGCTCACATATTCTGTGGTAATTTGACTAATGGTACAAGGAGAACCCTAATTGGTAGAGGGATATTATTAGATAAGCAGATGGAAATTGTCATGAATGATTAAAAGCCTATAGAGTACAAATTTCTCTCCATTGCACTTGAAAAGAAGCAAGATGCTAGCTACATTATTCAGTTTATTCGTGAATGGAGATGGGAGAGTAGAAATGGGAGGTTTACATCATACATGGGCTCAACATGCCTATAGGAATTGGTTATAAAGATTTAGGTATCCTGAATGTTTTGTTTGTTTTTAAATTGATGTTCAGTAAAAATCAAGATGTCCAAAAGACTCCTGTTGTGAAAGAGCTTGCAAAAAAATACTAACAGTTATAATAATGGCAGCGTTGCACCTGTGGCACTAATACTGCAGTTGCCAAAAAGAGCAGCAACACAGATAGAATCATAGAATATCCCAAGTTGGAAGGGACCCATAAGGCTCACTGGGTCCAACTCCCGCCTCCACACAGGACCACCTAAAAATGAGACCATATGTCTGAGGGCAGTGTCCCAACGCTGCTTGAACTCCACCAGGTTGGTACCGTGACCACTGCCCTGGGCAGCCTGTGCCAGGGCACAAAATGAAGCTAGTCACATATCCCCAAGCAGTACAGGAGGAAAGAGAACAGCCAGTTACGTACATGCATTAATATAAAATAAGCAAAAAATGAATATTGAAACTAGGAGCCAGGTGTTACTGGGGTAGAGCAATTTTAGAGCTAATCTGTTAATAGAAGTTGCACCTGGGAGTTACTCACTTTCAGTGCCCCAAACGTGATCATGCAAGATTTCAAATCAAATTGCCTGAAAGGGCTAATACGCAAAAACATGCCCATCTCGGCACTGAGTGTTGGCAGAAGACACCCCAGGTTCCTCAAGATGCAGATGCCTCATTCTGTTGGAAATACCATGTTTTGGTGTGTTTGTTATTCAACCTCTCCAAGTGTGAAAATGCCCCCATGGAAGGGAATTTTTGGCAAAGTGGAAGATCCCCTGGGAAAAAATAAATAAATAAATAAATCTCGGTCCAGTTTTGTTTTCATTTTCTTCCCCAGCCTCCAGAGACAGGAATGAGTCAAGGACTGTAAGGAGGAAGGTGTCGGAGGCTACGCTGGGCTGGGGGCAGGGCACGCTGCCCAGTGAGGAGGTTCTGAGGGTGCTGCTTAAAGCCGTGCTGAAACCTTGCGCATCATGCTCGTGAATGCGCATCTCCAGGTTTAATATGTCACCTAATCTTCCTCACATCGAGGGCTCTGGCTCGTCAAACCGCCTCACTCTTGAGGGTGCCGGGCCGGCGCTTCCCCCTTCGCCGACCCGTTCCACGGCGCCGTGAGACGGCAGGGCGTTACCGGGTAACGGCAACATGGCGTCCCCCGCCACAGCGGGCGCAGAGGAGCAAGGAGGGGACGTGGAGGAAGGCGGCAGCGGGCTGGGGAGGAGGCGCCCACCTCCCATCTCCTCTCTGTCCGCCTTCAGCTACATCCCGCCCCGGCGGGAAGGCCCCGCGGAGCTCAGCTACTTCCACCGGGTGGCCCAGGTGAGGGGCAGCTGGGCAGGGCAAGAGGCGGGCTCCCGAACCTAGAGCAAAGCGCTTTGTGGGTGGGAAGGAGGTTTGGCAGCCGGGAAGCGTTTCCAGGATGTGAATTACAGGCCGAGGGGGAAAAAAATAGTAAGGGAAAGTGTCACTGGATGGTGGCAGAAGGCAGATAAATGATTGCCCAGTGGCTGCAGTGATTAAGGACACAAGCCCAATTGTTCAGTCTGGAGAAGAGGAGTCTCAGGTGAGATCTAATCACTCTCTACAACTCTCTGAAAGGAGCTTGTGGCCAGGTGTGGGTCGGCCTCTTCTCCCAGGTAACAGCAGTAGGACAAGAGGGAATGGCCTCAAGTTGTGCCAGAGGAGGTTCAGGTTGGATATTAGGAGCAATTTCTTCTCAGAAAGAGCAGTGAGGCAGTGGCACAGGCTGCCACTAACAGACTGCCCCCCAGTCACGGTCTCTGGGGGTGTTCAAGAGCCATGTGGATGTGGCACTGAAGGACATGATTAGTGGGCATGGTGGGGATGAGTTGATAGTGGTTCTGGATGATCTTAGATATATTTTCCAACCCTCACGATTCTATGATTCTGTGACACTTTTTGCCAGCACTGTTTGTGTGGCATTGTTGAAAGACATGATTTGCCATTTTAGATTCAATCCTGTGGATTTCAGCATTGCTTTGGGAATGTGCTCAGGGCCAAATGTTAAGAAGCACAGGTGGTGTTATGCATAACAGAATGTGGTAGGCAGAGCACAACAGGAGTAGGGCTGGGGAAGGTCAGAGGGCTTGGCTGGTGCACTTGGGGTTGATGGAGCTGGCAGGGAGAATAGCTATCCAAGCTGCATGGAATTAGCAACCATATGCTGGTACTTTTGTTTACGATACAGAATTTGCTTTCACACTCCCAGTGACATGGTCTGTAAAAAAAAAAAAAAAAAAAAAAAAAAAAAAAAAAAAAATAAAAAAAAAAAAAAAAAAAAAAAAAAATAAAAAAAAAAAAAAAAAAAAAAAAAAAAAGTACTTAAAAAAAATGAAAAAAACCTGTATGTCAGAGGTTGAAGCACAGAGAAATAGAGACAGATGCTTTAGCATGTGTCCCAAAGCCAGAAATTTCTACCTCTTAATCCTTTGGCTGACAACTACTCCTTGTACTACTTTACATAATTATTATACCCAGTTTATGTCCTGCTTCCCCTTCTGTGATATGGAGAAAGCTTTTATCTATTTTTTGTGTGGTTGGAATATTAATGTATATTTGCAAAGTGCTTAGCCTCAGAAGCAGTACACAGAGGATGCCCCACCACCTCAGTCTAGTAAGTCTGCATTTAATAACAGAGAAATAACAGCAAAGAGTTATCAAGATTTTGAGCACAGAATTGTCTCCGAACAGAACTTAAACAGATCACCTGGGACAAGCACTAATTCTTAATAGGTTGGCTACCTATCTGCAAGTTTCAGAAAAAATTATCTGCTCTGACACAGGTAACAAGTAATAGACAAGTAATGCCACATGAAGAAAAACAAAGGAACAAGTAATGTTCCCAGTAGTGAGCACAAATTAGATGCCTACCAAAATTCTAAACAAAACTGGTAGTGTGGAGAGGAGAGGACAAGCAAGGAAGCGTGGAAATAATGGAAGTAGCAAATCAGATGCAAGATGCTCTTGAACATGCCTGAAATTATGTGAGACTTGATGATTTCTGAGGAATGAAGGGATGTATAGGTTGAAAATCAAACCACCTCTCCTCTTGGCAGAACCAAATAGTAGAGCTGAGCTTCCAAAATAAACCTGTGATTACGGTGATGCATTGCTAGTGTTCTTACCTGAGATTTCCTTCTGAGGGAACCATTATAGCCTTCTTGACCTGCCCTGACTTGAATGTTTTTGGAGGACAGTAATGGTGAGACTCAAAGGACATGAATTCTCCAAAGGCTAAATTAAGCACACTGTAAAATTAGAGGAAAAAAAAAAAAAAAAAAAAAGGCAGAAGAAAATGCACAGTTTTTCATGTTAGTAGGAAGTCATGTATCAAACCAGTAATCCATTGACTTGTTTACCAGAATTCAGACTTCTTAATGGAGAGCATAAACAACTGACAGCATATTACAGCAGGGGATTTTGTCCTTCTTTCCTTGAGAATGTTTTTTGCATTTGAAATTCCTCCGCCTTTTTTTTTAATTGGATTTCACTAATGCATTTTTTAGCAGATCAGATCTTTCATGTTATTTGGCTGTAACTCTGTCAACAGATATCATAAATACAATAATGTTCTGGGTTGTGGTTTGCTTTATTTTCATGTATGATAGATCACAGGATTACCACTGTGGCAGGTTTCTGAACTCTTCTCAGTTCTGCTTTAATTAGAAATTAAATGGTGGTTCCACCACCTTCACATTTTTCATTCCAAATGAATTTTCTATCCAAAAGTTTCAACAGATTGCAGGGAAAAATTGAGGCAATTTGCCACGAGGGAAATTTCAAAGATGAACAGACTAAAACTAAAAATAAAAAATCACATATCATTCAGTATTTTTATTGCACATTATTTCAGAAGAATTATCCAAGCTTGCTAATGGTAGCTCAGATGTATTACAGTTGTCATATTCTAATGTTATGTGTCCACTGCTTTATTATTGAATCCTCTGTATGTATTCTGTATCCTATGAATTTAAACAGGACTGTTATTTAGCCATTTTTTCTCCTTTTCTAAAGACAGGAGGGGTTTCCACTTATGATTCCATTTTTAAAAGACCAGAGGGTTACAATGAAAAACTTCACCGATGTGACAGAGAACATGCAAGGAGTCGTGGTCTTAACGTTAATGATGAGGTAATCCTTCGATAATTTCAACATTATTTTTTGTTAAAGGTACTTTATACATTTTGACATGGCTGGAGATAAGTGAAGGCACCTGAGCTAGCTCTTGCTCTTTGTGTCCTGTAGATTTCCAGATCACAAACCTTATTTAAGTTAAAGAACAGGGGAAAGAGATGTGGACAGGGAGCCAAACCGTCTGTTACAGAGTTTCAGGATTACTTCTGATCAGTCTCTTCCTCTCCTGTGTTTGCAGTTCTGGTTGTCCTGCAGCTACTTTTACGATGCTGAAAACTCTTCTACCTGAGAGGGCTGGAGCTAGGGGCTCCACCTCAACCCCAGTCCTGTGATATCCTCATTCTCTGCACCTTACTGTGTGAATTCATGCTTGCTGAGACATCCCAAGTCTCTAAAACTGGTGTGTTTGTTGATCAAATTTAAACCAGGTTAAACCTGCGGGAAGGGAATTCGTAGGGAGCTCATGCAAAGGAGAGTCAATCAGACAACCACAGCCGTGCCTGGAAAAGGCTAACTGGAGCTAAAGCGTTCAAGGACAGAAGAATTTGGGTTTAGTGTGTAGCCTGATAAGTAAGGAAGTATGCAACCATATTTTTAAACAGCTGCCTTGAAAATAGGAATACTATAATATATATACTTAGATATAAAGATATACTTTTTCCTTGCAGCATATGAATAATACGTATATATGCACACAGACAGAGGCAGAGGATGTCAAAAAAAAAAAAAAGTTGAAGCGGAACCTCTGTGTATTAATGGCCTTGAAACTGCAGTGGATTAACAAGATGGAAAGATGGCGATAGGCTAAGAATTGTTTACTGTGTTAGATATGATAGAGATAGAAGAAGGAAGAGAGAGAAAAACTTGACATTACTGTAATTGCTGTGAAGTAAAACTGTTGAGATTTTGGGACAAAGGCCACTGCTTGTAATTTCCCTAACTAGCAGGTATACATGCCTGACATTTCACTGCATAGTCATAATCCCCTTCAGTTCTATCAGACAGTGCAGGGAGTATTAGGTACACTCAAAGGAAGCACGAAAGAGCCCCTTAACATTATCTGCTCCTGCCTAGTAACTCACCTGCAAATCTGCTTGAGGCCAAAAGCCATGTAAATGGCCAATCTAGTGAAAAATGAGCCAATCCCTCCACCTCCTAGCCAGTATCAAACCCAATATCCAAGTGAGACATTTGTGTAGAAACAATTTTATTAATGCAGCATTAGGGTTTCTTTCTTACTCAGATTTTGCTTCCCTTCAGTACCAGCAGAAGTCACTTTCTTTAAAAGTTTACCTGCTAAAGCAAGTGCTTATAGGCCAGAATGCATAGTAGTCCTGCTGGGCAGTGCACACAAGTGACTGCCTGGGAACTGTTCTAAGCAGGTGTCCCTTAATCCAGTCCTTTAATTAGCATGGAGGCGCATCAAAGCCACAGCTGTTAAATGATGCAACATGATCGTCATGCATGGGATGACACCCAACACTGGACTTACCCATAACTAAATGCAGGTCACGTACTCAGCTCCTGCTCCTTAGTTACCTCAGTGGCTGTCACAGACCTTGTATAACACCAACTATTTTATGAAACATAATAAATAAAAATGCTGAAATTGGCATCTTTCTAATACAACACTGAAAGGAGACAGGTGGAATTCTTTACAGTACACTTCTTTCTTTGAAGTGGAAAAAACCCAAATCACTTACAAGTAAGCCTTTCCTTTCCTGCAGAGCGTGGGCACACCCTGGGAATCCAACAGTACAATCATAGATAGCTCAGTTTAGCTGCACATAATGCAGTGACTAGAGTGAGAGTGTTTGCACATGGTTGCTATTGCTGATTTCAAGTGTTAACTGTGATAGAATTACATGCTGTGAAGGCATATAATGGGATACTTTCCAGCCAACTGTGGAAAATTTGATATCTGCTGAATGCAGAACCTTACAAATCATGGAATACTGCTGCATAGTCAGTGCTGTGCTACCAAGGATGCTGAAAATCGAATTTTACTTCTTTAAAGGAGGAATGAACTACCTACGGTCACATACTGCTACTTGTCATTGGCAAGCGAAATCTTTTTTGGCTAGTGAAGACTATATTGATGTTACAGAGACTATCTCACCTCCGTTTCTGGTATGATCGTGGAGTAAATCCTCCTGGAAATTATACTAAGGTACATGGAAAACACGAAGCTGACTGATGACAGCCATCATGGCTTCACTAAGGGCAAATCATGCCTACCAAGTTTGGTGGCCTTCTAGGACATGGTTGCAACACTGGTCTATAAGGTATAAGTAACTGATATCATCTACGTGGACTTGTACAAAGCATTTGATACCAGCTTGGACAACGTCCTTGATTCTAAAACTGTAGAGATCTAGGTTTGACACATGGACCACTTGGCGGATAAGGAATTGGCTGAATGGCTGCAAGGAGTTGTGGTGAACAACATGATGTCAGGTAACAATTAACCAGTAACAGGTGATGTTCCTTAGAGTCAGTATTGGGATTGACACTATTTAACATCTTTGTTGGTTACATGGAGAGTACAACTGAGCAGATTTTCTGATTACGCTGAAGGGAAGAAGTGCCATACAGAGGGACCTGGACAGGCTTGAGAAGTAAGCCTATGCAAACCTTGTAAAGTTCAACAAGGCTAAGTGCAAGGTCCTGCACCTGGGTTGGGGCAGTCTCAAGCACAGATACAGAGTAGGCCAGGCATGACCAATACGCAGGCCTGGCACAACGTGCAATGCAGCTGCCCCCTGCCCTGCACCATCATGGTGGTGGCCCTGCCCTGCTGAGTGGCCTGGCCTGGCCCTGGATGTGCAACCATCTCTCAGCTCCAGTTGGACATTGATGAGTTGTTATTTCTATCTGGGTTGAAACCCAGGGCGCAGGGTGCAGCGCAGTGCCAACTCAAGTTATGGCAAATGAGTTTATGGATTTTGATACATTGGCTGAACAGAGTCCTTTGAACAGCTGCGTCCTGTGCTGGGTAAAGAACTGGCCAGATGGCCTGGCCCAGAGAGTGGTGATGAATGAAGTTACATCCAGCTAGCAACTGGCCATGAGTGGTGTTCTCGAGGGGCTGGTACTGGGGCCTGTCCTGTTCAATATCTTTATTGATGACCTGGGTGAAAGCATTGAGTGCACCCTCAGTAAGTTTGCAGGTGACACCAAGTTGGCAGGAAGTACTGATCTGCCTGGGGGGTAGGAAGGCCCTACAGAGGGATCTGGACAGGCTGGATAGCTGGGCTGAGGCCAATGGGATGAAGTTCAACAAGAGCAAGTGCCAGCTCCTGCACTTTGGTCACAACAGCCCCAGGCAACGCTACAGGCTTGGGGCAGAGTGGTTGGAAGACTATGTAGAGGAAACAGACCTGGGGGTATTGATTGATGCTCAGCTCATCAATCAGTCAATAAGCCAGCAGTGTGCCCAGGTGGCCAAGAAGGCCATCGGCATCCTGGCTTGTATCAGAAATAGCGTTGCCTGCAGGAGCAGGAAAGTGATCATCCCTCTGTACTCAGCACTGGTGAGGCCACATCTTGAGTACTGTGTTCAGTTTTGGGCCCCTCACTACAAGAAAGACATTGAAGCCCTGAAGCGTGTTCAGATAAGGTCAGTGAAGCTGGTGAGGGGTCTCTCTACAGCTACCTGAAGGGAGGTTGTGGTGATGTCTTGGTAGGTCTCTTCTCCCATGTAACTAGAGACAGGACTAGAGGGAATGGCCTCAAGTTGTGTCAAGGGAGATTCAGGCTGGACGTTAGGAAATACTACTTTTCCGAAAGACTGGTCAGGCACTGGAATGGGCTGCCCAGGGAGGTGGTGGAGTCACCGACCCTGGAGGAATTCAAGAAGTGTTCAGATGTTGTACTGCGGGACGTGGTTTAGTGGGAAATATTGGTGATAGGTGGACGGTTGGACTGGATGATCTTGGAGGCCTTTTTTAAACTTGGTGATTCTGTGATTCTATAAATACGCAGCCCTGCTCTCCGTCTTGATAAAGGAATATGATAACAGATTTCAAGATTGCTGAAAAAATCTTCAGTTTTTTTATTTATTTGTGACTTCATTTTCAGTCAACACAAATATATTACTTGCTAATTTTCAAATGGAATGTATAGAGCTGCAATCCAAAATTTGATCATGTCTCTTTACCAGACTTTTATAAAGTCCTCTATTGCCAAAGAGAAATATCCCACTCTGCACAACCATACCTTATTCGTGTGACCGCTTTTGGCAGTATGTGCATTTGAGAACAACAGTTTTCAAGGATGAAGCACAAAAAGATTAAAATTTCATCAACAATCTCTGAAGAATGCTTCAAGAGTTCACAAAGAATGGCAACCACTGCCATCGAACCAGCCTGGTGCATTAGTTTCACAAAAACAAAGTCACGTCTCCCGCTAGTTTTATGGTTTTGTTGCTCTCTTTTTTTAAGTTAAAAAACATTAAAATAAGTTTTGTCACTTACATGCATTAACTTTATTATATATTTTGTAAGGGCTGCTCTGAAAGTAATGCCTCTTGTTTCATTATGTTGGCCCACGACGTCAAAAGTGGATGTTGGTGATGGCAGTAGAGATTGAATCTTCCCGTCAATATCCTGTTACATGTTGTTGCCATGTGACAGATGGCAGCAGAGGGGCAGTTTGACAAATGGCACCTGACTTGGTGGTGTGGATGAAGCAGAGGTGTGTCGTTGAATTCCTCCATGTGGAAATAATGGCATCCGTTGACATTCATCGATCTTGCTCAGTGTTTATGGAGGCCAAAGAGTGGATGTGAGCACAGTGAGGCAGTGGTGGTGTGTTTCAGCAGTGGGGACTACTGGAATGGGCTGCCCAGGGAGGTGGTGGAGTCACCGACCCTGGAGGTGTTCAAGGAACGTTTGGACGTTGTGTTGAGGGACATGGTTTAGTGAGGACTATTGGTGATAGGTGGATGGTTGGACTGGATGATCTTGTAGGTCTTTTCCAACCTTGGTGATTCTGTGATTCTGTGACAGTGGGTCACCTCTGCTGGTGCAGATTATTATGAGTACAGCATGCAGGCTTTTGTTCATTCCTAGTGAAAATGCATAGCTAATGTTGGGCTCTGTGCTGAAAAAGTGTTTTGTAGCTGAGAATTTGCTCTATTAAATAATGTTATTGTGCTCTTTCTATCGGTTGTAGTTTCCATGGAAATAATTAGGAGGTATTACTTTCAGAGCAACCGGGAGCAGCCCTAAACAATTCCTCTTCAGTCAGTGCAGCCCAGGCAAGCCGAAAGGTTGGACACTTATGGACTAGGTGACAAGTGGATTGAGAGCAGCCCTGAGGAGAAGTACTTAGGGGTTTCTTTTCCTGCCATTCTTCTCGACTGTTGATTTTTGTTCTGGTGAGGTTCAAAGTTGGTGAACCGAATGGCATTTAATGGGGCGGTGCAAGATAAGCAGGTGAGCTGGCAGGAGAGTTGAAGGAAGAATGGTTGCTTGTTCTTTTTCTTTTTTATTTGGGGGGAAAAAAAAGGGCTTATAGCATCTTTCCAACAATCTCAGATTTAGATTTGTCCATCTTTCAGGATATGTTACACCTGACTGCCTTGCTATGAGGCTATTTGGACCTCTGCTTCATCTTGTATTCTCACAGGAAATGTGGTGGCTCATGTGCTTCAGAGGTTCTATCATAAATTTTAATGTGACTCAGACTTGTGTTGTCGCAAAGAGCTCATTTATTTGCACCTCAACTGTGGTGTGAGGTCTGCATTTTTTGTTCTCCTTGTAGATGTTATTTATGTTGTAGTACTCGGCAAATACGTTGGGGACCAAGGCTTATTATGTTAGCCAGTGTGCAAACATACAAGCAGCCTGATAAATCTGAGACCTTTGGCTAGGGAAAGCAAAACAAACAAATCCTGCCTGCCTTTCCCTTCTGACTCCAGAGCTCCCTGTCGCTGCAGCACAGGAAGGAACTGCAGATTGCAGATAGTAATTGTATGGTCACTTAAAATGCAGTTTATTAAGGACAGGCTTAGAATAATCTTGTCTTGGATGGATTATTTTTTTACCAATTTCACTTCTTATCATTGCAGAGCAGTTATTTCTGTAATCGTAGAGCTGCTACAACCATTTTAGTAAAACCTTTCATATTTGTGCAAGTCAGTGCACAAGAAAAGAAAAAATGAAATCTGTGCTATTTTCCTGTAATGTGGTGTTTACTTTGCCAGTAATCGCACAGGGTGTGAGGGTGTGCATGTTTTATGTGTGTAGGGGTGTGGATGGGTGGAGGGCTGTGTGTGTGTATGTAGGTTAGGTGGTGGTGGGGCACAATTCCATGTCTTCTCATCATCCAGTGATACTATTAATATACATAAAAATCTAGGTTAGGAATGGAACAGTGAGAGTGCAGATCACTGCCACATAAATATACCTTTGTGTAGCAGATGCTGTACAGTTCCATCTGTTCTTTTGCCCCCAGGCACAGTACATTTAGCAGTAGTTAACTGCCAAGCATTCACTCTGTGATATTCTCATAAGGAGAATGTTACATTTTCACAGGAAATGGCAAGACCTGTCGCTGTTTTGTCATCTTCAGAGTATGGGAGACACATAGACAAGCACACAGAGCAGCAGATCCGAAGTCATGCAAGGATTAGTTGCGTGCAGGCAGAATTCTACAGGAAAAATGGCATCACCTGCTTACTGGAAAAACCTTCTCCAAGACTGGATCCATGCTAAAATCTCTTCTAGCTGACATTGCCAGCAATATTTGTGTGCAAAGAAACGTGTCAAAATGCAAAATAGTGCTTCTGCCTTTTCCTTTGTGTTTTCATTAATGAAAATGATTTTTATGAAATAACTGCACTTTTCCTCGTGCTGATTCAAATGTATGTTTTCTCCTTTTAGTCTCTTAGAAGTCTCATGTAGAACATCCACAAAAGCTGAACATTTTAGGAAGCAACACTGGAAATTAAATCTGTTGGGTCAACAGCCGCCTGTGCTATTTCAGGCAGTAATTCTACATAATTGTTCACTGAATTAACATTAAATTTGCTCCTCAGGGTATTAATACTTTCTTAATACTTGCAGTTCTTAATCCCTCCAAAATCAGTAAGCGTTATTTTTTTTCCGCAGAACAGTAATTCAATCAGTAATTCAACCCAGATTTTCCAAAATGGATGATCAAGTAAATAAAGATCTGATTTCTAGAAGTACTGAGGAATTTCATTAGAGTTCACGTGGAAGTCAAGTTAAAGGGAACTTCTCAGTGCTTCGCATGTAAAAAGACACTAAAATTTGGGTTTAGATAATTTAGGCATCCATTTTGCTGACATCAGTTAAAAAAATGCTGTCAGAGGGATTGATCTGCCACAAGAAAGATCACTTTTGGTTCCTTACCCATTGTTCTACTACTAAGAGAACAGTAACTAATTAGTTTGGTAGAAGGATTAAAAAAAAACAACCAACAACACAAGTCACTTAAAAAGTATGTCCAGAGATAAATGTCTAAAGGCACTTAAACACCTGCTTCCTTCTATTCTCACTGAATCTAGTGGTGGAGTTTTAAGATATTTTCAGGAAAAGAAACATCTTCTGCAGGGTGTGCATCCTTGTGGTTCCGCAGTGCCATTGATCCTGTTGTTTAAAGTGGAAGCAATGTTGATACTGCTCAATATCAAACATTTAGCCAGACCGATCACACTTATTTAAGAAGGATTGGAAGTCCACAGCATTCACTGACACTGTACTTCTGTCAGATACTTAAATAGGAAATGAGTCTGCTAGGAAAAAATAATACAAATAACTACTTCCTCTGGGGCCTGGATATGCAGTGAACTGGGCAATCGATAGAGCATTTGGTATGATGTGAGGAGCTGAGTATACAGAGCAGTCCATTCTTAGAGGTGTTTGGCACTTTCAGTATTTACGGCTTGTAATGTCCCCTCTTTCAATGAGTAATGGCTATGGACAAGAGGGCAGACACTGCTACATTCCTTTTCAACAGTGAATACTTCATTAAAGAAATCCAGCAGCATTAAATGAAAAGGAATCACACACAGTATGAATGAAGTGAGAAAGGAATGTTTTCTAACAACGCTAGAATGCTTTATCAAGGGTATCACAAGTGAAGAATCACAAGCGAGACAAAATATGACCATATTCTATAGACATTATTTTTAGTTTGGTACAGGCAGTACAAATTACTTCATTCAAATAGTGTCACTATACTTACAAACCATCTGTGTTCAAATAACTAAGATGTTTGAGAACAGTACCACCTTCTGGCCAATGTGAGAAATGTGCATCTCCAGATGACTTCCACCAAAGGAGCGTGAAAGTTAGCAAGATACCAGCATTAGTTTACTTATCTGTGCTGATGTCATCTACTTCTCTTTCAACACCATCTCACCCTCCCTTTTGAATGTTTTTCACGTGTTTTTACTCCTATGACTCGCTTCTCATTCAGCTGTGTGACTGACTTCTTTTAATGCTCAGTGTCAAAAGAATACCTTCATAAAATTTTTCTGTAAAGCAGTGCTATTTAGTGATCAGCACTCTACAGCTCCTAAGCCTGTGCACTAAGCTAGTGATGCTTGTGTACCTACTGCAAATTTTAGTTTTCTAAAACACCTGGAAGCAGCACACAAAAAGCTGGGAAGAAACTGCATAATTTCTTTTTATACTGTCAAGACAAAAACCTGACTGGTTGGTACGTAACCTGGCACATAGCAACCTTAAATAGCTTTATCTGTCCATCGACAGTTGTGAGTTAGAACCAGTGAAAATACAAGGAAAATGCAGTAGTGAGTGTTTGGCACTTTTATCTGTTAATATCATGTAATAAATATTTACGTAAAACTTAAGAAAATATGTTGCTTTTTATTACTCTTTATATATTAATTGTTCCAAATATTGGAAGGTCACACATTCAGAAGCTGAAATCATCTTACACGGAGTTATTAGAATTGTTTTCCCATGCACAATATGCACACTTTATGCTACAGGAGGTCAAGCTGTGATGCAGTAGTAGTCTCCATTGTCAGCAGCCATGTCCATATGTATGAGGAAAGATTTTTTTGTGTAGATATTCTGCCATTTTTCTGCACGATTTTATACTTTCTACCTCAAAAAATGGAACCTGGAAATGAAACCAAAATGATTGCTGGAAATATATTTTAATAAACAACAAGAGTAAGTTTAACGTTCATTAAACAGACATGCCATTACACATCAGAGTTGCATTTTAAAATAAAACATTTACTCCTAAGTTTATTATTGACCTGTAAGTCTTGGGGGAAATCACATGAATAGAGGTTACTGCGAAGCAAAGAATGATGTTTATTACAGTTTAAACCAAGTTAAATACAAAGTAGTTAGGCTTATGTGCTAAGTGCTTATAAAGGGAAAAAAGTATATCAAAACCTAAAAGTCCAGAATATGTTTATAGGTAAATATATCCCTATTTATTTCAACAGGGAAAATAAAGGATATAATCTGCTTTGGAAAAATGCTATTTATAATACAAAGCAGTTCCTTTTTTCTTTTTTTATATCTTGTTTCTAAACTTCAAATTCAGATTTTAAACTGAAAACTCCTGACCCAGCATCCTCCGGATCTTTAGTGCATCCAGAAGAGAGTCACGAAGGTGTCAGAGGCTGGAGCACCTCTCCTACAAAGACAGGCTGAAAGAACTAGGGCTGGTCAGCCACGAGAAGAAAGTTCTCCAAGCAGACCTTACAGCGACCTTCTGGTAACTAAAAAGGGCCTACAAGAAAGCTTGAGACGGACTCTTATCAGTGATAGGACAAGGAGTAACAGTTTTAAGCTAAAATAGGATAGGTTTAGATTAGATCTATGGAAGAAGCTCTTCACACAGAGGGTGGTGAGGCGCTGGAAGAGGCTGCCCAGAGTTGTGTTGGAAGTGTTTGAGGACAGGCTGGATGGGGCTTTGGGCAACCTGCTCTAGCAGGTGTTCCTGCCCATGGCAGGGTCCCTTCCAATCCAAACAGTGCTATGATTCCATGATCCTACCAAACCCTTTCTTTTAAGTCAAAATTCAAACAGTCATCACTGTAGAGAAGTACTGTTTCAAGCGGTCACTATTTGTATAGGCAGAAAGCACTAACTCATCCAAGAAAAAAATGAATGTATGCAATGAAAAAGGCAAAAGCTAGGCAAGGAGAACATAATGTGGAAAGGGCAATATTATACCTACCTTGGGAATTGACTGCAACTACAGTTTTAAACATTATAAAAGAATCATTGTTTTGTTAGCCAGAGTAAACACCATCAAGGGACTTTACCTGCACAACTTTATAACCAAGTAACTGAAGATGCCTCTGTTTAATAGCTTCTTCTCCCAGCAGATTGTGGCTATTAACACAAAACCTATTTTGACCATCAACACAGAGAGCAATTCTAAAATCAAGCACAGAAAAAAAAAAGTCAGTCCACTTAGTCCCTAGAACTGCTGCAATTCCTAACAAGAATGAGACAGTACCTCCTCTTATTCCCAAATATCTCCTAGAATTAAATGCAGGCAGGGATTTACCCACTTCAGGACAATATAAACTACTCAAATGGAAGGAGGGGGAAAAGACTGAAGCTTAGTGAAACTTATCTGAAGAGCAAATTTATGTGCTCTAAACAAAAATTGCTACAGAAGTTAATGATAAGAATTTGGTAGTTCTAACACTACTATTGGTAAGCTGTTTTGAATTCTTCTAGCAGGAAAAACAAGCAAAATATTTGTCTCACCTTGGAAATATCTAGCAGTTGAATTTATTCAACACACGAGTGAATCAAATTAAACCTGTATATGTGGTTGGCAAGCATCATGGGCTGCAACCGTATTTTTTCTACTTGGTTGCAGTTGCAACCACAGCACAGGCAGGGTGCCTAAATTTATATCTAAGGATTCTCAAAAGAATCCACGCTTAGCTTGTTTTTTTAAATATATATGCATTTTTCAATTCAAATGGCATCTGTGGCAAATATTCTTATTTCAGAGGATCTGTTAGAGAAGTGTATTTGTAAACAAAAACTGGTATAAACTGCGCTAAATCCTTGCAGACACTCCCAATTAATTTGATTTTAATTTGCAAAATAATTAAACATGATCAAAATAGACTAACGTAAGTCAGACAAAAATCTCTTTGATCCTAACTGTCACTGGGTAGAGAGACTTGTTATCTAACACCTTATAGTCAGGAGGCAAGACAACAAGGAAAAAGTACAGATCTCTCATTTTACCAGCTTTGTCTTTTTTTGCCACTGGTTCTAATGTGAAATTTCAACGTTGTTGAGGTCAATGCAAAATTCCAACTAACTTTATTTTTGCCAGGGTTTTACCCTGGATACTCTTTATCAGTGTTAACCAGCATTTTACCTGTGGCATCTTTTATTCTCTTACCGTGTGTGTACTTCTTCACATTGAGTAGCGGGCAACATAAAGCCTTCTTCATCTAATTTAATCTCAATATCTAGTATGGATGAAACGATGAGAGAAATTAAAACCCATTTCATGTAACAAACATCTTTCTGTGATTTTCATGCTCTGAGCTGCCAAACTTCCAGCTCTCCCTTTCATTACTCACTACCAAAGCAGAGAGATTAGGCAATTGCCACAGAGGCACCATTTCATTTTGCTTTAAATGAAAACAATTGTTTACAAGGAAAAGGGAAGCTGACAGTAAAAATAAAGAACAACTGAGTTAGCAGCTGTTTTCAGCGCAATCTAGGTGCGTAAGCATTGCAGTTATTTTCTCTCCTTGTTAAAAACCACTTTGAAAATTACAGAATCTCAGTATTGTAGGGATTGGAAGAGACATCTGGAGATCATCTAGTCAAACCACCTGCTAGCAGGGGTTTCCTAGAGTGGGTTGCACGGGAAAGTGTCCCATTCCCTTACATATTTATCTATAAAAGGAGCAGGTAAAACTCAAGAAAAATAACTTGCTTGTGTCCAGATTCATAAGCAACTGCAGAAGCCAGTCCAAGGCCTTCCTGATACAACTACGGTATTTGCTGCATATATAAGTGCAAAGAAAGTTCCCATTTCAAACCTTTCACAGAGCTTTCTTTGTATTCCATTTTCCATATTTGCACAGTTAAGGATGCAAACAAAGAGAATAAAATCTTTTTTTTTTATTTCTAGAAAATAAAAGGGATTTTTGATAGCATAAGCACACATTTAATTAGTCTAAAGAACTAATGTTACTTACCAACTGTATAGAAATATGGTGTTGATACCTCTGATGAAAAATATATTCTTTTTTTCAGTAAATACAGTAGTCCACTCTTCACCTTTTTGAAGAGGTGAACATCCAGAAAACTTTGAGTGGTGAGAAAGGCATTTACTTGATACTTTGGAAGGAGTTTGGGACCCTATACAATGACAGAAAACCCAATCAGGGAAAAGAAAAGGGAATATAACCTTTTTGCAATTACAAAATAATTGTGCAGTAGCGTAACAAAATATATTCGGTACATTTCAAAGCCATATCTAATGTGAGCCTTAGTCTGAGGTATGACCTGCTGGAAAATAAAACCAACCAACCAATCACCCCCACCCCCAAACATCCTCAGCAAGCTTCCATGCTATCATGCTGAATAATACGTATTGCTCATGAGAAATGCACAGCTGTTTCCATTCCTCTTCATCAGGCCAACATCAAAGTGGCTGATCTTTTATGTGCTCCAAGGCTTTACAATCCAAACATTTAAAAAAGGTAGTAGTTGTTGGAAAAGCACTCAGAAATACACAAAATGCACATGAACTTACAGCTAGTCAGTTCTGTCTAACAGACACATGAATCAGTCATTCAAACAGGTAGAAACACTTCATTTTTACACCAAGAAGTACAGGCTGTTTTATTCAATTCCAGTGTTTTTATAGCAAAGACAGCCCTCAGCTTCTATCAATGTGCTCATATCTAATGACCTCATCACCTGCTTTTAGCATCAGTTCCAGTTTCTTATCTACCATACCTCATAAAACGGGCACTCCAGGGTAACAGTTAGAAAAAGTTGTGTTAGCTGGGAGGCAACAACTCTGTCCAAACCAGGTGGCTGAGCTGAAACAACAATATTCAAGTTTACAGGTTTACTTTCAGCACAGTATCTTCACACATGCTGTCATGCAGAAGTTAGGAAAAGCGATTCAGTTAAACATGCAGAGAAGCTATATTTATCTTTATATGAATGAACAGAAAGATCAGCTATGAAATGATGTATTTAGAAAAATAAGGAACTGATTTACAGAAATACCAACATAAAAAAATATACAATCAGCAAGATCTTGGGTCTGTCAGAATCTTTCACGAAAGAAAGGAGGATCTGAGAAATGCAAGATGTTCTACAGGAAGGCATAAACTTCAGTTGAAGTCTTGGACAATTGTCCATTTCCTTCTTCTTCCTGGAACCCTCTGAGGATGGGACTGTAGTGCTCACTACAGGTAGAAAATAAAGGAGCTCAGGGCATGGAACAAAGAGGGGCACAGAACAGAACCACCTGAGAAGTGTAATTGGCAGGTACGATGCCAGTAGGAAGCAGCATCATGTAACCACATCAGATTATAGCTCAAAGTAATGTATAAAGCAGGGCAAAGCACCAATCTTTATGAATCAATAAAACGTGAGCCTTAGAACACAATTCACATTTTTATCTAGATATTTTAAAATAAAAGCCAGCAGTTAAGGACAGGCTGGTATGACACTGTTATGTTTTATAGGCTTGTTTTTATTTAATTAAGCCATAAATTATGCACTGCAAATTATCTTTTATCAGCTTTATCCATGTATCGTTTTTAGTTTTCAGAAGATGATTATAATACAATATGGAAGAGAAATAAAACCAAATTGAAAGCAAAAATACAATAATCTGTATCCTGAAAGAACAGAACAGGAAAATTGACAGATGAAGTCCTGGTTCTATTTTAAACTCACCTGAAAGGCTGGACACAGTGCAGCCTGGCAGAAGCATCTAAAAATGTGTGTAAGATGAAGGACAACTACAGAGAAAATCAGAGAGTGGTATATTTTGGAAAGGCAGGATTAACTGAAATAGAATTGTCGTGGAATTTTAAATCTCTGTTTAAGACTGCAGTGCAATTTTCAAATTCTACCAAATGATGCAACTTGAAAGACAACTGCAACTGTGACAAGGAAGCCTCCTGATCACTTTTCTCCAGTCACCCTTATCAGGTCCTTGTTGATTTGACAGGATTAGACATACCATAAAAGAGTGAGAAATGGGAAGTGCTGGTGGAGAAACCTGCTTCTTACCTTGAAGCTGTTGCAGAAAATAGGGACTAAATACTTTTGGCAGAAAATTTACTGGATAACGCTGAATAAGAACACATGAATGCAGCAGATTCAGCAATGCGTGAGGCTGAAACTGACTAAAACGAGTATATAGTATTGCTTCAAGTTTCCTAAACAAGGAAGAAGCGTTTGGAGGGAGGTAGTTCAAAGTCCCGAATGGGACAATATATTCAGCAATCTGGTCAGTGGTAAAGCTGTCAGCATTAGAAATGAAACTTTCTGCCACTGCATCCAAGATAGGCTTTGAAAGGATCTTCTTTTGGCAGCAATACTGCATGACTTTGCTGACAGTTTCAGGATGCATAGTAGGGATGGACTCGGGAACATGCTTTTCCAGTGCCTCTGTAAAAATTTGTTCACGGTGTCCAAAGAACAGGAAGGCTTCCAGTACGCTTACCAACTCATCGTCGGTAAAGTAAGGAACATGCTTCACAGAATGCTTACATAGTGCTAAGATTAAGGGAACTACATGAGTCTGATGGAGGGCCACCAGTGAATTCAGTATTACACTAGTGAACTTTGGACTTAGCTGGTAAGCTATGGTTAAAGTGGCACTGTTCATTCTGTTTAGCAAGTCCCGGTATTGTTCCCTTTCCCCAACCGCCACCTGCAGTATCTTATAAACCATCGCCATTTCCCTAGGACTCCAGTTCTCAATGTCTTTTTCTTGCATGTGGCTCACAATCTGTTCCAGCATAGCACAACTTGGGCCTTCCAACTCGAGCAAACTCTCTCCAAGAGAGCACAGACTGTCAACAGTCAGCTTTCTGTTAGCAAGCCGCTCTTCACTCTCTGAAAGCAAGCTTGCTATCAGCGTACTCTGGGGATCTACACGTAGCTTTATCAAAGCTTGCAGTGCGTTCAGCAGCCCGGTGTTGGACAGTTTTGAGGATTCAAATTCAAGCTGAAAGCATAATGCCCTGAAAACTTCATTCTCTAGCACATCTTCAGGGTTCTTCAGGCCATTGTCATCCACCTCAACTTCAGAAATCCTCTGCAGGGCTCCCGATGCCATAATATCAGACATAACTTCCAGGGAGCGAAGAAACTTAAAAATCTCTTGCGACGTACAGAGGCTTTTCAACGTCCTGAAGAACACTTGTTCATCCATCCACCGCTCATGGGCTTTAGCACTGCTCCCAGTGTCCCCATAGAGATGCATGGTTTCAATAACAGAAAGGCTCTGCATCCGCAGCTGCACGTGGTTTTTCCGACAAAACACATCCCGACATTTGTCCTTGGAACACAGCACCCTCACGGCTGCGGGACTATAGCTTTGGGGCTTTCGCCGTTCGCTGACGGAACTCAAACTTTTGCTTAGGGTCATCAAAATACGCCTGCTCGCTGGTGTGCCGGGTGAACAGAAGTGGAAGCTTTTCAGGCTGATCAAAGCCATATCGGAGCAAGCGTGTCCTCAGAAGACACCTAGAAGAAAAAGACGTGAGCGCACGAACCCGCCCTTGCATCTCCCCCTCGCTCCTCGTCCTCCCTCAGCCCTTCGGGGCGGCGGAGAAGCAGCGCGGGCCCGAGGAAGCCTCACCTCCAGCGCCATGACGGGCAGCGCGGCACGTCGGGAGCTTCCGGCGCTCACCGGCTCGGCCCCGCCGGGTACCGCGGGCTCCAGTCGCTGCTCTCCCCGCTGCCGCCTGGGCCAGGGCCCCGAAGCGAGCTGGCTGTCGGGCCGGGCTGCGGGGTGCCAGGGTGCTAAGCTGCACGGAGCCGCGGCTTGCCGCGTTCCGGTTGCTCCGGCTTCCGGGGGTGAAATAAAAGCGGATGTGTCCTCTCTCCGGGCTTCTCGTGTCAGCACGGAGGGAGAGGAAGGGGACGGACCTATTCTGCTGCCAGGCACAGAGAGAAAGTGATTCCCTGCAAGCCAGTTGCTGTTAAAACAAAAAAAAAAAAAAAAAAAAAAAAAACGATGCACAGACTGGCCTGGCTCTGAGATCGCGGTGTCACCGTCCAGTTTAAAGCCCACGGAAGAGCGTAAAGGTACTGTGGAAGTTTCTTCTGTTTTTATCCCATCTGTGGCTGCTCAGGTTGACGTGCTGTGAAACCGGGTACGTTAGCCAGCTAGCCAGGCCCTGTGGGACATAGGCTGGCAGAATCGGGGGGGTTGGGAGGACCCTCTGGAGACCATCTAGTGCCAGCTCCCCGGCAAAGCAGGTTCCCTATAGAGGGTTGCACAAGAAAGCATACAGGTGGGTTTTGAATATCTCCAGAGAATGAGCCTTCGCAGCCTCTCTGTGCAGCCTCTTCCAGGGCTCTTAACACTCTCAAAGAAGTTTTTTCTCATGTTCGTATGGAACTTCTGTGTTGCAGTTTGTGTCCTTTGCCCCTTGTTCTATTGCTGTACACCACAGAAAAGAGCCTGGCCCCATCCACTTGACTCCTGTACTTCAGGTATATGTTAAAAGAGATGAGATCTCCTCTCAGCTGTATAACTACCAGTGCTGGTGCCCCTGCTTCTGTGAAAACATGCCATGGGCATGCATAGATGGCTTGCATGGTCTGTTGACCACGGAGCTGATGGACTTACTGTTAACATTTTTGAGTACTGTGAGTATTCTGACTCTTCTGAGTACTAAATCAAATGAGCTATAATGCAGATTTTCATGCTTAGTTTCTTGTTAAGCCCTAGTTTGAGTCAGCAAATCCTGGGTTGTTTTCCCATCTTAAACACTGTATTGGTTTATGGCGCGTAACTGCCAACAGAAAACCTGTTAAAACGCTGCTGCTATATGAAGCTCTGCAGAGAAGGCCTCATTGTCCTGGTGGACAGCAGGCTGGCCATGAACCAGCAGCGCGCCCTTGAGGCCAAGAACGCGAATGGGATTCTGGGTGCCTTCCAAAGAGCGTGGCCAGCAGGTTGAGGGAGGTGATCCTCCCCCTCTCCTCTGCCCTGGTGAGGCTGCATCTGTAGTACTGTGTCCCGTTCTGTGCTCCTCAGCTCACGAAAGACAGGGAACTTCTAGAGACAGTGCAGCGGAGGGCCACAAGGATGAGGATGGGTGTGGAGCATCTCCCTTATGAGGAAAGGCTGAGAGAGCTGGGACTGTTCAGCCTGGAGAAGAGAAGGTTGAGAGGGGGATCTCATCACAGTTTATAAATATCCAAAGTGCAGGAGACAAGTGGATGAGTCCAGATTCTTTTCAGTGGTGTGCAGATAGAACAAGGGGCAGTGGGTAAAAACTGGAGCACAGAAAGTTCCATACAACACAAGGAAGAAATTCCTTAGTGTGAGAGTGACAGAGCACTGGGATGGGCTGTCCAGAGAGTGGAGTCTCTTTCTCTGGAGATATTAAAGACCTGTCTGGACAGTTTCCTGTGCTATGACAGTAGGGAACCTACTTTAGCAGTGGGGTTGGACTCGATAATCTGTAGCGGCCCCTTCCAACTGCTATAAATCTGTGGTTCTGTAATAACATCCAAGTTAGAGTTCTTCTCTAGACAGCTCAGTAGTCAAGAGCTACTTTTTTCTTATCTTTTTTTCTCTTTTTTTTCAGTTGAACCCATATCACATAAATTGAATATCTTTGAAGAGTGTATAGTGCAGGAAAGCAAGAGCAACGTAGGCAGCACTTTCACCTGAGCGCGTGTGTGTTTCTCTTCTACGACTGTGCTTGTCTACAGGTAGCTGTGGCTCATTTTCCTTTAATAAGCATCGTTTGAACAATTTGTGCCTGAAGCTCTTCTGGTTGATGTCAGCGATAGGATGCTTCAGAGGGACAAAATGTTTGGTGTGAATCAAGATTAAAGTAATTTCTCAATCTATTAATGACATAATTAACTGTCAAGCAGTTAATTGAACTGTTGTTTAATCAGTTAATTAAGCTGTATTTTCAGGATCAATAGCAGCAATGAAACAGATAATATCATGGACTTGTAAAATATTGATTAATTCCTACAAAACAGCCATCTATGTGTAATTACAAGGAATCATGTTACTGTGGCCTTGTCCCTTTTCGCAAGGACATGTACACACCATTATATATGCACACAGTTCCCTCTCTCAGGAGGAAAGCATATCTAGCACAATTCCCTCGTTGGGCCCTATGACTTTTCTTGTTTGTACATCTTCTGTGGGAGATGTTGGTCTGACTTCTATGTCTCTGTACAGCCTACTAGCCCCCAACACCAGTTAGAAAGGTCCCTGTGGGTTCACATATACACACCAGTCCATCTCTCCAAATCCAATGTACGTGTTTTCCAATTGAAAAGAAGCATGTTGGTTGCTTAGCTTCCAGACTTCTATCTATACAAGGCTTCTGTGGTACCATGTGTCCCAAGTGGAAACTTGATGATCTTTCTTCCTTTCTTAGGTATGAGAAAGAATGTAGTAATGAAATACCACTTCATTTTACTGGCTTTTTATCCATTTATTTAGCCAGGCATTTCCACCTGCTGACAGGAGAACAGTTAGGGTGAAAACATAGCATATAAGTAGGATTAATTTGTATTTCTAAAGAGATCTGAGAGTATTAGAAATGTATTTCATATGAATCTTCATAATTTCTGTATGGTCAAACTGTAGTATTTCTTCTGAAAAAGAAGAGCAAAAAATCATTCTGTGGATTACTTTGCTCGTATGAAGTCAGTTATTTGAATGAATTTGTTTAAATACCTGTAGGGAATATAATCAGTTTAAAGTAAAAAATTATGCTGGGAAATGTAGAGGTACAAAGTACAATGAAAGCCTTAAATTTTTCCAGTAATTGCATTTTTCTTGGAGTTCAGGTATGGCACAGCCAGTGTGCTCCTAAGAAGCTATCGCTTAGTTTTACCACTTTTCATTTACAAGTGTGCTTTTAAATATATATATATGTATTCTAACAGGAGATACCTTCCATTGTACTGTTGGGAGAAATATCTTGCCATGTGCATAGAGTACAGTATTCTTCTATTTTCCCTGGTAGAAACAGCAAAAAAATGCCTCAAATTGTCTTACTATGGGTTTGCACAAATTGATGTGTGGTGTGGTTAGTAGGCTGAATGTGTTATGTAGCTGAATCGGGGCAGGCAATAGGTGAAATACAACAAGCTGGGTGCAAGAATGTGAAAAAGATCTCAATTTTGAAACTGAAATTACTGAGTTTTAATTCTGGGTATTTCGATTCTGTTGCATCTCCCTACTAGTAGCAAAACATTGGCAGAGGATTAATTTGTAACATATGCATGAGAAATGTTCTTCTTGTCTCATTCAGTAGTCTTTGATGCCCTGATGTATCTTTTGTATTCTGACTGTGTCAAAATCATAAAAGTTTGAATGAGAGAAGTTTTATAGATGAAGATACGCATACCACTCATCCTACTTCTTGCAAGACTTTGTGAAGGAGTGGCGTTTTACCCTGCAGAAGATTTCTCTAAGATTTTTTCTTATTTCAACAGAAAGAAACAACATCCGAAACAAATAGATTCTGTAGTTGCATTTCTGTAACGAGCACCTTCTTGAATCAGGGAATGATAAACAGTGTTTGTGTTCTAAAATAAGATCATAGAGGATGAAGCATAAGGGCATTTGTGCAAAAATTAGTGATTTCAGAGAAGATGAAATTAAGGATTTAAAAGATATTTATCAATTGTTGTATTTGGATGTCACCAAATCTGGGTATTCTTTTATTTTGAAATGCATCTCAGGAAGGAGACCAAAGCATTCACCAACTTAAAGTAGAAAATAAAGCTTAGATCATAAAAATATATTTAATTTGGAGCCGGTTTTCTCTATTTGCACTGTTTATGTGCTAGGTTCTTGACTTTGCATATCGCAGTGTAACTGCAATATCGAGGCAGTGCAGCACATATGGTCAATACCACGAGTCCTTATCACCGTGGCCTGCAAAGCTTGCTTGTGAGAAATGGCTTCTTTTCATAGCAGATACCTCATTTCCAGGTTAAACAGCAATTAAGGTGTCTCTGATCTGACAAAGAGAGCAAAATCTTGCTGTTCTGCATGCAGTAAATTCACATTTTCTTTCTCTTTTTTCTCCGCAGTGTCTTTAAAAAAATAAATAAGTAAAGCATTCCCTGTTTTGGAAAATGTGCTGTGATTTAAAAAGGAGATTTTTGCTCCTCTATGCAACACAAAAGGGGCAGGCAAAAGCCATAGCCGAGGAAATATTTCTGCAAGCAGGTGCCCATGGATTTGAAGCTGACATGCACTGTATAAGTGAGATGGACAAGGTGAGATACTCTGTGCTGCTTTGAAAAATAGGTATTTAAAAGCTGTATTTTTCTTCATTTGCTTGAGCGGTGGCTGTTGATAGCAGCGAAGTCTGAGCACATTTATCTACCTAAAATGGTTTCAAATTTTCAGGTCTTTAAGAGTCGGTAGCTGGGATGAGACTCACAGACTCATGATGGCATTCTGCCAAATCTTTCTGATGGTTTTTCATAGTACAACAGTACATGCCAGAGTAAATCTTTGTTTCTTAGAACAGTCTGGTGACTTTTTGAAAGCTAATTATGTATGCAGTACTGGATGAATTCGGTATTTACTGGTCAACTCTCCAGTTAGTAGAAATGATTACTCAGTTTTTCCACTGTTTTTGTTATGTTGAGGTCCTGCTTTCTGTTAGGTCTGGGTTCCAGCATGATCTTGACCTTTTGTGGTGTCTTGTTATTTAACATAAGGGTCTGTTCTCATACTTGAGATGCAGTCTAGGAAAAAAAAAAAAAAAAAAGAAGCTTGGCTGGAGTAAGGAAGCGGCTTTTTAGTATTTGCTGTTATCCACGGGTAAAGGTCTGAAAACTTAGAGTCTGTCATGTCATGTAACTAAAAGCACGGTGGACTGTAATTCCCTTCATAAAGTAGGTCTTCTAAAAAAGCAAGCAAACAAAACGTGGCAGTATTTCAACTGAGATGAGCAGAAACCATCACTTTGTGCACTTGAAAATGTGAGAAGTTTATAAAAATAACTTAGCTTCCTTTTAGTAAGTCGCTTTCTTGGGTATACAATTCATTTTGTAGCTGGACATCTGCTTTTTGAATGAATGTTTACTGAGTATGTAGTACTTAGTGTAAGTATGATGTAGTGTGAGCATGTTGAAGATTCTTACAGGGAGGCTCGTGCAGCTAGCTGGGAACATGAAGATTATCCTTATATTCTTCCATTTATTTATTCTGCATTTGACAGCCTTGGAGATTAGTTTCAGGAAGGCAGCAGACAGGATATTTCTGCCCTGTTATTGGCCTGCCACTCAACTGATCTGTCAGATTTGGCAAGACAACTCAGAGCGGTGAGTTGGAAGGGTGCAATGAGTTTAGAATGTGAGAATGAAGTACTGAGGGAAGAAATAATATCTACACCTTTGTAGATTTCATCACTTAAGCTTTTCATTTTCCTTACTTTTCGCTGTAAATAAAGGGAACTTCTAGAAATGAGGTGTAATTGGAGAGAGGAAGGCAGGATGACAGCTAACAGGAGCAAGAGCTTGCTTGAGTTGTGTGTGGCCTCTGATGAATTCCTCTGGGTAAGTTAGATCTGACAGGTTATTCCACAGCCTACATGATTCAAAGAGTTGTGTGTGTGTGCCTTAGGTGACAAACAAGACGTTTCTGTTTTGTCCATACTCATCAGTTAGGAGAAGGCCCTTCTTTATGCAGTTCAGTATTTCTCTTAAACTCTTCAAATGTGCGGAGGAGAATGTGTAGTAGAGCAAGCGAGAATTTAATGAAGTAATTGCAGCTCTTTTCTAATGCACCAGCTTCTGCTTCTTGAGCTTGTATCTCTTATTTTTTGTTTGGCACACAATTTAGTTTAATATTTCATGTGACTCCAGTAGGCCCTTGCATTTTGTCAGTTTGTGCTTGAAGAATTCGCTTGTTAACTCAATAGTTGCCACTGACTGTGCACTGAAGTTCTATTACTTACAAAATCAGCTGTGGAAGCTTTGGAAATTCCAGTTATAGCTAAGGCCTTTTTTTTGCACAACTTACAGTTCAGTTTTGGAAGCTGAAAAATTAGTGGGTATTTGAAGTTTGCCTAACTTATAGAACGCAAAACTGTTTTGGAATGTTCCTGGACCCACAGCTCCCTGAAAAAGTACTTGGGGAATCTCCTTGCATGCTTACTCTCTGTTCTCTGCTTCTCCAGACCCTGACTGTTAGCTGCTGCCAAAGGCAGATGGTAATTTAAATAGTTCCATGCAACTGTTCTTGGGCTCTTCAAGAAAGTTGTGAAGAGAAAACTGACAATGGCAAAGCTGCTTCGTAATCTGTCTCTTTGTGTTTCTCGTCTTTTTTGCGTTGTAGGGGGTAAGCTCCACATCCCTTGAGGAGGAGGGGAGGTTTGAATGACTTACTAAGTTTTTAGAAGAGGAGCTGTACTCTGACGTTTTGATTTGCAGTCCTGAAACTGCTTAAAATGATTACACAGTATTTCTTGAAATCATTATTTATATTTTCTCATGACCCTACTGTCTCATTGAACTTGGAATGCTGGGAATGAATTTAAACTGAAACCTTTACAAAGTGGTTGAAGGAGATGGGTTTGCTTATCATAGCAAAGAGGAGGCTAAGGAGCAACCCAGCAGTTCACATGCTTTCTGGTAGTCACATTACAATTCTTCTGTTCAGTTGGTTCTGTACATTAGATTTAAGCCAGAACTGAGATTATAGATTGCACCCCCAAAACAATTTCCAATTATTTGAAAGGCTTTCTGTAGTTTAATACAGGCAAGAAGTGATTAAACAATTTTCTGTGTGCCTTTGGGGAAAGGAGAATAATGTGGAAGGCCTCAGATAGTTACGGAATGGCGCCTTGTAATTGCTTGTTCTATTACTTGTAGTACAACTTGGAAACAGAAAAGGACCCTGTAGTTATTGTTATTTCCACGACTGGTACCGGCGACCCACCGGACACTGCCCGCAAGTTTGTTAAGAAAATCCGGGATAAGACCTTGCCGCCTGATCATTTGGCACATCTTCAGTACGGATTGTTAGGTGATGTAGCGTTTTGTATGTTAATGGAGCCCTTTGCTTGTCAGTGAGTAATTTTATACGTTATACTTTTAAATAAGGTTTGTTTTATTTATTTCTGCAGTATCAACAGTTTTATGGGTTTTTTTTCATGATCTGTACGTGCAATAAGGGAATAATATCACAGAAGCGATCTGAATGCAAGCTACCAATTAACTTTTTATAGTTTAATTTTCTTTACGTAAACAAAACGCGATATTAACTATCTATAGTTGCTGAAGTTTTAATTTCATATGAAATCCCTATGGACTACTAGCTGAGTTTACTTGGCTTTGTGAGTGATTGGGTTTTTTTTCTGTGCAGCAATGTAAAACATTTATGATAAATAAGCTTTTAGCATCATCTCATCCCTTTACATTTGCTATAGGTCTTTCCATTTTGAATGTCACACTTACTGGTGGACAGAAGGAACGTAACCTTGTGTTACATGTTGAATAGGCAAATGCACCGGGTATATGATGGATCTTGAGCAGGTCGGTTTGCTGAGTTTTCAGGCTGTTTGAACAAACTCCGGAGACATTTGTTAAGGCAAATTCAAATTGGTGGGGAGGAGTCAGAAAAATTCTAGATTTCTCTTGAGGAAATTACACACTGGAAGGAAATCTCTTGTGAACCTGTAACATGGCAGTATAAAATACACACATCTTAATCAGGAAACATTTTGAGAAGATGTTACGCTGCTACCTATTTACACATTACATTCTGTGCAGTGATTAAGTTTTTCATATCTAATAGGCTGAGATCTGGGGCTTTTCAGCCTGGATTAGAGAAGGCTCCGGCAGGGCTTTATAGCGGCCTTCCAATACCTGAAAGGAGCCTACAGGAAAGCTGGGGAGGGACTTTCTAAAAAGTCATGTAGTGACAGGACAAGGGGAAGTGGTTTTAAACTGGAAGAGGGTGGAATTACACTAGATATTAGGATGAAATTCTTTGCTGTGAGGATGATGAGACCCTGGAACAGGTTGCCCAGCAAGCTTGTGGATGACCCCTAATATATACTTTACTAATATTTACTTATTTACTAATAAGAGTTATATGCCAGAAAGAATCAGGCTGTGGAAAAACTGTGCTATTGAGGATAGTGAAACAATAGGGCAAATTAGAGAATTTGTGGAGACTACATAATGAGAGGTCTTCGGGACAGCTAATAAGTGTCTGTTAAGATGAGCTACGTGTGGTTAATGTCTCTGAAGGTGTGTCAGATAACCTTGTCTAACTCAGGTCTTCCATGTAGTCCACTGACTGTAACACTCGAGTCCACTGTCTTTTTAAGCGATAGCTGTGTGTCATCATGACTCTTAAAGGTTTTGATGCTGCCACTTTGTTAGTGATAGAATGTATTAGTACTAAACAAGGTATAGTGGTAATAACAGTTCTAATCTAAAGGGGAGGTACTGTGTGATTTATCAGAAGAGAGTATCAGCTTCACTCTGTTTCTAATTGTTTCAGCCCTCTACATTTTCGTCTCAGAGAGATTAGGTTTTTTTTAATTATTATTTTTTAAAGTCCCTGTCTAAAACAATATTCCTCAGAAATGCTTTGTAAGAATAAAGTATTTTTCAGATAAATTCTGTCTTAGATTTGTGTAGGAGGAATGACTTTCTCAGCAATACTTTGGGACTAATACAGATATAATTATTTATTTTGAAGTCATAAAAGTGTCCTCAAAATACAAAATGCTTTGATATATCGGGTTATCTTGCTTGCCTGCAAGAAAGTTGTGTTTTATTTGCAGATCTTTGTGTAGCCTGTGTGACTGGCTGACTGACTGACATAATCTTTCTTTCTTTGTATTTCTTAGGTCTGGGAGACTCAGAGTACACTTTCTTTTGTAACGGTGGAAAGACAGTAGACCGACTACTTCAGGAACTGGGTGCCCAGCATTTCTATGATACAGGATTAGCAGATGATTGTGTAGGGTAAGAACCAAATGAGTTTGAATGTTTTTTCTTCGATATGTAATATTTAGATATTATTTTGGCTAAACTCTAAAATCAGCTGAACCCGATTACCCAACACCTCCCAGGAATGAATCCTGTCTGCACACAGTATGTCATTTTCAATCTTAATTGCCATTCAGTGCAACTGCATTTTTAAAGTCTGAGCAAACATCTGTAATGCCTGTAAAAATGCAGGGCATACAGCAGTTTTATAAACTAAGTCGTTCCGAATAAAGAGAAGCTTTTTAAAATCTAATCCAAGTTTACTGAAACAAATAAAACCAGTTCCACAGCATGTGTGCAGTTGAGCTGCTTTAGGCATGCCCTAGAATATGTTTTGCTTTTTTATCCATGTTCTTTGAAGCATCTTTTTTTTCTTTTTTTGTTATAGAGAAATTACGTAAAAGTTATTTTATTTTATTGCTGTAGAGGAGGTATGTAAGAAAACAGCTCCCTATCTGTTATGTTGCTCTCTCTGACCAGTAGGCTGCAGTCTTGGTTTATTTATTTTCAAGTGCAGATTTTACTGGTTCTGTGCATGATGACACAAGCAATTGAACACAGACATTGCTGTAATCATAAAAATTGTATCTTGCATTCTAGAATAGTAAAAGTGCAGCACTGTTTTAAGGCATTGATGTTGCTGTTGCTGGTGAAAAGCTGCAGGTTTTGCTACCAACCCTTCAACTTGCTGTCATGAAGTTCAGCCCAAGAAAATAAAAATGTGAAACTGGAAGAAGAGCGAGGCTTCTGTATACTGCAGAATATATACCTTTGCATAGCATTAATAACTAAATGAAAATACTTGTTACCGGGATTACTTTTGTGTTATAATAGCTTTTTTACTTTTTTTGGTCATTTCTAAATTAAGTGCAATAAGTTCACAATGAGTCCATTCTTTTTTTTGTCTTTTTTAATTTATTTTTTCTTCTACTCTTTTCTCTCTCCCTCCCTAGATTGGAACTAGTGGTTGATCCTTGGATTGATGGACTTTGGCTTGCCCTCAAGGAAGTATTTCTGTTACAGAAAGAAAAAGAAGGCATGAGCAACAATGTCAGTGCAGACCCACATGTTGGGCATGAGATGAACTTAAGCTCAAAAATACAGAATTTGAATTTAGAAGATGAAGGAGTGAGGCGTTCTGATGGTCCATCACATAAACTGCTTGACATCAATGTTGTGGCTTCAGCTACAGACACTGAACCTTCGCTAGTTCACTCAGTCCCTCCCATCTCTCAGTCTGCTCTTAACATTCCTGCCCTGCCACCAGAGTATATAGAGGTGCAGTTTCAGGACACCCACGGGGAGGTAAGAACTTCACTTTGAATGATGAAGACCTCCAGTTCTGGTAAGAGCATGTCACTAAAAAGATTGAATGGATACATATCTAAAGGAAATACATCCCTGACTACGGGAGTTATTTAATTGTAAGTGAAAAGTCCATTTATATGTTAAGAAAGTAATTTTCACTGTATGAATTAAGGGCACTGATGTAAAAATATATTTTAACTAAATCATAATTTGATAGAGGAATGACACTGCCAGGAATAGAAAAATTAAAATCATCAGTGTTCATTTTATAGATAAATAATCCATCCATCATGTTCAGACTGAAAACATCTTCCTATGGAAGGGATTATGGTACAGTTTCAGTTCAAATTTTTAGTACTTGCGGAATGCCTGAAAAGGATGTGAAATTGCTCAAAATACTGCTGCATATTTAATAACTTAAAAACTAGTAATTGTAGAAGGGTGGTCATAACTGTGCTATTGCAGACAGAAGGTGAACTGCAGATCAAAAACCAGTGTACTTTTATTATGAAGCCATGTAGAACTAAGAGCTGCTATACAAGGAGAAGAATTAGCTTAAACTAGTGATCATCTCAAGTGGGCGAATTTAGTGAAATGGAGAGTGTGATTCAAACTTTTCTGATTGCTTGCCAAAGGGCAGATGTTTTGGTCATTCTGTGAGGGAACTGTGAAGGAACTGGATGTGATAACACGGCTGAAAGGCCATAGGCCCTGTTCCCCAGTACTCAAGCAATGCAAAACGAGAGGTATGGCAGCTGGGATCAGTCAAAAGTGCCGGTTTTCAGGCAAGTCTTTGTGAGTAAAGCAGGTCTGAGGCTAAGTTGTTGAGTTCAACTGTCCAAATTACTGAAAGGAGATTTAGAGGTACTCCGCTATTACAAGACTGAGGCTGAAAGGGGTGCTGTAGAGCTTAAAAAGAGAGACTGGGCACTCATGATCAGCTACTACTGAGAGACTAACCCATAAAATCAAATTGGCTGTTTTTAAGAGCTTTTGAGAAAGGAAACGACTTGCTGCATTTGCTAATAGTTTAGGCCCATTGGACTGTTCAGACATACGGACTTTTTATAGCTGAAAATATACCTGTTACTACTTAGATGTGATTTTTTAAAATGCAGAGCAAAACACTTATGTTTCTAGAAGATGCATGTTTTCCCTCTTCTTGTTTTAGTAAGCTGTTATTCAGCTGATTTGCATTGTTTGGTGTAAGTTTTCATGTCCTCTTTTTCAGAATCCTCATCAGTCCTCACTGATTTCAGAGGGAACAACCTTCGAAGTGCCAGTTACAAAAGCATCTCAGCTCACTAGAGAAGATGCAGTAAAAACTGCATTGCTTTTAGAACTTGATATTGCAGTAAGTTAGTGATAGCTTTATAATTTTTTTTTAATGAGTGGGTAATAAAAAGCATGTGTATTATGCATAATAACTGGCAGAGAAAGATTTGATGGTTTAAAAAGAAGAAAGAATTCCTGTACAACAGCATGATGTCAACGTAGGCTGATTCATTTTGTATGTCCAAAGCCTGATTTGTTCACTGAATGTTATGGCTGCACAGAAACCAATGAAGATTGTCAAATTCATTTCTTTGTTGTTCTGTGGATACGCTGTTTAATTAAATATACGTTTTAGGAATTACTCAGAAACTCAGAAATTGTGACCCTTCTGATAGGTAATCTACACATGTAGTAATTTCATTATTACATGCCAGTTGTAAGAATCTTTAGTTCTTTATGTTGGAGCTGTTAAGATCTATTTCATCTTCTGGCATTTATTTGCTTAACTCAAATTACTAGCCTCTGTTACTCTAGATGTAAGACTGCTTTAGTTTATTCAGGAAAGGTTGTATTATACAATACTGATGTGAATATTAAGCACAAAGTATTTATTAGTTTAGAAGAAATCTTTTAACAGGAAAATATTCTGCTTTTGAGCTTTTCTTCCCAGACAAGTCCTGAATATCTCCAGAGAAGGAGACTCCACGGCCTCTCTGGGCAACCTGTTCCAGTCCTCTGTCACTCTCACAGTAAAGAATTTCTTCCTTGTGTTTGTATGGAACTTCCCGTGTTCCAGTTTCTGCCCATTGTCCTTTGTATTGTTGCTTGCCACCAAAAAGAGCCTGGTCCCATCCACTTGTCTGCTACATTTAGATATTTATGAACAGTGATGAGATCCCTTCTCAGCCTTCTCTTCTCCAGGCTGGACAGTCCTAGGTCTCTCAGCCTTTCTTGGGACAGAAGATGCTCCAGGCTCTTAATCAGCTTTGTTGCCATCTGCTGAATTATTTCTAGGAGATCCTTGTGTTTTGTTTTGTTTTTTTTTTACCTGGAGAGCCCAAAACTGGACTCAGCGTTCCAGATGTGGCTTCACCAGGGCAAAGTAGAGAGGTTGGATCACCTCCTTTGACCTGCTGGCCATGCTCTTTTTAATGAATGAAGACTGTTGTTAGGAACGAGTATGATGTTGGGCTTGGTTTACTTTTCAGTTTTATTGAAATGATTTCATATTTTCAAACAGAATACAGCCTTTGACTACCAACCTGGAGATGCCTTCTGTGTAATATGTCCCAATAATGTCAATGAGGTGGAAGAACTACTTCACATCTTGGGACTTTCTGAAAAAGGAGAGAACTTTGTTTGTATAAAGGTTAAGCAGGACACTAAAAAGAAAGGTAAGGTGTGATGCATTGGCTGTGAAAAGATATTACTCTCTGTGATAGTATAGATGGCATACATAGTCTTGAACATTTTTAACTTGGGTATTGCAACACAACTGTTATTTTGTAGAGGTATGCCAGAAATCAGAAAGAGTGGGCACATAAAATCTGCTCCTGTTTATACTGATGATGACTTAGCTTATGAATGGGAACTTGATCCCGTCATTGAGATTCTTCTGTCACTCATCTTCTGTGCTTCTGTGCGTGTAACCTAACATTTCTCCAGCTGAAAGTAAAATACCCCTTTCACATTCATCTGCCCTAAATCCTTGGAGGGCTGCACTCCTGAAGCATAAGACTTACTGCTGCTGCGTGGTGCTTTTTAAGGGGCTTGTTGGTCTTTGTGTATCAGTTTTGCTGAGTTTTATGGTCCCGTTCCTCATAAAGTGATGTGAAAAGATTCAAGGTATGTCCACATACTACTAACATGACCTATGAGAATTACTCTGTCCTGGCCATGCAATTGGTGTAATGGTGGTGCTGAATCATGCTTCCAGTTCAGTAAGATGGGGTAGGGGTCTGTGTTGCTCCAGTCTGCAGGTAAATCAGTTCCCACTACAAGATTCCCTGGATCATTGAGGGCTGCACAAATTGTCCCTTAAGTATGAGATTTAAATGGACCTTTGTTCCTGGCCTTGATGAATAACACGTTTGTTGATAAGGTGGGTTTATATGACAGGCAGTAACATAACATTTCCATTCACCCTCCCAGTGTATGCCATGCTACTGTGGTGCATGAGAGCTCTGATAATTGCAGAGGTTGCCATTCCCTTAGTTTCTTGCTCTGGTGTACCTTACTTGATCTTCAAGATGGGGAATTTGCACTTCGGATTGGGATCCTGTGCCTTCTAATGTACTGTACAGTCTACCTTTCCCTCAGCCCTTGGCGCATAATATACAGATTTGGCAGGACAAAGTAGTCAAAACAGTACAGATGGAATGCACAAATCTAACTGCCATTTAAGTATTTCCATCCCCAAGGTAGCTACAAGCACACAAGCAGATTTAGGGTGTAATTAGGAGCCAGTCCTTTCCTGATGAGTACAGGGGCTACTGGAGAATGGCGAGCGCAGCAGACAATTGATATGTCTTCCCATAACACCACTCCCTGCCAACAAACAATATTGCTTGCATCCCATGTAGATCTGATGAGTTTTTTACGTATTCATGTTGTTTTGTTGTTTGTGTTTCGTATTTGTTTTTTAATTTGGCATGATATAAGTTGCTGGTCTCTGTGCTGAGGATAAGCCCCATGTCTGCAGAGCCAGTCTGGCTTTTTAACAGCCTCCCTTCAGATCAGGGCTAGTCTTGCACGTGCCTAAACTCTAAGCGTTGTCGCCTGTTTGCACTGTTTACAGTATTTACAATTTTAAGGAGTCAAGCACAGCTTCAAAGAGAGCAATAAAGGAGGAGAACATGAAGGAGGAGGAGGAGGCAGTGGAGGACTAAAAATATCAAATCTTAGTGGGAAAATGGGCTTGAAGTTTGGTCCCTCCTAAAGGCTAGCAAATTCCTCTACATCAGAGCCCTGCTATCTGGCTGCGTAAAACTTGTATCTCTCTGTAACTTGAGGTCATGCTCAGAGTCTCCTTCAGTAGGCACAGAGAGATACTCTTTTGTCCCTGCCTTCAGTAGCTCCTGTCTGCAATTACTGATGTTACACGGAGGGTGTAAAGCTGTCTGAACAGGGCATATTGAGTTCTTCAGTGTCAGAGCACTTCTAGTGTGCAACAGAAGCTGTATGGCCAAGTGAATGTAGCTTAGCCACTTCATTTTGCTTGCATATCAAGAACTAACAGTCCTTCCATGGTAAGGCTGAGAGCAACACTGGTATAATAGTGGTTTGAAACTGGGAATATCATTCCTCTCTTCTTATCATAGAATCATAGATTCTTATCTCTTCTTATGTGTGAATAGTCCAGGTGTTTGCATCTCTGGCTGCTTAATGCAGCACTTTTTGCCATGTCTTGTATTTAAAATGTCATGCCTGCTTTTGAGTTGAAATGAGTAGTAACGGAAAGAAAGATGATAACACTATGCTGTAGCACAGAGAATCGAAGGTTCTGGTTCTGCTCTTGAGTCTTCTGGGCAACCCAATGCAAATCATGCTGACTTTTTACGCATCTTATGTACTGCACCAGAATCACCTGTGTTGTCTTTGCTGGCACAAAGGCAAGTGCTTCTCTAAGGAGTTTGCATCCAATTGCTTCACCTCTACTTAGGTTAGCCGTTGAGCAAAATGATTGTCAGAGTTTTTATTTAGGAAAAGATCCACTTGACCTCCAACCGTAGATTACATGCTCAACAATAGCCATGGTAATTATGAACTAAAACAGTTTAGGGCTAATCCCAAATTTGCTTCTTTGGAGCTGCCCTGGTGAGCATAGACTCATTAAGTTACTGTGACTTGATTACTTGCTGTTGCCAGGCTGTACCAAAGACTTAAGCTGTGTAGTGCAGCTTCACAATTCCTGGCAATGTTCTTGAGTTCCTTTCCATAGGAGATGGTTGTCCCTTCAACTGTCTTCGCTTTACTGAGGAATTTGCAATAAATATTATGGTTGTGGGTCTACCAAATGAAGAAAGCTGAAAAACCTAGAAGAGATGAGTATGAACAGAGAGCTGTGCGTCTGATGCGTATCTGCAAGATTTACCAGGAACTCCAATGAATTCTTCTTACAACCCCTCTTTGTTCAGCATGTGATTCTTTGATGAAGTACATGGGATCAAGTGAAGGGACAAAACAGAAATTATTTAGCAGTCTATTGTTCAAATTCTAGTTTTGCTAGAAGTTAAGTTAACAAAAAAGTTGTTTTTTATTGTATGAGCATCCTTAAACGAAGATTAAATACTTATTTTGAAAATCTGTCTGCATGTTGGAGGGAAAAAAAGAATGTTTTTTCTTTTTTTCTTTCCTGCATTACATTTATGGAATCCACTTTCTGTCTAAAAAATAGTTTTGCTTTTTATAGCAAGAGTTGAGTTGATACAAAGAGATAATTTAGCAAGTTGTATAGTTATATTCTTAGACTGAAATTTCTGTTTCAGTAAAGGACTCTTGTAAATGGAGAAAAGGACAGTAAGAATGAGTAGCTAGATATGGAAACCGAGAAACATCAAGATAAATCCCAACGTGCAAGCTCAGTCTGTAATGAAACAATTTCGGACATGCAGAGCTTATTAATTAATAAGTGTTTTGTCCCATAAGTGATCCTATATTCCTTTTAGGGTTATCTTAGAGTGGGGAATATCTGCTTTAGTATGACATAACATAAGGATGATGAGCCTGACTATACCCTCGCTGACTCCATAAAGAAAGACTCAGTGGATGTAAGTGTTTTTCCTTCATGAGAGGACAGGACAGGACAGGCTTTTTTGCTTGTAGAGAAATGCCTGTGATCTGCTGAGCCTCTGAAGCTCCACCTTGGCACTGGCTGTGTACAACTTTGGTTAGATCATGAGAAAACTTCAGCATGTTCTGTTTTTTAAGGAGCGTTTATTAATAGAGGTGGAAAAAAAAGTGGATGGTCTATTTGTTTGTTAGCATTCCTTTGCATTTCCCCAAGACTGTAAATGGCAAAAAGGCGTTCAGTGATCTGGCAAAATGTATTTACATATGTATATACCTCTCTTACTGTATTCCTTCTTTCCTCTTAACTTTTTTGCCTTTTCATTGGAAAACTGTCTTGCTGTTTAGTTTGTAATTTTTGCTAATCACTTGAGTTCATCCTACAGAACTGAATGTATTCTTCTCCTAAATAGGAGCAACTCGTCCACAACACATCCCTGAGAGAAGTACTCTGAAGTTCATTCTAACCTGGTGTCTGGAACTAAGAGCAATTCCCAAAAAGGTGTTTGTATTTCTTCTTCTGAAGTGAAATCCATAGTAATTCTATGCTGTGTGGTTTCTAGAGTTCTGTCCTTGCTTCATGTGTAGTTACCATGTTTCTTGGTGAACAGGGATTGTCAGTTTGCACGCTGCTGATCCATTGTTATAAGAAATTTTGCTTTTAGTGCTTTATTGGGCAAATTGTAAGGTACTGAAACCTATATTCTCATTCTTTAATACTTTGATTCATAAAGGAACTGGACATAAAAGTGCTGGATATTTGGTGCAAGATAACTGGAAGGCTGACAGAACCGAGCTGTAGGCATTAATGAGAAGTCATTCTTCTCACCAAAGATTGCCCAAACGTGTTGGTCCTGTTTTGTCCCTGGAAATGTGCATGTTGCTCTATTACAAGCACCGCAGAATGTCTTTTAAATATCTCAAAGCTTTTCTTGAGCATCTTACTAACTGGCAGAATTCAAAGAAAAATTTTTGCTTGTATGTTTGTTCACACAGTGCACAAGGGATATAATTTCCCTCGTATTTTGTACTCGCAAAAAATTGGAAGCTTGCAACTGAAAATGCATGGGTGTTTCTGGTTTTGTCAAAGCACAATTTAAAGATAAAGCATGGCGCTCACCAGCTGAGTTGGTTGGATCTATGAAGGAAAGCAGTTTTTGGAAGGACTTCTCACAAAAGTGAATTTCACAGGCAAGATCCAGTATATGTCATTATTAGACAGTGTGCTGTAGAACAGAATCTCTCAACTTGTACAGCCTGTTCAGTACTTCATTTAGTTTGACAGTTTTTGAAATTCTTCTCAACAGTAGGAGTACACAGAGAGTGCTGGCAAGGGAATATCAACCAAGCCAGTTTTTATAACCCGTTTTATTTCATGTTTGGTGTAGAATGGGCTGTAAGTCCATAATCAAAATGGTTTTCTGGATTTTGAGTTTGCCCAAACAGTAGGTTATTTTTGCAGTATTCTTTTGTATAAAATATGTACTCTGATTGCATTTGATATTTTGGATCACTCTTCTTTCTAAACACTGTGCTTATTTTTACCTTTTGGAAAGCACACACATACACACACACACACACACACACACACACAAACACAAACACACAAACAAGCAACCCTGGAACTATTCACATCTGATTTTTACTTTATCTTTCAATGCTGTATTTAATTTTATTAAGAAAAGCTTGTGCTAATGTTATGTATTCATGCAGTACAGAATAAAACACTGCAGCAACATTTATACGACTCATAAATTCCATACTTTATTTACAGTAATATCACTTCTAAGTCTTTGTATTATTCCTTTCCCAGCTTCTGTAATTTAGCAAATGGTGTTTTGTCTTGAATTAATTTGCGTTATGGGGCTGCTTACTGAAGTGCCAATACATAAATCAAGTATCTCATAAATTTAGTATTTATCTGGAAATTGGTTATGTCTGTTTATCTCTTCTCCTGTTCAGGGAAAGTAGGATTTTCTGACCTGCGAGCTTTTCCCAGACATCGGGGGTGAGGGGTGGTGGGAAGAATTTAAATCGTTCATGGTAGATGAAAGTGAGTGTTGGAAAATAAATTGTATTTTATATTAACCATTAACCTGCAAGCTGACCACTTCCTTTCCCCAGGCAATTCAAGCTTTTCATAGATTTGTCAACATTTCCCCAACTGGACAAATTATTTACCTTTTATTATTGCTTTCTTTCCTTCAGGCATTTTTGCGAGCCCTTGTAGAATGCACCAGTAATGCAGGAGAAAAACGGAGGCTTCAGGAGCTTTGCAGCAAACAAGGAGCCTCTGATTACACTCATTTTATTAGAGAGTCTAATGTTTGCTTGCTGGATTTACTTCATGCTTTTCCAAGCTGCAAGCCTTCACTTAACCTGTTAATTGGTGAGTGATTTAGACTTAACTGGTTTTAGTTCATTCTGAAAAATGCATCAGACTAAGCATTCAGTTTCTTAAGATGCAGATAACTCTTCAGTTAGAAATGCTATAGTATTCATAGTCATCAAATTCAAATGCTAGGGGGCATGACTCTGTTCACCAGTGGTGGTGTGTGGATTTTGTTCTGCACTTAGTTGTGTGCCTGTGCTTTTAATGACTCTGAATTGCTCCTGTGCATAAAAATAAGGTGTTTGTAAGATTAGTGTTTTTAAGAACCAACTCATCGGCTGGTTACAGTTCAAAAAGACATATTTGTAAATCTCCTGATATCTCTGCCCTCATGTTCTTTTCTTGGGCTTTTATCTGTGGAAACAAAAAGCTTTTCCCAGTATATTGGTGTTTAAGTTGCATCTAATACACTTGCTGAGTTCTTCGTGTAAAACTTTGAAGGAGTGAGACTAGAACTGTAGGCATATCAAACTCATCTTAAAATAATAACAGTTACTTTCCAGATTAAAAAACAGAATTTCCTGTTGTGTTTCATTATATGAAACAAAGCAATTGCTTTTTATAGCCTTGTGATCATATTCTCCATTACTCCTTCTTAGTAAATTGTAGGGATTTAAAGATAGCAGCTCTGCTCCGCTTGATACAAACACTTGAGTCTTCTCGAAGTCTTAGAAAGGCTAAGTGAACTGGGTCTGTTTAGCCTTGAGAAAAGAAGACTGAGAGGGGACCTGATCCAGGTCTTTAATTATCTAAGGTGTAGGGGCAAAGTGGGGAGGCCAGACTCTTTTCAGCGGTGTGTGGAGACAGGAAAAGGGGAAACAGCCAGAAACTGGAGCATAGGAAGTTCCGCACCAATGTGCGCAAGAACTTCTTTACGGTGAGGGTGACGGAGCACTGGAACAGGCTGCCCAGGGAGGTTGTGGAGTCTCCTTCTCTGGATATATTCAAGACCCGCCTGGACGCCCACCTGTGCGACCTGGTGTAGGGAACCTGCTTTGGCAGGGGGGTTGGACTCGATGATCTCTGGAGGTCCCTTCCAACCCCTACAATTCTGTCATTCTGTGATTCTCACTGACAGCAAAACAACTTCTCAAAGGTGGCATGGAATGTGCTATAACAACTGAACTGAATAAAATGAAGTTCTGAAAGTTTTTTTTTAAATGTGTTGTCCCAGGGAAGTAATGTACTGAATGGGCTTAGTATCTTCTTTAAGTGATTTCAGTGAACTAGTTTGTCTCACCTCTGGCTTGCAACCTGTGTGAGAAGCATCTTTAAGATACGTTTAAGTCCATGTGCTGGGGGAACATACACAAAAAGGGGGCATGCCTGGAAAACAACTAAAAAGCAGCTGAACTGCACTGTATTTCATCTTGCTATTTAAGTGTGTGTATTCTGGTATTTCTTGCTTCTCGTCACCGTTCTCCACAGCACTGTTCATTTTGTGACGTGTCTATCTCCTTTTAATACACTTTTCTCCTCAGCCAAAATGTGCAGTCTGCAATGCTAGGTCATTCCTGCGAAGACACCAGTGAGTTTGACCTTTTGTGTATGTGAACATACATACATATGTATGTATGAGGGCAGACAGATGTAGATATTGATATGTACATGTAGCATATAGTGGACCTTTAATTACAAGAATGTCCTGTAAACTCCTGTCTGTTTTGAATGGGTGCAGTTAAAAGCTACAGGTGTTGTTGAGCCTTTTTTTTGGCTTCTTTTTTTCAGTGTTCATTTCAAAAATGTATGTTGGTATTCATAGGAGCTTGAAATTAGACTGGCGCACCTGCCTTGAGGACATTATATATAGGAAACATTCAAACAAGTAATTCCTATTTCCAGAACTTTTCAACTCCATAAAGCGCACTTGCTTAAAAGGGGAAAGAAATGAAATTTGAAGCTTTACTTTGTCCACTGACTACTGTCATCTCTTCTGTGTGCTTTACAATTGTTTTTAATTGATCAAGAACCCCATAAATTAACTGTTCTGGCCTTATTTTATCAAATTTCTAACAGATGTTCCACAAAACCTAAAAAAAAATAAAAAAAAGAATAAATCCTATCACAGTTCCACTCTTAATGGTTTATTTGTGAGATAAAACCACTCAGTGTTAGTAGAGTACAATTACACTGTGCTTGTTACCTGTTGTACTGTAAACATTCGCTAAATGATATTTTGATTTTTATTGGGGTGAATAAAACTATAAGTGATGGGGTTTTTTTGTTGTTGTTGTTTTTTTGTGGTTTTTTTTCCAGAACATCTTCCTAAATTACAGGCCAGATCCTATTCAGTTTCAAGGTAATGAAATATTCAATCATATCTTCTTTGTAATTTAGCTTTGGTTTTTTTTTGTAAGTGTGTGTGTATGTGTGTGTGCACATTACAGTTTTTTTAGAGAACAAACTCCAAAATATTTCTGTAAAGTCATTCTGGTGAGAATTTTTTTTTTTATCTCCCACGTACTGTTGGATTTGTCTTTATCAACTTGAAATCTTAAGCCCTGCTGCTCCCTTTTCTCACCCCTTTTTTCCCACATTGCAAAGACACGAAGGGGCAAGCACATAAAACTCCTGGTGAAAAGTGATTCTGCAGGTCTGTGTTCATCTGAGTGGGGCAGTAGGAATGCTTTGAACTCTGCTTTCATTTTTGGGAAGAGTGTGTGGCTGCCCCTGAGTGAAGAAGTTGTAATGTTGTCTTCACCCTGAATTTTTCCTAGAAGATTGAATTTGCTTTTGATTTTTCCCAGTCATTACTGAAATTTACTTAATGTAGCTTTTGAGCAAAGAAGAGTAATTGTTGATGGGCTGGATGAGTCTTGGCCTGTGAAGCGTGTGGCTTTTTCTAATTCTTCAGTGGGACTGGAGCCTTACTGCCAGGACCTTGTGCCGTTCTTGATAGTGGATGAAGTGTAGTCTGACTTGGAAGATCAGAATCCAGCTGTTTGTGCTTAATAGTGTAGCACTGCATCTTTCCAGAGGGCCTTCCTTGCCTTTGGATATCTGCATTTTTATTTTATTTTATTTTATTTTACTTTTTTTGAGGTTTATGGTCTCAGATGCTTCTTTGCCTTGCTCCCTCTTCCTGGCAGGTTTCCCTCTGGCTTCCTAAGAAGTTACATTAGGAGGCAGCTCCTGCCCATGGTTTTATTTTATTTTATTTTACTTTTTTTGAGGTTTATGGTCTCAGATGCTTCTTTGCCTTGCTCCCTCTTCCTGGCAGGTTTCCCTCTGGCTTCCTAAGAAGTTACATTAGGAGGCAGCTCCTGCCCATGGTGTTTTTTGTTCCCAGTTTGCCTATTACAGTATTGCCTTTATTCCACCATAAGGAAAAAAAAAAAACAATGGCATGAATAGTACTTCAGGTCTTCTGCAAGACAATCCAGTGAAAGCAATATATCTAAACAAGAAGTAGAATAAAACAGAAAGATAGAAGGGATCAATGAAGTCCCTGTTATCAAACTAACAAACAAGCCAAGCCAACCAAACAAAAACCACGGGATTTGACTATTTCAAACAATGTTGTTTTGTGTGTCTGGTAAGAGTTTGGTGGAATTCTCAAGAGCAAATTCACCCACATGAAAACCTGATGGAGAGGAATTCTCATTCCATCCTGTAGGCATTGCCCCCTGATTCCAGCCCTAGGAAGCTTTATAATTGCTTATAGATCTCACAAGGGTAACGAAACACTGAGAATCTTGATTTCAGTGAGGTTGTTTGGGTTGAAAGTGGAGCTGCAGTGCAGGAAGGATGGCAGTGCTATCTCAAGTTAATAATTCTTTAAAAAAAAAAAAAAAAAAAAACTTGTTCCTTTGCAGTTCAAACTTGTATCAGCCAGGAAAACTGTGTTTTGTGTTTAATATTGTGGAGTTTCCTGCCTGTCCCACGAGACCCATCTTACGGAAAGGAGTTTGTACAGGCTGGCTTGCTGAGTTAGTTGCACCTCTACTGCACACCAATAAAGACACGCTGGATATAAAAAGAGCAAGTTCTCCAGCTGAGAAGGTATGAATGTTACACTTAAATTCCATTTACCTTTAAATTTGTGCATGCTTGAAGTAATCATAGTTTTCATTGTTTACTTCTCTGATGTAAAGCAGGTGTGTTGGCAGGGGCTGTATGCACCTGCATTTTGCGATTCTGCCCTTCTTTTTTTAAGTTTACCCTTCACTCTGTAATATGTTTAAAGCTGCATTGCTAAGTTGCTAAAACTTACATTTTAATTTAGTTATGGATACTTGAGAAGTGAAACTTCCAGTTGCTGAAAGGCCAGAGTCATCACCCCACTGTAGTCCTATATGAGTCTTGGAATATACTGTCGTGGACAAAGATACCAGCTAAATGGTTATAGCAGTTTGAGAAGCACCTGGTCACTTTCAGGAAAGGCTGGCAGACCGTAGGGGGACAGATCTTTCACAGTTTGAAAAGGCCAAGTTACTGAATGCGATACAGAGAACAGTCTTCTGTGGTATTTCTGCTGTGCATCGAAGATGTTCTGGTACAATGGCTGTTATTAGGAGATGATACTTTTCTTTCATCTCTCTTCTTTTATCTGTGTAATCCATCACAATCTCAAATATATTAGGTATAAGGGCACGAGGGAGCGGCTTAAAGCTTCATGGGGGAAGTTCAGATTGGGTGTTAGGAGAAAGTTCTTGATAGGGAGGGTGGTCAGGCACTGGAACAAACTCCCCAGCTAAGTGTTCACCGCTACAAGCCTGCTGGTGTTCAGGAAGCATTTGGACAACGTTCCTAGATGTAGTTTAACTCTTAGGTTTTTCTTTGTGGAGTCACGAGTTGGACTTGTTCCTTGTGGATCCCTTCCTACTCAAGATATTTTATGGTGTATATACTAGTGTATACTACAGTATATAATATACGTAGTATTTTATATAATATGACAGAAGAGCTACTGACGCTATATTTGTTCAAGAAAAATGGAAACAAGCTTATACATTGGTTACAAGAAAACTGCGCTGATAATACAAGGTCTTTGGCAAAATGGAAAGAAAACCCACGAAGTTACCTTTAAAACCTAAATCAAAGGAAAAACTGATATGTGCATGATGAGCCTTATTCAAATTGTCACATCACTATATATTTAAAATCTAGTTGATCTGCAATATGTTTAAGATCAAACTTGAGAAGGAGCTGGGTTGAAAAGAAAAACAAAAGGATTGTTACAAGTTGAGTCAGAATAAAATTCAGAGCCATTTGCATCTGCTGTGCTAGCTAGAATCCAGCTCAGATAAATGTTCAGCAATGCACATCTATTAGAAAGGTATATAGAGTAGCAATACAAAGTGGATGAGTGTGATCCTATGCAAAAAATATCTTAGACTAATTGCAAAAACTTTACAGAATAAATGTGTATACTAGTTGAATTATTCTTTTTAAGGATTGGCAAGTTGGGAATTCTTAATAAGAGTGGTAGCCTGCTAACTCAAGAGTAGCATGAAATAGTATTACAGAAATATGAATATCATTCCTCCAGCAAGAATTATACTATTCTTTTTTTAATAATCGTTCAGCAGGAAAATTAATCCTGTTGAACGCTGTAGTGATTTAATGATAAGGGGGGGAGTAGAGATAAACCACTCAAGTTTACAGAACAAACTTTAAATAACATGGCCTAGCATTTAACTTGAAAGGAAATTCAAATAACTTCCTAATTAACGTGCAAAATAAATCAGATTCTTGCTCATGTCTTTAATGGGTGAAGGTCAGCTGCTGATTCTTTGTTGATTCAAACATGATCTGTATGGAGATCATGTCATTTTTGTGTGTGTGAAAATTAGAAAGCAAGCTCAGTATCAGCAGACTTCATTTCACTGTGAACAAATCCTTACCCCTGCCAGAATGTTCGCAATGTTAGAAATAAATAAATAGATAATAAGATAAAACTGAGTTGCCTGTAACAGTTAGTATGGCTAGTGTACCGCTTCCGTTTGTCTACCAAGCTTTCTGGGAGTTCTAAAACTGTATTCAGCAAATGTCAGGTGCAGTCAGCTTTCACAATCAGAAGTTCATGTTTATGTGGCTTTGTCTGGTTTCTCTATAGATGGATTGGTAAATCTGTAAATAGGGCGTGTTGTTCAGCAACTCCTGTAATTTTATTCCAAATGCTTGGCATTACAAATCAACTTTGAAATGCAGGATTTGGAGGGGTGTCTGCACTCATATAATACATCAACACATTGAAGGTTGAAAAAATTCTATGCTATTTCATGACTTACAATATTCGTTGATTGTCTTCTATCTAATTTCATTCTAGATATCTATTTTTGCTCGTCCTAACAATACTTTCCACTTACCTTCTGACCCATCTGTCCCTTTTGTGATGGTCGGTCCAGGAACGGGAATTGCACCATTTATTGGTTTCCTGCAACACAGGTATGTACCAAGCTTCTACATGGAAAGCAGCCTTTTAATGTTGAGAAAAAAATACAGGCTCAGATATTTTATTTTTATTTTTTAATTTGGGAATAAATTGTGGGGGTTTTTTTGTATGTGTATTATTGTATTTGTTGTTGCTATTAAACTAAAAACAGCAGTGGTGATTTCACAAATGAATGTATGAACTGTGGTTTACGGCTTTATTTTTTATTCTGTTTTCTCTTTATGACACTTAAAGAACTCTGTGGAAGCCAAAAAAATATAACAAAACCAAACCAACCATAGCAAACAAACGTAAACATTTAGTGGATATTATGACAAAGGACCCCGCTATGTTTTTTGCTTATCTATAGACAGTGCTCTTTTTATTAGTTCTGTTACTTGCATGGCTTCAAAGGTAGATACCTGTCCTCCCTCCTACACCAGCTTAATTTTGTAAGGCAAAAAGAAACTTGCTCAAAAAGTGAGATCACCACCACTGATACGTTTAACAAGAAAAAAAACTGAGAGGTAGAATTTTTTACATGCTTCCTACAGCATGAATCTGCCGTAAGCAAAACATCATGTACAATCCTCACTATTTGCTTAATTTTATCCCCTAAACATTCCTTTCTCTCACATTTATTTTGTGTTTTATTTTCGAGGATTCGTACCATTCCATACGTATTTGATCAATGTTAAATAAAGTCTCTCAAATGTAATTAGGCAGCATCAGCTAAAACCCCTGTAATTTCTTTAGCATTATTTGAAGAAAATAAAATAACTTTTCTGATGGTGTGGTAGTAAATAGATTGTTGTTCCTGAACTCTTCCAGACTTCTACAGCTAAATGAAATGCATGCTGAAAATGATTTGTGCTGAGTTTTCCCCAGGTATTTTTACAGTGCTTCCAATGAAAGTTAAGGGGTAACAATCTCCTTATTCAGCAATCAGAATTGTTTTGTGAGATGTTCAGAACTGCCATACTTGACTATCCCAGTGTGAAGCTGTGACCAAAACAAACAAACAAACAAAAAAAAACCTTTGAAGTTGATTGAATTTGAGCTGGGCCAGAAGTGAGTACTCAAGAAAATCAGAATAGGAAAGTTATTTACCTTAAGTCATTTCACATTAATAAGCTTCAGGGCAGGCAGAAAAGCACTATCATAAATGAGAATTACACTGTATGAGTTTTAGTTTCTTCACTTGATAAAACAGGATTGGATTTACATACATTTACATAAAGTCAGTGCATTATTTTATTTATTTTTTCTTTTCTGTTCAGGCAAAAACTGAGAGAAGAACATACAGACTGGGAATTTGGAGAGACATGGCTCTTCTTTGGTTGCCGGCATCAGGATAGAGATTATTTATTCAAGCAAGTTCACTATTTAACATTCTGTGTGTCTCATTTGTATTCATGAGGGGATGTTTATCTCAGAGCCATTACTAACACTTTTTATTGCCTTTCAGAGATGAGCTCAGATGTTTTCTTGAAAATGGGACGTTAACTCATCTGAAGGTTTGTTTCTCAAGAGACTCTTCAACAGCAGAAGTAGCGCAGCCTAAGTATGTACAAGATGTCATTAGGCTTTATGCTAAGGAAGTTGCCAGAGTCCTGCTGAAAGAGAGTGGTTACTTCTATGTATGTGGGTGAGTAGAGTGTAACAGACTGTCTCAGAAAGAGAACACAGTTAGCAAAAGTTTGAAGCTTTAGAAAGACTTAAAGATGTCTGAATGAAAGGACCAGCATGACACTGAAACTTTCTCTCTGGAGCACCAGAATTTATTGTGTCCATCAGTGAACATACAGCTTGTAACCATGCAGTTCCCCTGCTGCCTCAGTTGCTTGTTATTTATTTTTCTGTTTTAGTATTCAAATGAACTGTAATAGGTTTCAAACTAATAGATGGCTCTTAAGAAAATTGTACCCTGGAATACATGTGGTGATAAAGCACATAGTGGTGAGGCAGCAAAATCTTCTGCTGCATTCCAAGCTTTGATGGGCCAGGATGCTACCTGGACCTAGAAATTTAAGATTTTCCATCCCAGATTTCAAAGTTCTGTTGCTTTCATAAAGTTCCATGGTAGTAATACACTTTACAGTGAAGTCTTATTTGTGAAAGCTAACTTACCTGGATGTTTCACATTCTTAGGGAGAGTGTTGATAAATGGAGAGCTGTTTGAACACGGGGCTCAATGGCAGTATTTTCTCCTGCAGAAATTAATGTTTAGTGTTTGTATTAAAAATAACATTGATAATAAGTGAGCATTTTTTTGTGCACTGTATGGTTTGGAACCATGTAGTTACTATATAACATACTTCAACATGTCCAGTTCTCCCTAAAATAAAAGAATTATTTTGTGATAGCTCAACTGGAGATCCAAGGTTTTTTCCTTGTATATTACCATGTAATATTTGTTCCTTGTTCTTGTCAATGCTCAGCTGCGTGAAAACTCAGTGGATCTCTTGCCATACAATACACAAGCTGTTCTTGTCTGTTTTTGATCTTTTCCGATGTTACAGCTTCTTAAACTGTTGATAAAAGGAAAAATACAGTGTTTCGCATTTTCCTTCTTTTTTTTTTTCCCCCAGAGATAAGAAGCACATGGCTGATGATGTAAGTGATGCTGTAATGGACGCTTTAAGTATAGAAATGGAAGTTGACAAATTGGAAGCAATGAAAACCATGGCCATGCTTCGAGAAGCGAAACGTTATTTGCAGGATGTTTGGAGCTAACCATTTAGCTTTTTCTGTGTCGTTGTAAAACAAAAGATTTTGCTTTGCTTTCACGTTTATGCTTTTAACTAGAATCATCAAAAGTGCCATTGTCACGCACATTTTAACTTTCTTTGCTGATCTTTCACTTGGGAATGTGAAGCCTTTTCAAGGATGACAAACCAATCTGTCTTCGAAATGTACTGTTTTTAGCAACATTGCGTAATGGACTGTGTCAATACCTTGATTCTCTGACTTTTGAGATTGCTTTCTTGTAGAAAGTGAGAACTTACCTGTACAAGTATAATTGTATGTTTGTTACATCACATATTTTTTCCTGTAATTTATACATAAAGAAGCTACAAAGTAAACATGTTACTTTCTTAACTGTACACCGTCAAATACATTAATGACTTACACACCTTTTAGACAAGAGGGAATGGCCTCAAGTTGTGCTGGGGGAGGTTCAGGTTGGATATTAGGAAAAATTAATTCTCCACAAGAGTGGTGAGGCCCTGGAATGGGCTGCCCAAGGAGATGGTTGAGTCGCCATCCCTGGAGGTGTTCAAGAAATGTTTAGATGTTGTACTATAGGGCATGGTTTAGTGGGAAATATTGGTGGTGAGTGGACAGTTGGACTGGATGGTCTTGGAGGTCTTTTCCAAGCTTGGTGATTCTATGAGTCTGCACACATGTATGTTTTCTTTTTCCTCAAACAATAACTGCCAAAAGGAGTAAAGGTCGAGAGTACTGCACAAAAACCTGCTTCAGAATATCAATTCTGAAGTATTTTTTTAAATACCTCTATTTTTCATTTTCTCTTTCAGATATCTTGAAGTTTTGCTACGCTCTGCTAATCCTTATTAAAATTCCGTGTACAATTCTTTTGATTTTTTTTTTTTTTCATTCTTATCGCTAAAATATTTGTAGTTTAATTTGAGGAAAAGATGTCCAGTTGGGTTGAATGTGATTCCTTAGTAAAAACTTCATCAGATTGCTAAAGTAGTATTTTTTGTATTTTAATTTGAAAATAGAGTGAAATGATGTGTTTTAAAGCAGTTTCACTCACTTAAGGCAATCCATTTTATAAATCAAGCTGTTGAAATCAAGTGGTTGAAATACCCAGTCTTTTTCCTTCCTACAAGGACTGTTTGGGATGCAAATAGATGGAAGAGTAAAAAGTATAAGGCATTCATACTGCTCTTCAGAACGAACTGTTGTTTGAAATGTAGGCATTTGATTTATGAATAAGTTCTCTGCCTGTACTAGTTTGTGGTGGTAGGTATTTCAGTGGCCAGCAGAAGTTGCCATGTCTTCTCATTAGACGTTCTTCAGTTTTCTGTGTGTTCATTGCGGTTGTTCATATTGCTCTGTAGAGCCGAAGATACATGGAACGTGGAAGACTTAGCAGCATCTGCCCACATCACTTGTGAGCCATCCCATTAACTGGTGCCTTACTGCGCTAGCGGTTATATTAAAGACTCTGAAGATCCTAACCTGTTTTGGAACCATCCCTGAATGTTATGTGAATACTTCTTCAGCAATTGCAGGTTATGCTGGATGATAGTAATTACTGTTGCTAGATAAAGACATAATGCGCTGTCACACAAACCCTACAGGTAATGTACAGTGCATGTTTTATTTAAATCTAATTGTGTAGCCTTGCTAGTACTACTTCCCAGGTTATAGCTGAAGCAGTGGCCATAGTAGATCTGATTTCAGATGCCTGTACTCAAAGACTGCATGCTTTTTAAAAACTTTGCCAATACCATACCATAAATAACTTTAAGTGTATCTAATATAAAGATGCTGCGCTGGCACGAACGAGTTCTAAAAACTACCATCTGTATATAGAGGTACATTCTCCTTAAATAACTCTGAATATTCAGTCTGTTATTCTGTAGGCAGCTTGTGGGGGGCAGAATAAAGCAACACTTAAAGCAAACAGAAATAAAATGACCTGCTTAATGCTCTATTAAGCTTTATTGGTTCACAAGAGGACACATCATTCTTGCAACTTTTATTTGCTGTAATGTAAATACAGGTATTCTCTTTGCATATTTATGCATTTAGCAATTTGGTATGTTGATGATCTTAGTCAATTTTGTAGCAACTCATTTTTGCTTGATTTCTTCTACCGTTGTATGGAAAGGGACCTTTTAAAAGCCTTATGCCTCCATCTCTGGATCCAGTTATGCTTCATCTGAGTTAAGAAGACCAAAACTAAATCTGGTAGCCACTCTTAATTGTTTCTGTATTTGTTTTTTTATTTAAGTGTTGTGGAGGAATAACAGTGGCAAAAATGACTACATGCCAGCTGGTGAATATGAGAAGAGTATTACATATCTATGAGTTTTTGTCTACATGACTGGTCAGTGATGAGTTGAGAGGTGAATCTGCATTGCAGACTGGTGCAGACAATTGGTTTGAGTCTAAAAATGGGGCTAGTTGATATAGTCTAATATAAGAGCCGTAGATTATTTTAATGAGTCTAAAGAGTCTATTCTTGAAGAAAATTGATATATATAAAAATCTGATCAATTTTATTAATGTCGATCATAAATGAAAGTACTTTGTTGGCAAAAGCAGTACGTCTGTTTAGTCTCAAAACCTTATTCAAATACATTTAATATTGGAAAAAATTGGAATTTTATACAACTGCAAATCACAGTCTAGAGAAGTTGATTCAGCACCAGTACAAATTACATTTACTTTCATTAGCATTTGAATAAACGCTCCAATTCTGGTGGAAAAGATTTGTCAAATTCACAAAGCATTCAAAGCCAACTGTGCTTCTTTAAAAAGAATGGGTTTCACAATTGATTTAAAAACAGTAATTTTGTATGACTCAGTCATTCAGGAATATTCATTTCTAAGCTGCTTTGAACTGTATTGCTTAGATGATTGACTGGACTCCATCAACTTTTTTTTTTTTTAAATGCATTTTATGGTAACTTGGTAGATCAGCAGGGCTGTTTCCAGTGCTTTCTAACAAGACGATCCTCAGGACTGACTTATCTGTGACGGGACATTACATTTTTGTACTGTCTTTCAGGTGTTGTGAGAGGACAAGTTCAATTGTGCTCAATTTATGAACATCAATAAGCAGAATTATGGCGTAAGGATTGCTGAGGCTATGGACAGGGTCAGATGCTGGGATAGGTTATTGTGCATACGTGTCTCTTGTTCTGCTGTGTCTTCATATAAACTGTTCTGTCTTCCAGTTAAATGCTTGCTCCCTTCTGTCTTTTCTAGACTACCACAGCTTGAGACCAAGATGGTCCTGCCCTTTTTTTTTTTGCTGCTGGGGACAGATTCTTACAGAATAAGCCAATCTTTATGTCACCAGCACTCTCTTATAAGATGAGAAAGGATCAGTTTATAAGCTGCTTAAACTGTGATTAGATAAAAACTCTGTAACTCTTGGAAGATACTGTTTTGATTGTGGAACCTTTCCTGTTTTCATGCTGGAGTTTCTAAACCTGCTGGAAAGGGATGACATTGATGCCAGTGGAAACCTCAGTTGCACAGCTTGAGGGTAGGACATTTTTAGATTTTCTTTGCCTAACAACCAAAGCAAACACAAAAGGAGGAGAAAGAGATCATCCTGTATTTTTTTTTTTTAATGACTGAATGTCCGAGAATTTCACACATTAGTTTTTAGAACATTTGTTCCTATGAAAAGCAGAATGCAGTGATTTTTTGTGTGTGTGTTCTTGAGAATTTTATGAAAATAACAGCCAAGTTAATTCCTCAGTAGAAATATTTCTATTTCTTCCCAATACAGGAGTTTGTTAAAGCTCTTACAGCTTTGCACGAGGCAAATATTGCTTTTGAAGGTAAATGGAAACATTTCTCATATTTTTTAAAAACTTTCTACAAAAGTCAATTTAGAAGTTGTAGGAAATAATTCTTTCAGCTGTTTTCAGTTGTTTTGTCTTATTTTTCTTTGCTTTAACGAGCTTTGTAAGATATCTTTTTCTTCACACACCCCCAGGATCTGAATTTAGCTTTTGTCTTCTTTACAGGTTAGACATATTTTGAAATATCAGTCTAGACAACTTTGTCTTTCAGTTTACACAGCTGTATTTTACTATTAAGGTACATGTAGACCTTTGTTCAGAGGATGTCAACAGAATACTGCCAAGAAAAAGATATCCACCAGGTATTTCCCTCTATTTATTTTGTGATACTGAAAGAATATGGGATTTTCTTTGCTTTTTCATTTACCAGAAAAAGACTTAGGAGTTCATAAATATACAATAAAAAGAAATGCATGTTTGTGTAAACTACTGTACAGATGTAGAAAAAAATTGATTTTCTCATTCATTGTTTCTTATCGTGCCTACAGCATGATAGATGCTTGCAAAGACGTGAGCTACGTTTCTTCATCTAGTTCATATTAGTCTCACTAAGTGTAAAGGATTTTAAAGAGCAAAACATTACAAACTGACATTGGTGTCAAAATATTGAGGAAGAAGAAAACATGTAAATTCTGTAAGCAGAGAAGTAGAGTTATCGTCCAGTGTTATTATTTACACATGCAATCTGTAGGTTGTGAGTCTCTTCTAGATTACTTTTGAAAGGTCATGGTAACAGAGGTTCCTGAGGACCGGAGGAAAGCAAATGTCACTCCTGTCTTCAATAAGAGCAAGATAGACCTGTGGCACCACAGGGTAGTCAGCCTTACCTTATGAGGATGGTGGAGCAAATCCTTCTGGAAACCATTTCTAAGAATAAAATAGCATTTGGAATTAGTCATCATAGATAAAGGGGAAACTGTCTGACCAATGTGGTAGCCTTCTAAAATGAGAAGACTAGCTTGGTGGATCAGGCAATCAGTGCAGCGCTAGATGATGCTTTCTGACATTGGTATCCAACCTTTTAGCCTGCCCAGGCCCCATTTAGTGAAGCAGAATTATTTCAGGCCACATATAAAATATATAATATAATCAATTATATTATGTAAGTAACAAAGCTTCTTTTATTTTTAAATATTTTTGCAAAAATTAATGCATCGATGTCTGGTTTGATTGAACTGGTTATGATTCTTAGTGATTCGCATGGTGCTTATCAAAGGTTTATGATTTAATTTTACTCTTCCTGTGATTCATCCACAAAAATAGTTGCATACAAATGTACGAAGAGCGATGACATGAATAAGGCGTGATTGTGAATTGAGGGGTGTTTTTTCCTGGTAAGGGGTCTTATAAAACTGGTCAAGAGACATGATCAGAATTTCGAGTTGAATGATTGCAGCTCTATGCATTCCTTTTGAAAATTTGCAGCTAATACATTTACTTCAGCAGAAAATGGAGTTGCAAATATACCAAAAAATTGATTTTTTTCACCAATCTTGAAACCTATTCTCAAATTCCTTTATCAGAATGGAAAGCATGGCTGCATATTTTTTGCTGTTCGCAGGACTGTGTTTAGCCAACGTATCAAAATGCATGAAATTACTTGCTGTAACCTGAGCTTGCCATAACGTAATTTTCATTTCAGATGGTTTTACAGTTTGAAGCATAGCATGGGTAAGTTGATTTTCACATTGAAGATACGTGTGTAACTCATGACCGCTCATTTAAATATCCTCCAAAAATGCTCAGCCTGTGAACCATTTTTGATCTTTATGTTCTGGCAAAATTTTTCCTTTTGATTCCTTAAATGGCTTGATTTCATTTCACAAATCATAAAATGTCTTTACTCCAACATAGCCACCTTACTTCAGGAAAGCAAATCACATGCCTGTAACAAACATCCATACTTCTATGGAACTCATGGATTCGGTGATGACTCAATCCCTTGGACTTCATGAAGTTTACAGCTTTGATGACAATGTAACCTGTAATATACATGGATTTCAATTCAACTGTGTGTAGTGTGTGCGAGAGTTGAGGTTATCCTCACTGCACTCTCCCCTGCACACCAATCTGTTGTCTCCTGTGCAGTGTATACTTCGGTTACGCACAGTCGACTCATGAAAAACATCACTAAAAATCACACAGTAGAGTTAAAAGTTTATGATCTTGTGGGGCTGCATTACTAGCTGTCCAGGGTCGCACGGGGCCTATGGGCTACAGGTTGGACACACCTGCTTTATGGTCTTCAGTCTGTTGTCCTAACCCTCAACGCTTTCTGAAGTGTTCAGTATTGCACATAGTAGGAAAAGGGGGATGACGACGACACTTCATGGACGACTGCTGCAGTTGATCTGCTAGGGCCATTCCTCTTCCTTGGATGATTGCATTAAAAAATGATCACTTGCAAAATTGCTTATACTTCGCAAGCCACATTTCTTTCTTAAACCTTCAACATAAAGTTCAGCAGTATTTTTCCCTTAAAAATTTTCAGCAGCAGGTTGGGCACTGGTCTGTGACAACATTTGTTTTGTGTTCCTGCTTTGTTTGGGCCAAAGCCAGATTAATCTCTTAAAAGAAAATATTCAAGATATGGTATGAACTTCTGCAATTCAGTATGTCCGGGCATACTACAGAGCTAAATTAAAAACAAACTGGTTGACTTACTGTGAGTCAGGCTGCAAAAAAAAAAAAACAATGCTTCCAGGCTTCAGTAAGATGAAGTATATCTGCCAGCTGGCATAATAGACCAATTTTGGTTTGTATTTTTAATGTTGGGCTTCATCAAAGAATGATTTCATTGCTATTTTTTTCAGTTGCTTATGCAAGCTCTGTAGCACTGCAAGATATTCAGCTTTGATCTAGGCACAGATCTAAGTAATTGTGAGTTTCAGATGATCACTTAAGTTTCTAATGTATCTAAAGAGGATGTTCAGTAGACAACATCTCTGGAAGTTTAATATACAAAGTATGTATTGATAGATAGCTGAGATTCATATTCTCATTGGTGTAGATTGCTGGCTTTCTGATGTGCCTTCAGAGCACATGCCATACCTGTTACCTATTCTGATAGATATCTTTAAGTTTGTAACTCTTTTGAAAACTATTTCTTGTTCTACCTCAAGTTTGAGCTTCAGCACCTTCCATCATTTCAGTGGCACTGAGATGAATATGAGGTCAGTTGCTGCTAATATGACACAAGGAATGCAGTGGTTGTGAGAAGGTGCTTATTTCTTCACTGTGCAGTCCATGTAAGGTTGTGTTTAGCAAATGGCCTTGAGGGGTCGTGGTACTGCTTTGGCCTCACGTATGTTGTGTGTGAATGCTTTCTCTGAGGCTGTAGCCCATCCTGGTAAGTAAGAATGCAGATTGTGTAATCTGTGGAATTTTGTATGACCCTGGAAGTGATTCTGTCCCCAGGCATCCCCAAAGGTGGAGGGGAGCTGTGCTGCATTTCATTCTTATGAAACGCACAGCTTGTCCATCTGGGTCTGTAAAAAGAAGCGTCAACGTGGGATGGGAGCTGATAGAAGTAGAAACAAGCCAATTATACAAATCACATACATGGAGAGAAATTGGAGTGTGTTTGTACACTGAACAATTTGTTACTGAAACCATAATGCATTTTATCTAAATACAGGGAGGTAGATGGACCGTAAACTACATAACACTGAATAAGTGATTCAATGTGGGCTTACTGTCAGCTGTTGATGACCCTAAATTTCTTTACCTTTATTCTAGGAGAGAGGCATAGAAGGCCATTAAAATCAATTATGGCCTTGCAATGCTTTTAGTTGGTGTCAGGAGGACTGCTCTTTACATGGAAAAAAACAAACCAAACCAAACAAAAAAACGAAAAATGAACATGCTGGTTCTGATTTAGTTTGCTTACTTAGAGGTTTGTAACTAAAACCAAGTAACAAACAATAACAAACTAGGTCTCCTTTAACATTTGAAAAGATATGGGAATGTCACAAGTACACATTACCAAGCTCAGATTCAAGTTTTTGATTCCTGATTCTGCCCGAGATTTCTAGTATGATATCCAACAAGGCAATCTCTGCATCAATTTTTCATCTGTAAAATGGGCAGAATTATTCTTCAGTTACTTTCTTCCCTTTTTTTTCTGTTTGATTTGTAAGATGCTTGAAATCAGGATCATTCTTTGTAACATCTGTCCATGTTGTAGGCTAAGATGAGCCTAACAGGGAACAAGTGGAAAAAACATCCAATTGAGTCCAGCCTGGAAGCGCCATACAACTCTGACTTAGACCACTCCAGGGAGAGTACCTCCAGGACCCAGAAAGGATCCAAAGGGCTTTTGGTGCATCAGTGATGGGGACAGAGAAGATTCAATAGCTGTCTGCCTTGCCTGATCCCTCAGAGGACCCTTCCATTCTGGGATTGCCGCAGGTCAAAAGAGTAGCTGTTGTTGACTGCTACCATGACACTTCAGAAGCAGCAATATCACACCAACCAAGACTCCCTGTGTCCCATCCAAGAGAGCATTTGTTGACTGAAGAGCTGGGGAGTGATCAATAAGATTTGCTCGCTCTTTAATAGTCTCATACAGCCAGTGCAAAAATCAGATGGAGAGTGGAGGTGAACAGTGGACTTTGCAGGTTGGCCCATAGGCTAAAGGAATGACACCTGTGTAGAAGGGAGTGGGGGTGGTTAATGAGGATGTATTGGATGGTGTGGGACTGGAGCATGAATTAAGTGGTGCAGATCCTATTGGGTCTGGCAGGGTTGCAACCTGTGAAGTATTTTGCTGTATTATTGATTTGTCTTAAATAGTGTTGGTAACTCAGGAATATATTACCAATTGCTGAATAGAGCCTGTACAGCATCAACACCATTTCTATTTCTCATGCTACCGCTCTAGCAAGTAGGATGGAGTGGACAAGAGGTTGGGAGGGGATACAGCCAGCACATCTGACCCAGACTGGCCAAACTAGATGCTTCATACCATTAAACCATCAGCAATAAAAAAATGTGTGAGGTGCAAAGGGGCTTCCAGGAGGGCCTTGCTCAGTGACCAGCTGGGCGTAAGTCAGCCGATGAGGAGTTCTTACTTTTGCTCTTCTGATTCTCTTCCCTGTTCCTCATGGGGAGTGCACAAGCAGTGATATGGTAGTTGCCTACCAGAGCTAACCCATGACGTTCTACTTCCAAATAAAGGGCACCCAGATTTTGTATGGTTGTGCTGCTGCCAGTGAGGGACTTTGTAAATTCTTGTATTTGTGACATGGTGACGGCTGAATACTGAAGTGAATTGTTTCAGAACTGTTTCACACAACTTGTCATCACCTTGTATGCACAGCATGCCAACTGTTTTATCATATGTGATGACATAGCAAATAAATTGCTACTAGGACTTATGGTTCATTTTGCCAAAGATTTCTGTGAAATTCTTACTTCCCTCACCCATGAGTTATGGTTACTTAGGGCAACACAGTTGCTTTAAGTGATTTTCTCATCGAAATCCATAAATTCCATAATTATACAACTCTCGTTAAATAACAAGTTTTAAGATTCTGTGTAGCTCTGAGTATAAATGTGATCCACTGTAAATCGAGGTGTTTCAATTGTATCAGTTATATACACATTTTGATACAACAGTTTACCTGGTTTGCTGCCTATCCTCCATTTTCAGATTGCATGAACCGCCTCCTTGTCTCTTAATTACTGTATAATACATTAGTGTCAACTACAGGTGTTATTTCTGTGGAAAAAGTGGACTTAAAATGTCATTTTCTGTAACATGACCCTGTGCAGTCTTTGAAGAAATCTAACTGGTTTCTCTTTCCATGTTCCTGTTTTCCTCCTGTCTCAATTATTTCTTTGTTCTTGTTCCTTTTCATACATTCTTCTGTCATCTGCTTTTCTTCTTTTGCAGATGCATGTATTTCACCGCTATCTTCTCTCTCCTCTTGTACTTGTAGCTGTCTTTCTCATGCCAGAAGGTACCCAGATGCAGTTTGAACGTTTGCATATGGACATAACCTACTTCCACAGGTGATTCTACCTCTGGAAGGTGTCTCATGTTTTCCATCAATTTTTCTGTTTCATAGCAATTTCTCAATGGTGGTGGCTAGAGTTTTTTTTCTCACAGAAGTCTGGGAGTACTGTTGATAAAAGATGTAGAGCATATAGAGATGGCTGAAAGCCGGCGGAGTCAGCAGTGGAAGAACTTTTTCCTGTGTCTTGCTGTGTATTTCAGAAACCATTGCTATAAAATCCATTTTCTTTAAGCACAGCTGCTTTCTTCATCTCTTAATGAAATGGCTCCATGTCTCTGAGCTTATACGGGGAATTTTTGCACGTTCTGAGTTGTCTTCTGCAGAAGTCTTCATTTCCCACCAGCCATTCAGTGTAGAAAAAGAGATGGAAATATTTCTCTAGCACCGATACCTCTGAACTAGAGAATATGGTGTAGATAGCTCTGTCATCATTTAAGTTCACTTAATTCCATGTTAAAAAATCCCTTGTCAAGGGAAACCAAGAATGTGTGTACATAATACATGTCTTCAGCACTGGTTGTATGTGAGATGACAGAAAAAGAATCTACATTCTCTTTTTCCTGTTCTTATCATCACCCAAGGGGGAAGAAAAATCAGTCCCTGGCAAGTCAGCAAATAAACACTCAGTGATCAATACCCAGATGATGCTGTAAATCTGCTCACGGCATGTATAGGAGCCTTTTTTCAAGAAAGGAGATGAAGGATCATGACAGTGGGAGTAATGTATTTGAAGAGTCATGAATTAATTTTCGGTATACTTGCTTTGTTTTTTTTCCCTCAAATTTCCTTGCTGCATGCTGGGATTGAGAGAGAAGCCTTGATCTGAAGGGATCACACACTGCCTGTGGTTAATTCCTCAGATTTCAGAGTAAATACGGTGGCTTTGCCAAGGCAGACTGCCCAGTTGATCTCAGCTAGAAAACTGTAACAGAGGAAAAAATAAAGGCAGTTGCTTTCTGAGGAGATAGGGCATCTTGCACTGCTGTCATCTGCAGTATTTCAGTCCATTTAAATTTGTAGTTGAAGTTAGATGAAAATTCCAACAAAGTCAGCAGTATAGGATGTTACAGTACAGAAATGTGCTGAACTAACACAGTCAAAGACCTGCCTTAGACAATGAGTGCTTCCTAGCCAGCTTATGGTGAGCTGGTGTTTGGGGAAATGCATCTATCTACAGTGTCTCCTTAGAGGAGAGATTATGCACTGCAGTGTATTCTGTTGCTCCCTACTGAGTATATCTACAGTAGGATCATGTGCTCCTCAAACGCTCTTCTGCTGTCACATCAAACTTCCATCACTGATCTCTGATAACGTGGCCTTGAGCAGCTGCAGTGCTAGAGAATACATTTTGATGCACCTTCTTTGAATCATAGAATCCTTAGAGTCAGAAGGAACCTTTAAAGGTCATCTAGTCCAACTCCCCTGCAATGAACGGGGACATGCACAGCTAGATCAGGTTGCCCAGGGCCTTATTCCAGCCTCACCTTGAAAGTCTTCAGGGACGGGGCATCAACCACAGCACTGGGCAGCCTGTTCCAGTGCCTCACCACCCTCAGTGTAAGAGATTTTTTCCTTATATTCCATCTAAATCTGCCTTCTTCAGGCTTGTAGCCATTTTCCCTTGTTCTGTTGCCACAGACCCTGCTAAGGAGTCTGTCCCCTTCTTTCCTGTAGCTCTCCTTTAGATACTGAAAGGCCACTATCAGGTCACCTTGGAGCCTTCTCTTCTCCAGGCTGAACAGCCCCAGCTCCCTCAACCTGTCCTTGTAGGAGAGGTGTTCCATCCCTTGGATCATTTTTGTGACTTTGGTGCTATACACTCACTGTGACTGCTTCTGTAAGGAGTGCTGAAGTATCATGGTGTTGTTCAAAAGTAAATAAAAGATCACTTTAGAAGAAAACAGCAGGAGAGAAAGAAACACGAGGCTGTCCATTGATTAAAGTTCAGAACAATTTTAAAAGGACTGAAAATGATTACAAAGGCTAGAGACTGTTTAACAGATTTAACCCCAAGCACTTCTATTTATCATTTCTGGCTGGTAGAATTAACTTCATTTCAGAAACAGTGACAGATAGACTTCTTGATTTATGATTTATTTTGGCTGAGGCCTGAAATAGCCTCTTAGAACCCTTGTAGCAGACATCTTTTGTATTGACCTGAGGGAGGATTGATCTCCAACAGAAGGTAAAGCAAATTCATAGCGTTGCCACAGAGTCACATCTTACAAAAGAGGCTCATCAATCTTGATGCCCTGTTTAATTTTCTCTTTAAGAGATCTAATCTTTTGTGGAGAAATGGCTGTTAATAAGATGTCAAAAAAAAAAAAAAAAAAAAACCACAAATAAGTTTGAAAATGTTTTTAAAGCAGGAACTTGTTTTTCAAAACTTGCATTTTTATTCCAAGCTTGGACCATACTGGTGTTTATACTTCTTAGTATGACTTAATCCTAGTTCTTAATGGGAACTCAACCCATCCAAGCCCAGAGGACCTGAGAGGCAGCTGATGTATGTCAAAACAAGGCCACTCTCTGTCATCTTTCACATGTTGTGGAGTACTGGGAAAGATCCCCATTGAAGGAAAGCAAACGTTGCACTATCTTCAATACAAACTAAAAGGACAGCTAGAGGAGCAACAGGCTGATTAAACTCTTTTTGGTCCTCTTGAAAAGTCGTGAATTGAGTCTTCTGTATGAAGATATAACTGAAGATATAAATGAAGATATAGCGTTAGCTGGCATTTTTCTTTCATTTATGAGGAAATGAGTTTTCTGAGTAGTAGAGGTATAATAGTAGCTAAACCAAGCATTGTTCCTTCCCAGAATGCCATACTTAAGAAACTCCAAAATACCAGGACAAATCAGCTTCGACATCATTTTAGGATACCTCCTGAATATGATTAGACAGCTACAGTGTATCTGTATCACATTTGTTATATTTTTGAAGGATTTCGCTGAAGCAAACAAACCAGGCATGATACTAGTCATTGTATAAATAAAACCTGCATACCTACTGCACAAAAGCAATGAAACATTCTTAGGTCTATTTATCTACAGTTATTGCTTTTTTTTTTGGTTTGGTTTGTTTTGGGTGTTTTTTGAGAGGCAATAAATAGGATTTTGTGTGTTTGTGCTGCTTTGCTTTGTTTGAATTTAATCAGTAAGGACGTGTGGTAGATCAGCTAAAAAATACTGATTAAACTGGTAAGGTACTATAATGTAATTTCATTTAAATGAGGAAGCCTAATTGCCTAGGTTTTGTATCTTTCTTATTTTAATTTTTGAGAAACAAAAAGAAAAGGAAAAAAAAAAAAGTGAGATCTGAAGTTGAATAAATGACTAATACCTCGTGACTCCTTTCTAAGCTTCTGCTTATGTTTCTGCCAAGGCAAGTAGCTGTGGGGTGGTGCTATTCTAACAAGCAGTGCTTGAAGCAAAGCTGGTCATTGCCCAGGGTCATCTCTTCAGATCACAGGTAACAAAGACAACCTGAATATTCACTGTTGTAATAGGCGAAGGCGGGGATTCGCGATGTCACGGGATAGGATAACCCCTCCCCTCCCCCCTTTGGGGGCGTACACACGGTAGAGGCTTAGTATATAAGGTGTTGCACCATGTGAATAAACGGACCACTTTCTTACACCATATTGGTGCATGCTTGCGTGGTCCGGGCCTCAAACTGCAGGTGCATGGGAATCCACGGGAAGTTCAACAATTCACCTTGTTTTTGAAGCAGTGTGTCCTCAGATTCTACCCTGGGGATATGTCTCCTTAATCTTCAAAACAGAAGTTATAGATTATTATTACTTCCCTTGAGGGTCAGAATTTGAACCGTTTCACTAAGGAAACTGGAAAATACCAGCAGTGAAATACTAGGCTATTCTGTATTTAATTCAACCTCACCTTTTTTCTTCCAATGAGTGAAAAAGTCCTCAGGAGCTGCAGTTTGATTATTGTTTGATCTCTCTCCTGGACAGCCCGATTTGGCCAAGAGATGTCCATCGTAACAGACCAGACAGTTCTAGTAAAAGCTCTTTCAGTGTTCAGCTACTTTGCTTTGAAGTATCAAAGCTGAATATTTACAGCATCCTTTCCACTCTGCAAGATCGTGGTTTTCAGTGAGAGTAATTCACAAATGGGGAAAACAAAGCCAGTCATTAGACCAGCCGTGTCCAACTTACCAGCTCGCAGCCCACAGGCCACATGCAGCCCAGCTCAGCCCATTCTGCAGCCATCCCATGCCATCATGGTGGCATCTCTGCCCTGCCAAGTGGCCTAGCCCAGCTGGGGTGCACCCTGGGTGTACTCCCATTGCTCAGCAACAACCACACATCAGTGTGATATTGGCAGTGTCTGAGCTGAAACCAGGACAAAAGAAGGGTGCAGTGCAGGTCAGTGCTGGTTCCAGTGGCTGCCACACACACTCAGTCAAATCAAATCCCGCATGTATTGCACATTACGTGCACTTGTGCCACTTGGTGAGTAAAACACAGTGCCTGCTTATAATAATACTTCAGCCTACCTAATGTCATCTCAAAAGAAAACAGGACCCCTAAACAAGAAAAGTCCTGTATGAAGGAAGAGAATCCAGTGAAAAATGAACAGGTCCGTACTTTTTTTTGTCAAGACAGATAATATGGTACTATGCTTAATTTATAAGGAAATCATGTCAGTTTGCAAAGATTACAATTTGGAAAGACATTATATGCAAAAACATGCTGCCAGATTTTGTGCATATCAAGGAATGTTTTATAAAGACAAAATCTCTGATAAGAACCTTGAGAACTCACTAAGACTTGCAGCTTCCATCAATCCAGACTTCTGCCTTAGTTTCACAAAAATAAAGTAAAATATCCCACTAGTTTTATGGTTTTGTTGCCCTCCTTTTTTAATATTGTAATAAAAAATATAAAAAAATAGAAGTTTTGTTACTTACAAGCATTAACTATATTATATGCAGCCCAAGACAATTCGTCTTCATCCAATGTGCCTCAGGCAAGCCAAAAGCTTGGGTGCCCATGCATTAGACCTTTAGCCTGAATTTAGCAAGCAAAAACCATGGCCATCTGTGTAGTAACCTGCATCTTATTTCTTGTCCTCTTGAGCCATTTAGTGAAAGGCTTTCCTCTTTCTCTTAACTTTGGTTTTAATAAAATAGCAGAGAACGCATCAGTGTTGTCTATAGATAACTTCATGGCCCGTGGCCACTTTACAAAGGACAAAGAAACTCTTTCCAAGCTGCAGGTGGATACTGGGCCACCAGACTGGCAAAACTATCAAAAGAGATAACGTTATCTGAGCTTGGGCATACCTCTGTGTGAATCTTGCCTTTCTGCAGAGATAACAAGCTCATATTTGCAGTGACATGTCTGGGATTTAGTGCTTGAGTATCTGCCTCTACACTCTGTATCATATAGATGTATTCCTTCTGGAACCGTCGGTTTCATCAGATACGAGTTTTCTCTGGTTTCCAATTGGACGTATTCCTTGAGCACCAGCTAGCATCTGCACTTTATCTCCACGAGACAGGCCATGATTGCCACATCTGTATTCCCAGCTTTTCATTTCCCTGTCTCAGAGGCTGCTGCTCTAGGACATTATATTCCATCAGAACTGTGATTGTGTGAGAAGACTGCAAGCTAATGGACAGAGATCAGTTATGGTCTGGTTCTGTGTGGGTAGGAAGACTCTACTACTACAAGTGGAGCAATACAAATGCTGGAGTAGAGGCACATAGCAGGAGTGGAATCTCCACCTTTGGGGACTCTTCTTGGAACGGGGTAAACCAACGTAGACTTTGAAGTTAGCCTTGTCTGGGAAGGAGGAAGGAATTTAGATGACATTCAAGCTAAATCTTTCTGTGATCCTGCACAATGGTTGCGTCTAATCATATTAGGCTAAGAGCAAAGCTCAGTTATTATTTCTGTACGTTCATGTGCCCATGTAAACAAGTGATCAAGCAACCTTCCTACAGCTGGAAAAGGAAGAAAAGCTGTTAGCAAATAGTGAGGCTTTGATGAGGAAGACAGTCTATGTGGCTAATGGGTGCTGCAGTTGTAAAGAACGTAAGTATGGCCGAGAAAATTTCCTAGCAGTTTTCCTAGCATTACTTCTGTGGGGGAACTAGCCAAGTCTGACTAAGGCAACTCTATCAGGAATTTCAGGAGTCCAACTTCTCAAAATTTTCATAGAGTTTAGTCATTCACTGTAGAAGTGATGAGTTACAACTACAGGAACTATTTTTCTTGTCTTTTGTATTCTTTTGAGCTTTGAGTCCATTTCCATTATGAGTTACAGGGAAATATAGAAATATTGTTCAGATTCTTTTTTATAGTGTGGTACTGCACCAGACAAAAGAGTTTTTAAAATTCATCCTTTGGTCTTGACAAGTTTGTATATTTAAATGTGTGCTTTAATTTTCTTCTCTATTTCTCCCAACACGCAAAGGATTTAGTGAATTTAAATGATTAACAAATATTGGCATTCAGGTCTTTGTTTTTTTCAGCTTCCATGCCAAGTGTTAGCAGGATTCAATTTAAAAGGGTTGAGATAATGATCCTTCTGCTCATACCATGTTATTTTATCAGTTCTGTACAGCTCCTTTTTCTATCAGACAGCCCAGTTACATGCCATGGAAGATTTTACAGTAGATAAATAATAAAACTCAAGCACTGACTGATTTCTTTGTATCTTCCACAAATTTAGCTCTGAATAAAGGCTGTGGATGCTCCGTCCCTGGAGGTGATCAAGGCAGGTTGGATGGGGCCTTGGGCAACCTGGTCTAGTCCCAGATATGGAGGTTGGTGGCCCTGCCTGCGGCAGGGGGGTTGGAACTTGATGATCCTTTCCAACCCAAGCCATTCTATGATTCTGCGATTTGTTTTTAACAAATTCTGGTTTGGTTTTAGAAAGTTTTTCAGCTTTGCTGGTGGCCTTGTGCTTTACTGTTCAGGATCTGTTCTAAATCCTTTTGAAATCAGTACACATCAGGGAAAGAGCGAGCAAACGTGATTGCAGTCACAGCCACCAGATTTAGAGTAAGAGGAAATTTTCCCCATGGGTCTGTTTCTATCACAAAGCCAAAGGTGAAACACCCTGTGGAAAGGTGTCAACACCAGTGAAGCATTCAAAGAATATTAATTATCTTTCTGTTTAGTTGCTGGCTGTTTTGGCTGCCTGACTTTTCACTCCTCAGCAGGTCACCACAGTCTGCTTCAAATGCAAGATTTCCAGATTCCTTTTGGAATCCAAATGACAAACAGAAGAGTTTCAATTCTGTTAGTTTTTTTTTATTGTTGTTTGGGTTGGTTTTTTTTGAGCCTGTTGTCATTTCATCCTCTCTGCTGGATGAATTTGTGTCAAGGTTCCCAGACAAGCTGCAGTTGCTTTCTAGATCGGACCTTTATCAGACCTTCCATAGTCCAATCTACTCTATGACATCTACAAAACAAAAAGAGAAAAAAAGGATAAAACAAGAGAGGAGCTGTTTTCATGTAGTTCGTGGTGTTCTGCCTTTCTCCTCAGGCATAGAACAAACACTGTAAAAATTGGGCAAGAGAGGTTACAGAGTGAACTCCATGCAAAATAAACTGGATAGAGTATAGGTGTGATTTCAGAAAGAACACAGATCTCAAGCTTTGAAATGAGAGAAAGCTTTGAACATGATGAGAATTTTGGCTGTGTTGTTTAGTTCCGAAAAAATGATGAAGTAAATTCACTTATAAGAGTCTGTAGTATTTGACAGCTTCTCTTCTACTTGCTGGATCTGATTTCTTGCCTGTCTTACCAATAATTAGAAGGCTGAATATCTCATTGTATGTGATTTAACTTATATAGTTTTAATATTTAAACATCTCTCAGTGACTTGATTTATGTGAAGAACTTTCTTGAAAGTATTCCTTATTCTTAAGGAACCACCTTCAGCTTCAAGTTCATTGTACCTCCTGAATTCCTTATCTTACACGTGAATATTATTTTACATTTTGTAGTATTCTCTTCTTAGTATGTGCTGATGTTTGCATTGCACAATAATAAATGTTTTCTACACTTAAAAGAATAGTAATTATTAGAGAGTAATAAACTGCTATCATCATTTGTTATACCAGCAAAACATTAACAGAGAATACGGATGGTGTTTCAGAAATTAACTCCTTTATTCCTCTGTGAAAGGGGAAATAGCATGTGCACTACATGAACAGAAGTTTTGCAATGGAACAGATGAAACTTTGTTTTTATTTTTTTGTTGGTAATAACATTAGAAAGAAGCATGACAAAAACAAGCTGAGTGACGGCCTGTTATCAGCATCTCAGATTTGTTTCTGGTATTAGGACAATGTGGTACTCTTGGAGCTCTTGCTTAGGGAGTGTATGAAAATAAAACGTAAGTGTGAATTTTTGAGCTAGCTAAAACAAGGTTTCTTCTAAGTCACTGGACACTTCTTTGTAAAATTCCAGTTCATCCTCACATTTCCCTTTCCCAATAGATTTCTTTGCAGATTGGCATCATCTGATCAAAGTGTACAGGAAAATATCATAACAATAAGAAACCGAGGATCTGTGGCTGCAGTTACAGGCAGAGAGAGGGGTTCTTATCTACATCAGGATGACTGCAGTGACACTCTGCATGTGTTTGGCAGTAGTCAGCACAAATTTATGAAGGAGAAATCATGTCTGAACAACCTGACAGCCTTTTCTAATGAGATGACTGGCTTGCTGGACAAGCAAAGGACAGCGGATAATGTTTATCTTAGCTTTGGAAAGGCTTTGGACTCACAGCATCCCATATACACAAGCTGACAAAGTATCAGTTAGATAAGCAGACAGTAAGGTGAACTGAGAACAGGCTGAACTGCTGGGCTTAAGAAGTTGTGGGCACAAAACCCCAATGAAGTCACTAGTGGTGTGCTCCAGGGGTCAGTATTGGGTCCAATCCTGTGTAACATCTTCACTAATGACCGGAATGAGGTAATACAATGAAACCTTCTTTGAGCTGGCAGATGATGCAGAACTTCGGAGGAAGTAGAAGCAGAGGTGAACCAGCAGTTGATAGGCAAGATGAATGTGCTGCCTTTCAGGAAAACCCTGGCAGGCTGGAGCATGGATCCAAGAGGAATCTCCTTAATTTTATCCATAGGAAATGCAAAGTCCTGTGCACATGGAGTAATAACCCCATACACTAGCACAGGCTGTGAGGCCTAGTGACTGGAAAGAAGTTTTAAAAAAGAGGTCTGGGGTTCCTGATGGACACCAGGTTGAACATGAGCCAGCTATAAATTCATGTGACAAAGAAGACCAGCAACATCCTGGGCACTTCTCCTGGTTAAGGGCACAAAAGGAGAAGGAAGGAAAGAAGGGTTCCCCATTGGGACACCCAGTAAGTCACCAGAAAATCAATATTTCCAAACTACAGCCGAGCTGGGAAATGTCAGCATTTTGGAGTCAGTTCCCTTCACAGTATGTTATTTGTGTTTGTTTGTCTTTTCAGCTGTCACCCAAGGAACTATGGATTTCTTTTTGAGTGAATTGATCCCGGATTGTCAGACCTCAGGATACCAAGAAAGATCACATAGGCCTGTGTTTGATTGTCCTTCGTGGAAGTGCCAAAACGCTAGTTCAGTTGCTTCAGGAGTGTTAGAATGGCACCAGTGGAGCATGAAATAAAAAACTACGAAGCAAAAATACCGATGACAGGACGAAAAGGCATAAGAAACACCAAATCTAGAGGATATGTGTATGGAAAAGAGACAGCAGCGCTCTCTGTCTCAGGCTGTTACTGACTTAGATATATAGCACCATGCCTTCTTTGTTTCCTGAAAGGTGCCATCCAACTTGATCGTATCTTCCTTAATCAGCAGATTGGAAAGAGCATATAGATACTTTCACTGATAGGTCCAATGTATTGAAATCCCACCATACTGACTTTTATCTATCTGAGAGAGCAATCAGCCTTTGCAAAATGCATTAAAACGAGGAGCTCATCAGCACTGTGCCACTGGAAGTAACCTGTCATTAATTACTTGCTGTTCTCCAATGCCGTAAATGTCTTTTCTCCTTCTTAATGGCTGGTGGATATTTATGTGATCGAGTGTCCTGTTGTAGAAAACATCACAGACTTAACTCTTGTATATTTCCCTCCTTATTTTAGCCTACCTTTAGTTGCATTTGGCTGAAGATAGGACTAAAACAAAATCATGGTCAGATTCAGCCCTTGCTTCAGCATCTCTTGCCTGCCTGTGAAAGACTAAAATAATAAATGTAGATCTGAACAGCTCAAAATCAGGCATATCTGAAATTTAGGAAGCCAAAGTGTGAAAGCAGAAGAGCTTGAAACTTCCTCTGGCCTTCAGGTGTGACTAAATGGAGAGCCTCCCACAAATCGTTTTTAAGTAAACTCAAAGCTCTTGTTGGTCTTACCCTGGAGGTGAATCATGTATTTTGCAGTTTTCCTCTAATTCCTACTGTTGTTGCTTTTACTGCCTTGTCCATGACAACTTCAGAATCCTGGTTTCCTGCCTGGCTCCTGTTGTCTGCAATGCAATTGGTAAAACCCATGTATCTGCCTGGCCTGGCTCCTTGCCTCCTTGTCAGGCTGGCCAGTCCCACTGAACGCATGGCTGCTGTGATACTGGAAGAGCCTCCCAATAACGTGTCCACTAATGCTGGAGGCAAGAGATTCTCCTTCCTGTTACAGCCTGGGGGATAAAATCGCTGCAATTCAGCTCACAATGCTGCTGCAGAATAAGCTGAAATATTACTTAGTGTTCAGATGAAACCCATAAAACTAGCTTCACCCATTCACCACCCTCTTCATAGAATGTGACTTATTTGTTGTTAAAGATAGTCCTGTTCACCTGGTGCTTTCGTGATAGATTTTTCTAGCCTGAGAATTTAACATTTAAAAATACAAAATCCCACACATTTAAATTTACATCTAGTTTCCTTCCTCCTTTTATCTTAGGTAATCCATTATTTGAACGATTTAACTTTTGGAATAAGTTTGTCCCTACACATTGAGATGTTATCAAAGAACAGCATGTGTATTTGTACTAATGGGATGATTTGCTGGTATGGGTTTTTATTCAGTGCCAAACAGTTCTATCTCCAGTGATTGTTTCTGTCATCACATACTTTACTGATCTATTTTTTGGCTGACCTTCTGTAGGCACTGTCTTTCATAAATAAGAACCAGTCAGGAAAATCGTGACTTGCAAATTGCATGATTCTTCGGTACTTACATCAACTTACAACTTACTGTTGTTGATATGTACAGAGAAAGAAAGGCTGGCCTTGTGAGTAAGGCTTTGTATGGGACTCAGAAAATCTGTTTTAATTTGTGGCTCTGCCACACATTCCTTATGTGGCCTCTAGAGAATGGTGTAGGTTCAGAATCCAAGCTGGATAAACAAGATAATAATTATTGTACTTTGTGTTTAGCTTGCTATTACATTACAGTCTTTTCAGAAAATGCTGTAACTTTTACTGCATTTATGCGATGTCTAAAACAAAGGCATGCAGCCTCCTTTGTGACCACAAGATAGTATAGCAACACAGAGAATAATGTTAAAAAGCAACAGATCAGCCCTCTTTTTGCATGTGTTCAATGGAAAATAACAGGTGAGCTTGCTGTGACTTGTCCCGGAGACATGACATTAATGCATTTCAGAGTCATGTACCTCCAGGCATTTTTGATTTCCTGTCATTTATCCAGGGGATGGATTTAAAAATCACAGAAAAACAGTGAAGAAAATACTTCTTCATCTTAAACAATCACCCATAAATATTGGTGAAATAGATTTTTTGTCTGAACTGGCAATCCTTTCTTAACCCCTCATCAGGAATGATGTAGGATCCAGAGGACCAGGACAGTGCTGTAAGCTGATGGTATGAGTTTAAGGCTGAAACAAGTCTGCAGAGCACCCATTTGGGGGGAGCAACTGCAAGATTTGCTTACATGTCATTAAAATCACATCTATGGTCAGAAAGACATGCTGCAAGATTAATCAGGTCTAGTAAGTTATATAGAATTCCTCAGGAAAGAAGGAATGTGCAGCCTACTAGTACTCATTTCATCTGTATCTTCAGAATGAAACTGAGGCAGATTATCTCTCATGACAACAGGCTGTCCTTAAAACAGGCATTGAACCAGCCTATTCTGAGTAAAAGTGCTCCTGTATTTGTACTGAGAGTTGTTAAAAATCATTGGCAAGTTTTCCTAATTCAACATCAGAATTCAACATTCTTTCTCCGTCGTGAACATGAATAAACTTGCATTTGTCTTGCTAGGAATCCATGGTTTTACGCCCAAAACATAACTTCTGACTTTGTGGGGAAGAGCTACAAACTCAAGCTGGAAATAAGAAACCACGTCATGTCATTTTCAAGTTACTTCAGAATGCTTGGCTGGTCACATCCTCTGTACCCTGCAGCTGCCAAGAGCTAACTTCCAGAAAAGCAGTAACAAGACTGGACAATTATACCAGTCAGCACTTGAAAAGAAAATTCTTTTCTGACCCCTGAAGGTGAACAGTTTACATCTGGCGTAAAATACAATCCCCTTGTCCTTTGCTTGCATATTTACAAATACTGGTAATGATCACTGGGACATTGGCCTGTTTCTCCAGAAGTGAGAATTCATGCTAATCTCTCTGAATCTAAAGAAGTCCCTACAGCTATTTGCTTAGCAGATCATTCAAAGCACTTCACAGGAGCAATATATTAAATATATGCCCTGAGAGTTGGGCGATTTCACACATAAATCAGTTCTGACAGGAGCATACCAAAAACAAATGCTCAGGTTGGTTTAATATTCCACTCTGACAGCCCATGTGGAGGGCTAACAATCACTCGTCTGGCTCAGGCTATTTGAAAGTGCCAAATAATTCTCAAAATTTGGCAGGACTTAATGCAACTGCAATTGTTGGCAAGGCAGGACTTGAGTCCTGGTGGTTCCTGAAGGATATTCTGCACAAAAAGCCATGGCAGAATGAAGACAGAAGCCCTTATATCATCCAAAACTTCAACTTTTATGATGTTGTAACCAAGACTTCAGCCTGTAGGCACTGAAGGTCTTTAGGACAGCTGTCACAAACTGTTTTTGTAGGCCTGTTGGAAGAGTTAATATTCTAGAAAAATCATTTGACTCACCTGAGATTTGAATTTCGTAAATGCTTTGGATTTTTGAGTGTTGATTTCTTTCTCTCTCTCTCTCTTTTTTTTTTTTTTTTTTTTTGCAATTGTAGGACACGACAGTATAAAAGTAAGAGAGGGATGTATATGATGTGTATTGTTTTGTTGAATTACACATATAGCATTGGAATTCTGTGCAACTGAAGACCTCCAGAGGAGAAATCCTCTTTGGGTTTCTGGCATCTGTAGCAGGAGACATGCAGGAGCAAGGAAGGATAAAACACAAGTATTTAAGGGGTAGCCTGATCTTCAGAAGCAACTGTTTGTATTGACTGGGGCTGAAACAACCTTGCTGTCAAAAATGACACATACTGAACATGAGGATTCATGTTGTGCAACCTCTTTTTCTTTTGTTGCCCATGTGGTCTTTGAGACTGACAGATAAGCTTGCAAGGAAGCTGCAGAAATAGTTTAACCAAAATTAAGATTATTAGTAAGTGTTACAGTTTGAAATGAATTTTTTATCCCTATCTTAAATGTCTGTTTTCCTGTCTTTATATGTTTTGCAATCTTGCAGAGTTCATTCTAGCTTTGGTCCATATTTTTTCCTCCATATTCCATCATTCCTAATTTTAGTGTGTCCTGTAATATTTATTGTAATTGTCCTGCTTCTTTCTGGTAAGCTGCTTTCATGCATGATCCTGCTTTTCCTACCTCATCCTTCATTCCTTTCTACCATCAACCCTGGCAACATCATCTGTTGTACCAGATCTTCATGATGACTTGAATGATAAACTCTGTACTCAGAACTCTTCCTGAAGCTGAAGGGTGATGGCTCTCCTAGGAGGTGTTCATTTGAATTGGTGTACTTCCATGTATTGCTAACTGCTATTACCTTGAACCTGCCAAAAAGTTTTTTGATGAAATAATTATTTGTTAAAGTTGAAATTACTTAATCAAAATTGTGGGAAGAGAAATGTATCTGAGGTAATTTCACAGCTGCATAACTGGTCTTTTCCTTCCCACTCCTCTGACCAGCTTCATCCCACCTCCAAACAATTTAGTTCATAATGATAATATTGTGAAAAGTTTCAAAAGTTGTTCTAGAGTTTAATAAATACAAATTTCAAAACATTAATGTGCTGCTGGCAAAACAACTGATTCCCTTCATGCTGCTTTACCTACGGGTCCTAGAGACCCTTCAGGTCCTTCAAGGACTATGCAGAGCAACACCAGCCAGAAACACTAGCAATATGTTCACAGCATGTTTGTTTGAGTTAATGATCTCTACGGTCCCTTCCAACCTAAGCCATTCTATGATTCTATTATACTACATGAAGAACAGTGAGCTATAGAGATAGACTGTTTACATTGAACCACAATCCAAACTGTACATCAAAGACTACATAGCAGACAAAGGAGAGTATCCTTTTGTTTGGTTTGTTTCTAGGTTGTTTGGGCTGTTCATTGAAAGGGCAATGAAGTGGATCAGACCCTGCAGGGCAGAGCTGAGGCTGTTCCTGGAGAGTCTGTGGAGACCACGGGCTTGAGGGTAGAAGCAAAGGACTGGATACTGCAGTTCACAGGGAGAAAGTACTGGAAGAAGAGAGACAGAGAAAACCCACACTGGAAAGGTAAAAGAATGTGTAAAGAGGATCATCCGGATTTTCATGCAATGCAGAAATTCTTGATTAATTGAAAGTAAGAAAGCAATGTAGAGGGAAAATGTGGTTTATATGCTTTTAAAATGTATGGTTTGCTTTTCTGTTAGTCCTTTAGGGTTTGGTTTTTTTTGACACTTATTAGTTTCTCTATTTACATAGTCAAGCATTCTGCCTTCTGAGATACTACATAAAATCTTTATTTTATTTTATTTTTTTTTTCACTCTGTCTTATTTAGAGACTTGCAGTTCTTATTAAAGTCCACTTTTGGCTCATTACTGAGATCACTTCAAATCTGTTGTTGATATAAGGTACTTTTATATATGTCAAGAGCATTAGCCTATAACTCTTTCCGTTGTCTATTCTACAGATAACCCAAATATCAATAAACCTTATTCACATGATAAATAATAGGACATATATAAAAAACAAAAACAGAAATAAATGACTGTTACAGATAAAGATCAACCCATTTAAAATTCTTGCTGATCTTGCGCATTTCAGCCCACTGAGTTATTACAAGGCACATTCCAATTTTCCAGTTCTGGTGGCCTGATCGATTGTGAGGTTTAAATCCTGCAGTCCCTCAGACAAGTTATCGATGTCTGGGATTTTAACTCAGTCCATTCCACTATTGAATCATCAAAATACTAACAGACTGTTACTGTAATGGTTGTATTGCTCTTCCTTGGATTTTATTAGGATTAGTATCAAACTGCAAAGTTTTGCCTCATCTGCTGTTTTCTGAATGTGTTCTTGTTAGAATAATGCCAGTTTGTGAGACAGGGCAATGTACATTGGCAATGACAAGACAGAAAGTCTTCCATTTGTTGTAAACTGCAGAGGCATACATGACTAAAGATCAAATGAGAGCAGCTTAATAAAGCAGATGGGAATTTGTAGCCAAGCCCAAACAGGCAATGGTTGTATTGGCTGCGTTTCTGTATCAGTGACTCCCAGAAGATTTGGGCATTTGGTGTCATGCTTAGTGCTTCCAGCCTGCAGGTCACAGTATTACTTCAGCTTTCTGCCCTGTGGTGCATGGTGCTTTTGCTCAGCTCTGCTTTGTCACAGCTTTTCCTTCCCAAGAGGTCCTCCTGCCTTGCCTCGGTTTATTATGGCTTATCATCTTCTCAAGGGTTATTTTTTATTCTCAGTGAAAAGAGAAGTTTTTATATCTTCATTTTTATGTTTCTGTGGACTTACGCTGGCCTGGAAATTGAGTGAAAAACCTGTGAAATCGCTGACACAGCTTAGTGCAACTTGCTGAAGCTTTGAGAAGCCCTCCACTGCCCAACCCCAAGGCACTAAAACACGCAGTGACCTTTCTCTTCCTCATAATGTTTGACATTTTAAACATTTTGTTTATGGATAGGCAATTAGTAAGCAAGACCTAGTGAATAATTCCTAGTAAGACAATTGAGTAGAAAAAGACTTTTCTATTGATGCATGAAATCTATTCAGAAGAGCTACTGATAAAAAAAATGTTTCTTCTTAGGCATTTCCATAACAGTGTCTGCTGGTGGCTTCAGGTGATATTAAATTTTGAAGCACAACTTTGAAAGTATTCTTACAGGAAATGGTTACCGATGAATTCCAGAAAAGCTTTGCTTTAGATATAGAAGAAAACATACATGATAAATAAACAATCAGTTTTAAAAGCTATTAAGTAACATTTATACATTTGCCACATCTCTGTTTCACAGGAAAAATAAAATTTTAAAAGTCAGTGTATTTATTTAATATATTTTCTGTATTAGGTATGAATTTATACCTATATAGATACACATCTGATTTTTCAAGTATTTGAAGGTTCAGGTTTTTTATATAGACAGTCAAACTGTACAAGTTCAAACAAGCTAAGGATTTTCTATGAAATGCATCACATTCAGATTAAATTAATCAGTTTCTGACACAAGACTTCCAAAATATCACCATCCAATCTGTATATTCCTCTGGTCATTTTGGTGTTGTGTAGCTGTGCTTTAGCGGACATAGCAAGGATTATGACTGCAGTCTGAGAGAGACGGTATTAGTTGACATTACAGCAGAAATAGCAATTTCGTTTCAGATTGCATGAAGATCCTTTCGTACTGAATCTTAGTTCTCAGCTGTTCTGAAATAATTTTGAACAGTGTCCAGTGTATCTATTTGTTTTGCTAACCAACAGATGAGCTAATTCCGCTTCTAATACGAAGGCCTCATGTTGACGCATATACCTTACAGTTCTTCTGCAATTATATTTCTTGCAGTACTGATGACTGCTGCAGCACACTGTAGCAATATTCAGAATAGTGAAAACGGTGTGACTTCATATTTTAAATCGATTAAAAGGCAAAGGGGTGAAGTTTTTGGTTAACATTTCGAATTCCTTCTCCTTCCTTTTTGGTGTGAGTTTTGTCTGTGTGGGCAGGAGGCAACCCTTGGGGAACAGCTGGCTTCCCAGTGCAGTGCCTTTCGCCCAAAATTGTTTGATTCCTTTTCAGACAACCCCTTCTGGACCCTCTAAGGATTCAGATGATATTCATGAGTTAGGATCTTGCTGCTGCCAGACCTGTCTGGCTTACAGGCTATTTTCTATTTGTGGCCAGTAGTATTTGACTGCCCTGTATGAAAAGCCAGTAAAGTAGAGCAGCTGTAGGGAGCTGCTGGGCAGATTTGGTGATTGCCAATGTCATATACAGAGGTTCCTGCTCTAGCTTTTTGTAGAGAAGAGACTGCTTTCATGTGCTTCTGCTTACTCCAACCACCATTCTGAAGTCATGCTTCAACAAATCAAGATTAGAAGCTGCAGATCAAATAGCTATGGCAAATCAAAACAGGCCTTAAAAACTCACAGTAGTGGAACATGCTTAATGCTGTAGAATTCCTATTTTCCTCAGTCATCTGAAGAAGTTAAATCTCTCTGAAATACGCTGTGTCTAAAAAATACATGAGCTGTATTTCCAAAAGCTGTTTGAAAGTCCAGGAAATCCCAGGATCATAAGAAATGGTAAAAAAACTTCTTGTCAGTGCAAATCTCATCGGTTGCAGCTTGTTTTTCCCTGTCAGCCTGGATGCAAAGGTGAGCAGAAGGCATGCAAGCCCTTGCTTTCCTTAACAATATCAGCTGTAGCCTTCTCCTGTCCTATGCCATATAGAGTTTGAATGACATGAAGTAATTACAGCAAGCTTTATCAGCAAAATTCAAGCCCACTGGGCTTTTGAAGATCAAAAGACTGTCACGGATATGATCAGTTCCATTTATCATGTTATCACAGTCTCCATTTTCACCTTGTTCTTCTGAATGATTGCAAATTCTAGTCTCGGCTGCAGCTTTTATGCATCCCTTTCAGTCCTTAGACCTTCAAATCTAACTAACTGCATCCCTTTTATCTGCTCAGTAATGACTCTGTGGTTGACATGTTGTTACAATAGAGTGAAGCTTGAAACTTCCCCTGTGGGCTTGTAAGGCTGATCATTTTTATGGGGGTGCTGAAGAATGTAAGTTGTGTCTGCAAAATGTGAAAGTGAAATCTCTTCAAGATCTATGTTCCCACAAGCCTTTTTCGTATTTTTCATTCTCAGAACTGAAGCAATAAACTTGTCAGCCCATCATGAATATTGAAATCAGAAACAAACAGCAATGAGATTCTATGATAAAGCACCCTGTTCTCCCGTCCCTGCACCCAACACGTCGATACTGCTATGCAGAAGCCTGGCATTTCAGTCACAATAGATGAACTGCTGTTATGAAGGATGATCTGATTGGAATAAATGTGAATGAAGACTTGCTCAGCCATATATTAAATGTGCTCTGTGGTCACGTGTGAGACAAATACGAATACCATTAATCAAATTTGTAGTAGATTTTTTCCTTGCCCATTAGTCTTTTCATTCTTTTTAATAGCTAAAAGGATTTCAGAGAACATGAAAAGGGGCAAAACTACTCCCATTTGGTGACGCACTATAACACCACTAAGTCATCAGGGAAATTTACCAGGTATCCGAGTACTTGAAAAAACAGCACAGACTATTTTGACAGCAACATGAAATACTACATGTTTCTTGGTGAATTAACCAGAATAAGGGAAATGACAATTGAACTCTGCATCTGCAGAAGACAAAAATGGCTCTTTCCTTGCACTTAGACAACACAGCTTAGATAAGCATACAAACTGCCTGCTGTGCTGCCACTTCATAACCTGCATGGCTGGCGCATTGCTATCCTAGATGAGTTGACTCCATGCTGATATAGGAATGGTCATCAACTAGCAAGTGCATTTATTTACTTTGAAAATACATGTCAGGTCTACTGACATAAGTAAGGCATGGGCACTAATATTGACTCCCTGCACAGAGTTAAAATCCCAGATACATTAGGTCAGGCATGTCCAACCCACGGCCTGCAGGCTGCACGCAGCCTGGTCCTGCACATCCTGCAGCCACCCTCTGCCCTGAGCCATCACGGCAGTGACTCTACCCCAGTGAGTGGCCTGGCTTGACCCCCAGCGCAAACCCATCACTCACAACACCCATACATCTGTGTGATATTGACACTGTCTGGGCTGAAACGAGGGCACAGGGAGGGCGCAGTGAAGTGCTGACTCAAGTAATTTGTGCAGTTTGATTCATTGACTAAATGCAGTCCTGTGAACGGCAAAAATATGCAGCCGTGCATTCTGTCTTGATAAAGGAATTTGAGAATAGGTTTCAAGATTGCAAAAAAATCATTTTTTGGACTCCATTTTCAGTCAATATAAATACATTACCTGCAAATTTTCAAATTTAATGTACTGAGCTGCAATCAGATATTCAGCTCCCACATCTTTACCAGACTATTATAAGCCTTCTCTTACCAAAGAGAAATATCTCACACTGCACAACCATACATTGTTCATGTCACCACTTTTGGCAGTACATATATTTGTGAACAACTGTTTTCAAGGATGAGGTACAGGAGGAGTAAAATTTCATCAACAATCTCTAAGGAACACTTGAGAGCTCACTGAGAATGACAACCACTGCCATTGAACCAGCCTGGTGCATTAGTTTCACAAAAACAAAGTCACGTATCCCACTAGCTTTATGATTTTGTTGCTTTTTTAATGTTTTAATAAGAAATGTTAAAAATAAAATTAAAAAAAAAAAAGTTTTGTCACTTAGATACATTAACTATATTATATATTTCACAAGGGCTCTTCTGAAAGTTACACCTCCTATTTTATGATGTTGGCCCATGACATCAGAGGCGGATGTTGGTGATATGGCAGTAGAGGCTGAACCTTCCCATCAATATTCCACTGCAGACAGATGGCAGCAGAGTGACATTCTAACAAAATGGAGTTTGGTATGAAAGTATGTATGAAGTAAAGGTGTATCACTGAATTCCTCCATGCAGGAAAAATGGCACCCATTGATATTCACTGATGCTTGCTGAATGTTTATGGAGGACAAACAGCGGATGTGAGCACAGTGAGGTGGTGGGTGGTGCATTTCAGCAATGGTGACAGTGACAGTGGATCACCTCCACTGGTGCAGATTTTTACGAGCACAGCATATAGGCTTTTTTTCATTTCTGGTGAAAATTCACAGCTAATGGTGGAGACTATGATGAAAAGCAGTGTTCTGTAGCTGAGAATTTGCTCTATCAAACAATGTTATTGTGCTCTTTGTATCGGTTGTTGTTTCCATGGAAACAAATAGGCGGAATTTATTTCAGAGCAACCTACATATATGCAGCCCAAAACAATTTCTCTTCACTCACTGCAGCTCAGGCAATCCAAAAGGTTGGATGCCCATGCATTAGAGAATATTGGTCAAGTTCTTTGAATGAGGAAAGATGGAGGAAGATGTAAATAGCATCACTATTTTTTCTCCTTCAGTAGGGCTGCATGCCAATATACAGTGCTTCTCCAATATTCTTAGCTAATTGTGAAATATATGTATTCTTGAATAGATGAATGACCTACAGATACTATGGTTGGCATTAAACTCTATGTATTGTAAAGTTAGCTGTAGTACAGCTGCTAGTAGTTCTGTGATACTCACACAGGAAAATGTCTCGTGTTTTTACATGTGAATAAACCAACTAACTTTAAGTTAATTTAGTTGAAAAACAAATCAAGAAAAGATTACACAGACTCTCTTGTGACATCAAATTTCCAATTGTAAAACTTCACTTAAGTGAAGTTTGAACCTGAGTGCAAGATTATTAGGTGAAATTTACAGCAGGTAATTAATTGCTCCAGTGGAGGATACTAGGTGGAAGCAATCAGAGTTTTAAGTAAAGCCAGTGTTCTCTAGCATGGTAGACAAAAGTGATACGTTAAGAATGCAGCAATACTGCAAAGTCCATAAGCAAAAGATATCTTAGTTTTAAGACATAAAATATTGGATTATCAAGTCAACAATTCCCAGTAAGGAGTAGCTTTTGGAGACTTTCAGATGCTCTCTCAAGAGTCATTCTGAGTTAACGTCTTCTGTAATCACCTCTGTTTTCTTCCCATCCGTGACATTCTATTTGTTGCAGAAAGGATAAAAGTAAGAACATCCTAAAAATCATGCAGGGATTCTTACCCTAACCTCTGCTAATGAAGTGCCAGCTGATTGACTGTTTACAAGCATTGAATTAACTACTCTGCTTGGAGACTTATATTGACTCAAAATATCCACAGATCAAATGTACAAGTTCTCTTTGATTTTTTTATTGCACCCAACAGTACAGAGTCTGATAGCACAGAAGGGCTTCGACAGAAGTTCTAGTGTTGTGAAATAAACAATTGACTTGTGAGATTACAGTATTTAGTGGTGCTCACAACACTATCCAATTTCAACATCCTATATGAGGAGACTGCATCCATGTAGGCATGTTTTTCTTGGTTACACTGCAGCATCCTTTTCTTAAGACATACTCCCAAGAATTGTATCACATGAGCAATGAGTAAACTTTGTGTAAAGCACCTTAAAGAGTTTCTCAAATTAAACAGCACAATGTAAAATATAAATAATTATTTCATAGTTAAAGCATGAAGTTATCATGTACTCAAATGAAAAAAAGTCCTCTGATTTCCCAGGCAGGTCATTCTTGAGTAGGAAATATTAGATAGATCAAAGAGCTGTAAAGACAGAGTAAGTTATAAAAGATCATTAATTTTCTCCTTATTCCTGGATAAGGAGTGTAAGATAGTATGAGACTATCACTAGAGAGGACTTACCCCAAATTAAATTAGTCAAATCAATCAAATAGAACCACTATGCTGCTGATACACAAGGCTCAGAAGAAAATTTCATTTGAAGTTCCACTTGAAGTTGTTCCCCAGGCAGTTTACAGTGGTGTGTATATAATGCAACATCACTTGGTAACTTGAGACAATTATTTTTTTATTTAGGAAGGTAATTAGGAAAAAATGCTTAAATCATAGAAGTACTTTTTCCTCTTCTAAAAAGCTTGTCATCAGTGATGTATTTGAGTCATTCTGAAATGCATTTCATCTAAACAGATTCACATTAATGAAAAATAATTCTCCTCTTTTTTCTACAGATGACACTTCATGTCCATTGAGAAGTGAAATGCCATTTTTTTGTACAATGAGATGAAATTCTGTGTAATAAAGCAGTTTTCACTGTGTTAAAAATATAAATAGATCACCCATTATGAAGAGATTTCCAATTTTTGGACTGTTAGTACATTAGTGGCTAAAATTTTCTTACTCTTATTTGCAAAATGAGTAGTAATGTACTAGGAAGGGCCCACTTGTCCTGCTGAGACCCATTTCCTCAGACAGTCATGCTACATGATCTCCTTCATGCACTGATAGAAACATCATTTTTAATAGCAAACAAGTGTTATTTTTTTGTTGTTGTGTCTCTTAAAAAAGCTGTTTCGTTGCTAAGACCTCAGACAGAATCAAACCTCTAAATTCCAGCCTACATTTATTTGTCAGTAGAGAATAAGTCTTTCCCGTGCCATTTAGCTTAAATAGCTGTGTCGTTTTCCTTCCCAGAGCTTTTTTCTTTCTGATGATGTTTTCATAGACAGTGATCATATCCCTTCTCACCCTTAAAGAAACTTCAAATTTTGCAAAATACAGTAACTAGAAAGATAGATAGGCTATTAAGAAGAACATATTGAATTCAGAGGTAATTACAATAAAATATGAGACATCTGATCCTTTAAAACAGAAAATATTCAAACTGTGGGCAATGCAGAACTGTACTCCCTGTTCTATAAGTACTTTCAGATCAAAGATATGATAAAATTATTTACAAAGTAAGGAGTCAAAATGGCCACTGTTCTGATGGTGAAGTATGTAGAAAAATGTGATGTGCTTTACACATATACTTGGATTATTGAGAAATCTGTTTTATTGAAAGAGGAAGAGGAAATGTTTGCAGAGATCATCAATTTTATTTTCAGTACACGTATATTGACCAGTTCACTGGACAGAGCAGTCAGTGGTTAAAATTTGGAAAAAGAAACTCAGTTTTCTATACCTGATCTTTTTTTTTACTGTTTTTCCTTTGTTAAGTTTTATATAGATTTACCTTTCAAAGATGTTTATGAAATTGTATGACTACTTGTATATGTAATTATCACCAGTGTTTAGGGGCTATATACAGCTGCGACTGGCCAAATTGTTTGGTCTACATTTACAAATACATAAGGTGGCTGAAAAAAAAAAAGTCAATTATTTGCAAGTTAGACACATATGTAAAAATATTTCCAAATATTACTGTTGACTGCAGTAGGTTTTGGATTCCACTTTGAGCGCTTTTGGTTTTCTGCATCAGATCTTTAATGTTATCATTTGACAAGCTATATTTATAAACAATTAGGAGAAATAACAGTTCCTGATCTTTCAGGATAACATGAGATAATACTGTTAATTTAATTTAAATACATAATTAGCGTAAACTTCAGCTTAGATAGAAGGGACCAGACACCAGAGCAGCTACACTTCATTGCATGGATTAAGTACCAAAATTTCTAAAAGGAATGATTTTTTTAAGTTGTTCTAAAAGTGACAAATCTGTCAGCAGCTATGTTATTCAAGCTGCCTGGAGTATTTAGCGTTCCTGAGTGGTCACTTTCTCTGCTTTACAGTGATAAATAAGGCAAACTTGGGTAAATTAGACTAGAGACACCAACAGAGTAGAAGACTGGAACTTGTTTTTAAAAATCAGTTTATTTGTGCAAAAGTTACCCTGATGTGTATACTGTGCTTTATAAAAGGGAAAAATGGGAAAAGGGGAAAAGGGAAAAAGGGGGGAAAAGGAGAAAAGGGTAGGGAGATGGGCCTAAAAACAAAACAGCAGCAACGATCTGAGGAGAAACAAAACAGTGTTAATCCTGCTGTGACTTTCTGATCAGCCTGGGATATTCTTTTTAGGGAATGTACGATAAGCAAGTAGTTAGATGAACTTCAACAGCTACCCACTGGGCTGTTGAGAAGCTGGATCAGGACAAGAGTCACAGAGTCACAGAATATCCCAGGTTGGAAGGGACCCACAAGGATCATCAAGTCCAACCCCTGGCTCCACAATGGTCCACCCAAACTCAAACCCTGTGTCTGAGAGCAGTGTCCCAACACTCTCTGAGCTTGGGGCCATGCCCGCTGTCTTTCCCTAACTCCCAGCTGCCCCTCCCCTGACACAGCTCCATGCAGTTCCTTCGGGCCCTGTCGCTGTCCCCAGAGAGCAGAGCTCAGCTCTGCCCCTCCACACCCTGTGAGGAGCTGCAGCCACCGTGAGGCCTCCCCTCAGCTCCTCTGCTATGGGCTAAGCAAATCCAGGGACCGCAGCTGCTCCTCACACACCGTACCCTCAGACCCTTCACCATCTCTGCAGCCCTCCTTTGGACTCCCTGATAGCTTTATGTACTTCTTACGTAGCAGCACCCAAACCTGCACCCAGTCTGGAGGTGTGGCTTCACAGCACAGAGTAGAGCGGGACAACCACTCCCCTCATCGTCAGTGCTGGGCCTGGTGCGCCCCAGGGTACAGTTGGCCCTTCTGGCTGCCAGGGCACACTGCCAGCTTAGATTCACGTTGTCACCAACCAGAACGCCCAGATCTCTTTTTGCGGAGCTGCTCTCGAGACCCTTGCGCCCCAGTCTGTACATACTGCCAGGGCTGCCCCATCCCAGGTACAGAACACAGCACTTGCTCTTCTTCACGTAGATGGAGACCATCCTCAAATTTGTCCAGATCTTGGTGCAAGGCCTCTCTGCCCTCAAAGGAGTCAACATTCCTCCAAGCAAACATCATCCACAAATTTAATTAATATAACGTCCAGATCATTATTGGAATTGACAGAGAAAACATTACAGAGAAATGGACTTAAAATGGAGACCCGCAGAATCCCACTGGTGAGAAGTACGGCAACTCTCAGGCCATAGCCTGTCCTCACCTAACACATCCATGCTTTCGTTGTCCTGGGACATTCTTATGGTCACAATTCCGTGGCCTTATGATGTCACAGGCCACCTCCCAGAAAACAGCTACAAATACGGGGATCCTGACATCAGAACACCAGTTGAGACACAAGCCAGCCAGCCAACAAAGGCAGTTAGGCAGGGGCCACAGCGCCAGTCAGCCAGCCAAGGCATGCAGGCAGGGGCCAGGACTCCAGCCAGTCAGTCAAGGCAGTCAGGCAGGGGCCACAACTCCAGCCAACCAGCCAAGCCAGACAGGCATGAGCCTTGACTCCAGCAAGTCAGCCAAGGCAGCCTGGCAGGGGCTGTGACTCCAGACTGTCTTCCAGAAAAGGCAAGCAGGTAGGTTGGGGCCACAGCTCCAGCAAGCCAGTTGAGGCAGGCAGGAAGGCCGCAGGTGTGACTGCAGCCATCCAGCCAAAGCAGGCAGGCAGGGGCTGAGACTCCAGCCAGCCAGCCCAGGCAGGAAGGGGCAGCCACTCCAGCCATTCAGACAAGACAGGCATGCAGGAACGGTGACTCCAACCAGCCAGCCAGCAAGCCAAGGCAGGCAGGCAGGGGCCGTGACTTCAGCCTCACAGCCATGGCAGTCAGGCAGGGGCCACGACTGCACACAGTCAGCTGGCAAAGGCAGAAAGGCAGAGCCATAAGATGTTGAGAGCCAGTTCCTGGCAAACTGCTAGAAGTACAGGGATCCTGA